>CAUJRU010000352.1:0-600000 GCA_963277665.1 Viscum album | reverse complement strand
TTCAAAAATTAAGTGTAATAAACATTTAATTAAAATGATCATAATTATATAATTATAGATGAAAATAAATTATATTATGGAAAAATAAAACTATCAATGTTTTATATCTCTCGATGAAATGATACACACAGTAGAATTAAACATAACATGGTGTATTTATTTAAAATAAATACACCTTAAAGGATATTATAAAACATACTTTTACCTAAAGAAAAAGGTGACTACTAATCCCGATTCAAGGTATCCTCAATTATAGAATTATAAAAATGGTATCTTATTATTTATGAATGAATCTTGGATCTATCTTTTGTATCATATAATCCATCGATCTACTAGATTTATTGTTACCATATTTAACAAAGTAGAAAATTAGTATATCTAATACAAAAGTTAGTAGCACAGAATACCCTTACTATAACTGATATCTTGGATATATCTTCCTAATTGATAAAACACTATTTTATTGAATATTTTATTGATAATAAATGATATAATTTCCTCACATTGTGTTAAATATGTTTATTTATGAAATATTTGGGATTAGATCATTCATTTGAATATTTGATGAAAATTCCAGTTTTACCCTTTATAGTTCGATGTAGTATTTCGAATATAAATATTTTAATATTTATTATTTGAAATTGAAATTTTGTAAAAGTGTTCCTAACGTAATTATCTAAAACTTTAATTCAGGACACTAGAGCTAAAGAGTTCATTTGGTTGTTGAAATTGGGCCATGAAGTCAAAGTTGGGCTGGGCTCGCCAGAATGGAGAAGCTTCTGTATTTCGGCCATAACGCCTTCATATAGGCCTGTAGTGAGCCCAAATTTGGAGAGGAGATAGAAGACACATATCCTCACATTTGATCCTTCTGGAAGGCCGGCCAATTAACGCGTTTTGGTGGTCAAATGGGCGGTGAAAGTTGGCATAAAATATTTGGCCGAATTTCCACATTCACACTTGAAACCACTTGTAACCTCTCCTCCCATCCCCTCTATAAATTGGTGTTTTTCTAATTTTTAGGGGTTGGGACGTGCATTGGGAAGTTGAGGGCAGAGGATAAGTGGATACACTCCAATTATACAACCATTTCAATAAGGGTATCTCTTGAAGCAAGGATCCTTTCGACGAAGCCTTCTTCTTCTCCTTCATGTTGTAATGATTTTGTTTATGTAATAAACTTATTTGTTCTTCTTTTATTTCTTCTCTTTTCTTCTGTTTTTTTTAAATTTCTTCTTCTCTTAATCTTCCTAATTGGTCTGGAATTCTTGAGTAGAAGCGTTATTGGGTTATACCCATTTTAAACCTTTGCACATGCAAAATGCTTCTACGATGATTACGCCACCCATGGAAGAGTAGTCTTTTAGTAATCGATCTATATTCTACCCTCTTCATTTAATTATTTTGAATCAATGATCTACTGTAATTCAGTTAATATGATCCATGAATTGTGTTTTTTAAATTGTAAGAAACTAAGCAAGCAATTGAACAATTAACATAAAAACACGCGAGGTCGGGATTTTGTGTAAATTGTGAGAGCGCGTTCTTAATCGGTAATATAAGACCACATGGGATAAATTTGTAGAGTTGAAATATAATCCCTAAACACAATTCATCCTCATTTCCAGAATGGATATGTGCCTTAATTTACCACTGACCATAAGCTAATCTTAGAACATCAATCAAAGCAGGGTGCTGCGATTGCATGTTCCGAAGTTAGCCTAGGGTTAAATTCACATCATCTTCGTGGTAAAGTTATTTCTCGTAGGGTTCAGGATTTAACAAATTAAGGGATCATAATTAAGTGAATATTAATTTAAATGATAATGATTAATAAATGATTTAAGAGGTAGAGTTAGATCGATTACGCCTTTTAAAAAGATTTCTAAAAAAACATCTTCTTGTTGTGTCATTTTAATCGAAATTCATTTCAAAACTAAAAACAAAAAAATTTATACAATCTTCTTCCAGCAAACTTCTTCTAGATTCATAAACTAAAACAAACCCCAATCCTTTAAAGTAGTGTTTTTATTCTATTCTATTTTTTTTTATAATACCTCTAATAAGTTGTTAAATTCACTTCCTCCTTTGAGAGACGACATTGGTCAGCCACTCTGCTACACCTAAGTACCCCAAATTACACTAATAATTTGAGGGCGCCCACGACAGCGCTCTTTCAAATTGGCGCCGTTGCCGGGGAGGCAAGTAATTATTTGAACCAATTAGAGGTATTTATTTTATTTTACATTTTATTCTCTTCCTCTCTTCTTTCTTCCTTCTTTACCCAATCTGATTTTTCTTCTTCTTATTTTATTTTCTTCTACTTCTTTTTGGACCATCAACTTAAACTTCTCATTTTTATTTTACTATGGTCCACTTTCTTTCTTTTCATTTTTATTTGATCTATGGCACGAACTAATCTCGATGATCTCTTAGATCTTGACCCTGAGATTGAACGTAGCCTTAGGGCACGAATCAGACATTCTCAATCTACGGGAAGTTTCAATATTCAACCAGTTGGTGAATTCCTCTCTTCTGGAAACAAAGAAATTGGAAGCTATTCAAATTCAAACATAAAAGAGGAACCAATGGCTGAAAACAATGGAAATGAACTTAATAGAACCATTCGAGAATTGGCTGCACCTGATATTAACTATCAACCAAATTGTATTGCATACCCAAATCTCGAATCGGACTTTGAATTGAAATCAATATTAATTCACCTTCTTCCAAAGTTTCATGGCTTATCTGGTGAGGATCCCAACAAACACCTTAAGGAATTTAATGTGGTTTTCTCAACTTTAAAACCAAGAAATGTTTCTGAAGATCAAATTAAATTAAGAGCATTCCCATTCTCAGTTGATGGAGCTGCAAAAGATTGGATGTATTATTTGCAACCTGAAGATGTAACATGTTGGAATGATTTGAAATGTCTTTTCTTGCAAAGATTTTTTCCAGCATCAAGGACAACATCCATTCGAAAGGAGATATCGGGGATCAAGAAAGCCCAAGGGGAGTCAATGTATGAGTACTGGGAGCGATTCAAGAAGTTGTGTGCAGGCTTCCCACATCACCAAATCAGTGAGCAACTCCTCATTCAGTACTTCTATGAAGGACTCACACCTATGGAGAGAAGCATGGTGGATGCTGCGGCTGGAGGAGCATTGGTGGACAAGACACTAGTATCTGCACGTGCGTTGATCGACAAGATGGCCCAAAACTCCCAACAATTTGGTGATAGAGGTACACCACATGTCAGGGGAGTACATCAGGTAAGTCCTTCTTCTCTTGAAAGTCATTTGATTGATACTATGTTGGAAGAATTTACCACTATGGTGAGGCAAATTGCTTTGTCACAAAAGACATCTCTACCCCCTCCTTTAAGACCTTGTGGTATTTGCGCTGAGACAAGCCACCCAACTGACTGTTGCCCACAACTCCAAGAAACAGAAGATTGTGCAGCAGTGTTCCCTGGGAGACCATTTCAGCAGCAACAACAACAACCATATCCCGAAAAGAAGTTTGATCCAACATACAACCAAGGGTGGAAAGATTAGTCGGACATGAGGTATGGCTCTGGACAACAACAAAGGCCACCCTTTCAACAAAACTTCCAGCAGCCTCCTCCTTACCAGTAGGGTTTCCAACAACCCCAAAGGAGATTTGAAGCTCAAACATCAACAAGTCAGCAACAAGGGAATCATCCACCAAAGGTAGATTCTAATACTGATGATCTTTTGAAGCAAATTGTTCTTAATCAACAGAATGAGCTGAAGAGTCAAAGTTCGGAGCTGAGGGAGTTGAAGACTCAAATGAGCCAGATTGCCACCGCCCTCCATGAACTTGTGAGTAAAAATTCTGGAAATCTACCTTCCCAACCCACTCCAAATCCAAAGGGGAATGTTAGTGCCATCACATTGAGAAGTGGGAAGCAAATGAACGATACATCTGCACCTACCATTCCATCGGGATTCACCTCAACTTCAGAGAATCCGCATTCCATACCAACTGATAAGCAATCCAAGGAGAAAGATAAAGGTAAGAAAAAGATTGATGATGTTCCTCCTAAACCCCTTCCTTTTCCAAACAGGGTTGTTCAAACCAAGAAGATAGATGAAGAAGCAATGCAAAAGGAGGTTTTGGACACATTCAACCGTGTGGAGATCAACATTCCTCTACTTGAAGCCATTAAGAAAATCCCAAGGTATGCCAAATTCTTAAAAGAACTCTACACCAATCGAAGAGGGCTAAAGGGAAATGAGAGGATCAACCTTGGAAGGAATGTCTCAGCACTCATTTCACCAACTCTAGCAATGTTAACAAATTGCAAGGATCCAGGGACATTCACCATCCCATGCACCATAGGGGAGTTGCACTTTTCTGGTGCACTTTGTGATTTAGGTGCTTCCATAAATGTGATGACTCACTCTGTATTCTCTTCCTTGCAGGTTGGTGAGTTGAAGCCAACAAGAGTAGTGGTGCAATTGGCAAATAGAGCTACGGAATATCCAGCAGGATTCCTTGAGGATGTACTTTTCCGGGTAAGAGACATGATCTTTCCAGCGGATTTCAATGTTCTTAACATGGAGGATGATCAGGTAAGTTCTCATGCCCCCATTATCTTAGGTATTCCCTTCCTCAAAACTGCAAAAACTATCATAAATGTCAATGAGGGTACACTTTCCATGGAATTTGGGGATGAAGTTGTGATATTTAATGTTATGGATTCCATGAAGTACCCCTCTGAGGACCATTCTGCTTTTGTTATCTCCCATTTTGAACCACCAAATAAAAACTCCATAGAATTTGATTTTCCTATGCTTAGGGAGATTATGAGTATTGGTTCGAGTTTGATGTCTAAGAGCACTTCCGCACATGTTTCTGATACACAATCCTATATTGGATTTGATTTTGATGTGGATTCATATTCTAATTTTGATCATGTTCACTCTGATTATGAAATGGCTGTTGAGTATGCTGATGGATTTGATGCTTTATTCTATGATTTTGATGATGTATATTCTGATACTGATGCTCTTTGTGCACATATTTCAGTTCCTTCAATGTCTCCATCCATACTACACCCTCCTTCATTAGAACTCAAGCCATTGCCACCAAATCTGAAATACTCATACTTGTTGAGTGGTGAGAGATTACCTGGTATCATTGCTAACAATCTCCCTTTTGAACATGAAGAAAAGCTTTTGAATATTTTGAGGGAGAACATCAAGGTGATTGGGTGGACCTTGGCTGACATATCAGGTATTATCCCCTCCATTTGCATGCATAGGATTCTCTTGGAGGATGGGGCTAAACCGGTGAGACAACCACAAAGGAGACTTAATCTCACCCTCCTGGAAGTTGTTAAAAAGGAAGTTGAGAAATTGCTCGAGGAAGGTATAATCTTTCCCATTTCAGATTCACAGTGGGTAAGACCAATTCATTTTGTGCCTAAGAAAACTGGTTTTACTGTTGTTAAAAATGAGAAAGATGATTTAGTTCCAATGAGGGTGCAAAACAGTTGGCGTGTGTGCATTGATTATAGGAAACTAAATCAGTCCACTCGCAAGGACCATTTCCCCTTCCCATTTATTGATCAGATGCTTGAGAGACTAGCTAAGAAGACACACTATTGTTTCTTGGATGGATTTTCTGGATATTTTCAGGTTCCTATAGCTCTAGAGGATCAGGAGAAGACTACATTTACCTGTCCCTTTGGCACATTTGCCTACTGAAGGATGCCATTTGGACTTTGCAATGCCCCAGGTACCTTCCAGAGATGTATGGTGAGTATTTTTTCTGATTTTATTGAGACCTACATGGAGGTATTTATGGATGATTTTACAGTGTATGGGTCTTCATTTGATGAATGTATAATTAGTTTGGGAAAGGTGTTGAATCGTTGTATTGAGAAGAATCTGGTCCTGAACTTTGAAAAGTGTCATTTCATGGTAGAGCATGGCATTGTCTTAGGGCATTTAGTGTCAAAACATGGGATAGAGGTTGATAGATCAAAGGTAGATATTATTTCATCCTTACCATATCCTTCATGTGTGCGTGATGTTAGATCTTTCCTAGGTCATGCAGGATTTTATCGGCGCTTCATCAAAGATTTTAGTAAGATTGCTCTTCCTATGTCAAGATTACTTCAAAAGGATTCTGATTTTGTGTTTGATGTTTCTTGAAGGAATTCATTCGATGAGCTAAAACAACGTCTGACCACTCCACCGATCATACAACCCCCAAGGTGGGAGATTCCTTTTGAGCTTATGTGTGACGCCTCCAACTTCGCAGTTGGAGCTGTCTTATCTCAAAGGGTGGAGGGGAGTTCACATGTGATCGCCTATGCATCAAGGACACTGGATTCAGCCCAATCAAATTACACAACCACAGAAAAGGAGTTTCTTGATGTCATATTTGCTTTAGATAAATTCCGTTCATATTCATTGGGCTCTAAAGTAGTTGTTTTTTCTGACCATGCAGCTTTGAGGTACCTCCTAAAGAAGCCAGATGCAAAGCCACGACTTATCCGTTGGATGCTCCTTCTTCAAGAGTTTGACATCGAGATAATGGAAAAAAAGGGGTCAGAAAACATGGTGGCGGACCACATGAGTAGGATTACTCACACACTAGAGTATGAAACCTTGGATCAGGTACCACTTCGGGACACTTTCCCCAATGAGCATCTCTATACCATCTCAGGTAAGCATCCTTGGTATGCTGATTTAGTTTATTACATTGTTGGCTCTGAAATCCCAGTAAATTTGAAGAAGCATCAAGTCCAAAAATTAAAAAGTGAGTCTAGGTTTTATGTGTGGGATGATCCTTACCTCTGGCACATTTTTAGTGACCAAGTTATTAGGAGGTGTATTTCTGATCATGAGTTTGAGTCTGTTTTGCAATTCTGTCATACACTTGCATGTGGTGGACACTTTGGACCCCAACGGACAACTAGGAAAGTTTTGGACTCTAGATTATATTGGCCTAGTTTATTCCATGATGCCCATGTGTTTTGTAAGTCATGCACTCGTTGCCAACACACTGGGAACATTTCTAAGAGACATGAGATGCCCCAACAACCCATACTATTCTGTGAGATTTTTGATGTATGGGGCATCGACTTTATGGGTCCTTTTCCTAGTTCATTTGGATTTTTGTATATTTTGGTTGCTGTTGATTATGTGATACTTTGGGTGGAAAATTAAATTCTGAAGAGAAGTGTTTACTGCTAAGGAAAGTCATTATATTGAAAGTTGTTCCTTTTCTGGATCTTTCATGACAAGTGAAGCTGTGCCTTTTCTGGAGCTTCTAATTGAGGTGGAAAGCTGTGCCCATCTGGAGCTTTCAAGAAAAGCATGTTTGAGAAGATTGACATTTTTTATGCTGAAATGATAAATGGTGTAAACCTTTCATGACTTTTCATGATGATGGAGCTGAATTGATACTATGGGGATTGAAGAGAAGACCATATTTAGGTGAAAATAAGATTAATGCAATTTTGCTTCAAAAGAGTCAAGCCCTCCTCATTCAGCCTCAGAGTTTTTCACATCTTAATCCTACCAACAGAAATCCACAGAATAACCCTGAAAAGTCCTCATGATAAACTTATGTCCTTGACTCACATCGGGTAGCGATGTAGGAATCTCTCAAGCCTATGGTGACCCTTGTATGAGTTTGGATGAGAAAGACATTGCCAAAAAAATTGATATTTGAGTGATGAGAGAAAATTCAAGCGAGGTAAGTGTTTTTTGCATGGGAGGATAAATGAAGTGGAAATATATTGAATGATATAAATGGAGAAATTGAAATAAGGTTTTTTATGAGGCATGATATCTTTTGATTCTTTGTGTGAAATTGATTGATCTTAAGGATATGTGTTTTAAAATTTGTTTTGATTTGATATTGATGTTTACTTGATATGAGGTTTTGCCCAGGTGTGCAAAAGGGTAAGTGTGGGGGAGTTGATAAAACACTATTTTATTGAATATTTTATTTATAATAAATGATATAATTTCCTCACATTGTGTTATATATGTTTATTTATAAAATATTTGGGATTAGATCATTCATTTGAATATTTGATGAAAATTCCAGTTTTACCCTTTATAGTTTGATGTAGTATTTCGAATATAAATATTTTTATATTTATCATTTGAAATTGAAATTCTTGTAACAGTGTTCCTAACTTAATTATCTACAACTTTTATTCAGGACACTAGAGCTAAAGAGTTCATTTGGTTGTTGAAATTGGGCCATGAAGTCAAAGTTGGGCTGGGCTTGCCAGAATGGAGAAGCTTCTGTATTTCGGCCATAACGCCTTCATATTGGCTTGTATTGAGCCCAAATTTGGAGAGGAGATATAAGACCCATATCCTCACATTTTATCCTTCTGGAAGGCCGGCCCCTTCACGCGTTTTGGTGGTCAAATGTGCGGTGCAAGTTGGCATAAAATATTTGGCCGAATTTCCACATTCACACTTGAAACCACTTGTAACCTCCCCTCCCCTCCCCTCTATAAATTGGAGTTTTTCTCATTTGTAGGGGTTGGGACGTGCATTGGGAAGTTGAGGGAAGAGGAGAAGTGGATCCACTCCAATTATCCAACCATTTAAATAAGGGTAGCTCTTGAAGCAAGGATCCCTTCGACGAAGCCTTCTTCTTCTCCTTCATGTTGTAATGATTTTGTTTATGTAATAAACTTCTTTGTTCTTCTTTTATTTCTTCTCTTTTCTTCTGTTTTGTTTAAATTTCTTCTTCTCTTAATCTTCCTAATTGGTCTGGAATTCTTGAGTAGAAGTGTTATTGGGTTATACCCATTTTAAACCTTTGCACATGCAAAACGCTTCTACGATGATTACGCCACCCATGGAAGAGTAGTCTTTTAGTAATCGATCTATCTTCTACACTCTTCATTTAATTATTTTGAATCAATGAGCTACTGTAATTCAGTTAATATGATCCATGAATTGTGTTTTTTAAATTGTAAGAAACTAAGAAAGAAATTGAACAATTAACACAAAAACACGCGAGGTCGGGATTTTGTGTAAATTGTGAGAGCGCGATCTTAATCGGTAATATAAGACCACACGGGATAAATTTGTAGAGTTCAAATATAATCCTTAAACACAATTCATCCTCATTTCCAGAATGGATATGTGCCTTAATTTACCACTGACCATAAGCTAATCTTACAACATCAATCAAAGTAGGGTGCTGCGATTGCATGTTCCGAAGTTAGCCTAGGGTTAAATTCACATCATCTTCGTGGTAAAGTTATTTCTCGTAGGGTTCAGGATTTAACAAATTAAGGGATCATAATTAAGTGAATATTAATTTAAATGATAATGATTAATAAATGATTTAAGAGGTAGAGTTAGATCGATTACGCCTTTTAAATATATTTTAAAAAAAACATCTTCTTGTTGTGTCATTTTAATCGAAATTCATTTGAAAACTAAAAACAAAAAAATTTATACAATCTTCTTCCAGCAAAATTCTTCTAGATTCATAAACTAAAACAAACCCCAATACTTTAAATTAGTGTTTTTATTCTATTCTATTTTTTTATAATACCTCTAATAAGTTGTTAAATTCACTTCCTCCTTTGAGAGACGACCTTGGTCAGCCACTCTGCTACACCTAAGTACCCCAAATTACACTAATCATTTGAGGGCGCCCATGACAGCGCTCTTTCAAATTGGCGCCGTTGCCGAGAAGGCAAGTAATTATTTGAACCAATTAGAGGTATTTATTTTGTTTTACATTTTATTCTCTTCCTCTCTTCTTTCTTCCTTCTTTACCCAATCTGATTTTTCTTCTTCTTATTTTATTTTCTTCTACTTCTTTTGGGACCATCAACTCAAACTTCTCATTTTTATTTTACTATGGTCCACTTTCTTTCTTTTCATTTTTATTTGATCTATGACACGAACTAATCTCGATGATCTCTTAGATCTTGACCCTGAGATTGAACGTAGCCTTAGGGCACGAATCAGACATTCTCAATCTACGAGAAGTTTCAATATTCAACCAGTTGGTGAATTCATCTCTTTTGGAAACATTGAAATTGGAAGCTATTCAAATTCAAACATAATAGAGGAACCAATGGCTGAAAACAATGGAAATGAACTTAATAGAACCATTCGAGAATTGGCTGCACCTGATATTAACTATAAACCAAATTGTATTGCATACCCAAATCTCGAATCAGACTTTGAATTGAAATCTGGATTAATTCACCTTCTTCCAAAGTTTCATGGCTTATCTGGTGAGGATCCCAACAAACAACTTAAGGAATTTAATGTGGTTTTCTCAAATTTAAAACCAAGAAATGTTTCTGAAGATCAAATTAAATTAAGAGCATTCCCATTCTCAGTTGATGGAGCTGCAAAAGATTGGATGTATTATTTGCAACCTGAAGATGTAACATGTTGGAATGATTTGAAACGTCTTTTCTTGCAAAGATTTTTTCCAGCATCAAGGACAACATCCATTCGAAAGGAGATATCGGGGATCAAGAAAGCCCAAGGGGAGTTAATGTATGAGTACTGGGAGTGATTCAAGTAGTTGTGTGCAGGCTTCCCACATCACCAAATCAGTGAGAAACTCCTCATTCAGTACTTCTATGAAGGACTCACACCTATGGAGAGAAGCATGGTGGATGCTGCGGCTGGAGGAGCAGTGGTGGACAAGACACCAGTAGCTGCACGTGCGTTGATCGACAAGATGGCCCAAAACTCCCAACAATTTGGTGATAGATGTACACCACATGTCAGGGGAGTACATCAGGTAAGTCCTTCTTCTCTTGAAAGTCATTTGATTGATACTAAGTTGGAAGAATTGACCACTATGGTGAGGCAAATTTCTTTGGCACAAAAGACATCTCTACCCCCTCCTTTAAGACCTTGTGGTATTTGCGCTGAGACAAGCCACCCAACTGACTGTTGCCCACAACTCCAAGAAACAGAAGATTGTGCAGCAGTGTTCCCTGGGAGACCATTTCAGCAGCAACAACAACAACCATATCCCCAAAAGAAGTTTGATCCAACATACAACCAAGGGTGGAAAGATCAGTCGGATATGAGGTATGGCTCTGGACAACAACAAAGGCCACCCTTTCAACAAAACTTCCAGCATCCTCCGCCTTACCAGCAGGGTTTCCAACAACCCCAAAGGAGATTTGAAGCTCAAACATCAACAAGTCAGCAACAAGGGAATCATCCACCAAAGGTAGATTCTAATACTGATGATCTTTTGAAGCAAATTGTTCTTAATCAACAGAATGAGCTGAAGTGTCAAAGTTCGGAGCTGAGGGAGTTGAAGACTCAAATGAGCCAGATTGCCACCGCCCTCCATGAACTTGTGAGTAAAAATTCTGGAAATATACCTTACCAACCCACTCCAAATCCAAAGGGGAATGTTAGTGCCATCACATTGAGAAGTGGGAAGCAAATGAACGATACATCTGCACCTACCATTCCACCGGGATTCACCTCAACTTCAGAGAAGCCGCATTCCATACCAACTGATGAGCAATCCAAGGAGAAAGATAAAGATAAGAAAAAGATTGATGATGTTCCTCCTAAACCCCTTCCTTTTCCAAACAGGGTTGTTCAAACCAAGAAGATGGATGAAGAAGCAATGCAAAAGGAGGTTTTGGACACATTCAACCGTGTGTAGATCAACATTCCTCTACTTGAAGCCATTAAGAAAATCCCAAGGTATGCCAAATTCTTAAAAGAACTCTTCACCAATCGAAGAGGGCTAAAGGGAAATGATAGGATCAAACTTGGAAGGAATGTCTCAGCACTCATTTCACCAACTCTAGCAATGCTAACAAATTGCAAGGATCCAGGGACATTCACCATCCCATGCACCATAGGGGAGTTGCACTTTTCTGGTGCACTTTGTGATTTAGGTGCTTCCATAAATGTGATGCCTCACTCTGTATTCTCTTCCTTGCAGGTTGGTGAGTTGAAGCCAACAAGAGTAGTGGTGCAATTGGCAAATAGAGCTACGGAATATCCAGCAGGAGTCCTTGAGGATGTACTTGTCCGGGTAAGAGACATGATCTTTCCAGCGGATTTCAATGTTCTTAACATGGAGGATGATCAGGTAAGTTCTCATGCCCCCATTATCTTAGGTATTCCCTTCCTCAAAACTGCAAAAACTATCATAAATGTCAATGAGGGTACACTTTCCATGGAATTTTGGGATGAAGTTGTGATATTTAATGTTATGGATTCCAAGAAGTACCCCTCTGAGGACCATTCTGCTTTTGTTATCTCCCATTTTGAACCACCAAATAAAAACTCCATAGAATTTGATTGTCCTATGCTTAGGGAGATTATGAGTATTGGTTCAAGTTTGATGTCTAAGAGCACTTCCGCACATGTTTCTGATACACAATCCTATCTTGGATTTGATTTTGATGTGGATTCATATTCTGATTTTGATCATGTTCACTCAGATTATGAAATGGATGTTGAGTATGCCGATGGATTTGATGCTTTATTCTATGATTTTGATGATGTATATTCTGATACTGATGCTCTTTGTGCACATATTTCAGTTCCTTCAATGTCTCCATCCATACTACACCCTCCTTCATTAGAACTCAAGCCATTACCACAAAATCTGAAATACTCATACTTGTTGAGTGGTGAGAGATTACCTGGTATCATTGCTAACAATCTCCCTTTTGAACATGAAGAAAAGATTTTGAATATTTTGAGGGAGAACATTAAGGTGATTGGGTGGACCTTGGATGACATATCAGGTATTAGCCCCTCCATTTGCATGCATAGGATTCTATTGGAGGATGGGGCTAAACCGGTGAGACAACCACAAAGGAGACTCAATCCCACCCTCCTGGAAGTTGTTAAAAAGGAAGTTGAGAAATTGATCGAGGAAGGTATAATCTTTCCCATTTCAGATTCACAGTGGGTAAGTCCAATTCAGGTTGTGCCTAAGAAAATTGGTTTTACTGTTGTTAAAAATGAGAAAGATGATTTAGTTCCAATGAGGGTGCAAAACAGTTGGTGTGTGTGCATTGATTATAGGAAACTAAATCAGTCCACTCGCAAGGACCATTTCCCCCTCCCATTTATTGATCAGATGCTTGAGAGACTAGCTGGGAAGACACACTATTGTTTCTTGGATGGATTTTCTGGATATTTTCAGGTTCCTAGAACTCCAGAGGATCTGGAGAAGACTACATTTACCTGTCCCTTTGGCACATTTGCCTACCGGAGGATGCCATTTGGACTTTGAAATGCCCCAGGTACCTTCCAGAGATGTATGGTGAGTATTTTTTCTGATTTTATTGAGACCTGCATGGAGGTATTTATGGATGATTTTACAGTGTATGGGTCTTCATTTGATGAATGTCTAATTACTTTGGGAAAGGTGTTGAATCGTTGTATTGAGAAGAATCTGGTCCTGAACTTTGAAAAGTGTCATTTCATGGTAGAGAATGGCATTGTCTTAGGGCATTTAGTGTCAAAACATGGGATAGAGGTTGATAGATCAAGGGTAGATATTATTTCATCCTTACCATATCCTTCATGTGTGCGTGATGTTAGATCTTTCCTAGGTCATGCAGGATTTTATCGGCGCTTCTTCAAAGATTTTAGTAAGATTTCTCTTCCTATGTCAAGATTACTTCAAAAGGATTCTGATTTTGTGTTTTATGTTTCTTGCAAAAATTCATTCGATGAGCTAAAACAACGTCTGACCACTCCACCGATCATACAACCCCCAAGGTGGGAGATTCCTTTTGAGCTTATGTGTGGCACCTCCAACTTCGCAGTTGGAGCTGTCTTATCTCAAAGGGTGGAGGGGAGTTCACATGTGATCGCCTATGCATCAAGGACAATGGATTCAGCCCAATCAAATTACACAACCACAGAAAAGGAGTTTCTTGATGTCATATTTGCTTTCGATAAATTCCGTTCATATTTATTGCGGTCTAAAGTAGTTGTTTTTTCTGACCATGCAGCTTTGAGGTACCTCCTAAAGAAGCCAGATGCAAAGCCACGACTTATCCATTGGATGCTCCTTCTTCAAGAGTTTGACATCGAGATAATGGAAAAAAAGGGGTCAGAAAACATGGTGGTAGACCACATGAGTAGGATTACTCACACACTAGAGGATGACACCTTGGATCAGGTACCACTTCGGGACACTTTCCCCGATGAGCATCTCTATACCATCTCAGGTAAGCATCCTTGGTATGCTGATTTAGATTATTACATTGTTGGCTCTGAAATCCCAGTAAATTTGAAGAAGCATCAAGTCCAAAAATTAAAAAGTGAGTCTAGGTTTTATGTGTGGGATGATCCTTACCTCTGGCGCATTTTTAGTGACCAAGTTATTAGGAGGTGTATTCCTGATCATGAGTTTGAGTCTGTTTTGCAATTCTGTCATACACTTGCATGTGGTGGACACTTTGGACCCCAATGGACAGCTAGGAAAGTTTTGGACTCTAGATTATATTGGCCTGGTTTATTCCATGATGCCCATGTGTTTTGTAAGTCATGCACTCGTTGCCAACACACTGGGAACATTTCTAAGAGACATGAGATGCCCTAACAACCCATACTATTCTGTGAGATTTTTGATGTATGGGGCATCGACTTTATGGGTCCTTTTCCTAGTTCATTTGGATTTTTGTATATTTTGGTTGCTGTTGATTATGTAATACTTTGGGTGGATAATTAAATTCTGAAGAGATGTGTTTACTGCTAAAGAAAGTCATTATATTGAAAGTTGTGCCTTTTCTGGAGCTTTCATGACAAGTGAAGCTGTGCCTTTTCTGGAGCTTCTAATTGAGGTGGAAAGCTGTGCCCATCTGGAGCTTTCAAGAAAATCATGTTTGAGAAGATTGATATTTTTTATGCTGAAATGATGAATGGTGTAAACCTTTCATGAATTTTCATGATGATGGAGCTGAATTGATACTATGGGGATTGAAGAGAAGACCATATTTAAGTGAAAATTAGATTAATGCCATTTTGCTTCAAAAGAGTCAAGCCCTCCTCATTCAGCCTCAGAGTTTTTCACATCTTAATCCTACCAACCGAAAGCCACAGAACAACCCTGAAAAGTCCTCATGATAAACTTATGTCCTTGACTCACATCGGGTAGCGATGTAGGAATCTCTCAAGCCTATGGTGACCCTTGTATGAGTTTGGATGAGAAAGACATTGCAAAAAAATTGATATTTGAGTGATAAGAGAAAATTCAAGCGAGGTAAGTGTTTTGTGCATGGGAGGATAAATGAAGTGGAAATATATTGAATGATATAAATGGATAACTTGAAATAATGTTTTTTTATGAGGCATGATATCTTTTTATTCTTGGTGTGAAATTGATTGATCTTAAGGATATGTGTTTTAAAATTGGTTTTGATTTGATATTGATGTTTACTCGATATGAGGTTTTGCCCAGGTGTGCAAAAGGGTAAGTGTGGGGGAGTTGATAAAACACTATTTTATTTAATATTTTATTGATAATAAATGATATAATTTCCTCACATTGTGTTAAATATGTTTATTTATAAAATATTTGGGATTAGATCATTCATTTGAATATTTGATGAAAATTCCAATTTTACCCTTTATAGTTCGATGTAGTATTTCGAATATAAATATAAATATTTTTATTATTTGAAATTTAAATTTTTGTAACAGTGTTTCTAACTTAATTATCTACAACTTTTATTCAGGACACTAGAGCTAAAGAGTTCATTTGGTTGTTGAAATTGGGCTATGAAGTCAAAGTTGGGCTGGGCTCGCCAGAATGGAGAAGCTTCTGTATTTCGGCCATAACGCCTTCATATAGGCCTGTATTGAGCCCAAATTTGGAGAGGAGATAGAATACCCATATCCTCACATTTTATCCTTCTGGAAGGCCGGCCACTTCACGCGTTTTGGTGGTCAAATGGGCGGTGCAATTTGGAATAAAATATTTGGCCGAATTTCCACATTCACACTTGAAACCACTTGTAACCTCTCCTCCCCTCCCCTCTATAAATTGGAGTTTTTCTCATTTGGAGGGGTTGGGACGTGAATTGGGAAGTTGAGGGAAGAGGAGAAGTGGATCCACTCCAATTATCCAACCATTTCAATAAGGGTAGCTCTTGAAGCAAGGATCCCTTCGACGAAGCCTTCTTCTTCTCCTTCATGTTGTAATGATTTTGTTTATGTAATAAACGTCTTTGTTCTTATTTTATTTCTTCTCTTTTCTTCTGTTTTGTTTAAATTTATTCTTCTCTTAATCTTCCTAATTGGTCTGGAATTCTTGAGTAGAAGCGTTATTGGGTTATACCCATTTTAAACCTTTGCAAATGTAAAACGTTTCTATGATGATTACGCCACCCATGGAAGAGTAGTCTTTTAGTAATCGATCTATCTTCTATCCTCTTCATTTAATTATTTTGAATCAATGAGCTACTGTAATTCACTTAATATGATCCATGAATTGTGTTTTTTAAATTGTAAGAAACTAAGCAAGCAATTGAACAATTAACACAAAAACACGCGAGGTCGGGATTTTGTGTAAATTGTGAGAGCGCGATCTTCATCGGTAATATAAGACCACACAGGATAAATTTGTAGAGTTCAAATATAATCCCTAAACACAATTCATCCTCATTTACAGAATGGATATGTGCCTTAATTTACCACTGACCATAAGCTAATCTTAGAACATCAATCAAAGCAGGGTGCTGCGATTGCATGTTCCGAAGTTAGCCTACGGTTAAATTCACATCATCTTCGTGGTAAAGTTAATTCTCGTAGGGTTCAGGATTTAACAAATTAAGGGATCATAATTAAGTGAATATTAATTTAAATGATAATGATTAATAAATGATTTAAGAGGTAGAGTTAGATCGATTATGCCTTTTAAATAGATTTCTAAAAAAAACATCTTCTTGTTGTGTCATTTTAATCGAAATTCATTTCAAAACTAAAAACAAAAAAAAATTATACAATCTTCTTCCAGCAAAATTCTTCTAGATTCATAAACTAAAACAAACCCCAATACTTTAAAGTAGTGTTTTTATTCTATTCTATTCTATTTTATTTTTTTTATAATACCTCTAATAAGTTGTTAATTTCACTTCCTCCTTTGAGAGACGACCTTGGTCAGCCACTCTGCTGCACCTAAGTACCCCAAATTACACTAATCATTTGAGGGTGCCCACGACAGCGCTCTTTCACTCATCCTAGAATGTCTTGATCAATCTGATTAGTAGAATAAAAAATACAACCGGGAACACTAAGATATTTTATAAAGACCCTCAAAATTGGAAGGTATTAACAAACACTGAGAAAAAAAATAATCATAAGAACTCTATATCTGGAAGATGTTGCATGCATTAAGAGATTGAACCTTTTACAAAGTTTTATTTATTTATGTTAATTGTATCTTTTGATCAATGAGTTTCAAATATAATTCTATAAAATCCTATAACACATGAATTCCACATATATGTGAGTTTGTTATTGTGGAGTCAGAAGATGATTATTATTCATCTTGCAATGGGGCTAATGACTTTCCACATCTACCAATAAATTTTTTCATCACAACCATAATGATCTCAGTATTTTATTAAAACTTAAAATATTTGTATTTATAAATTCCTAATGTCATAAAATTTTGATGAATCCTTATACTATGGGTTTTTTGATAATGCCTTAGGTTTTCAATAATTCATCTATCAGTTTTACATACTACACTCATAAAAGATAATAAAAAAATTGAAGCTCAATAAAATATTGAATAAAGTGTTTTGTGGTTTTCAATACACGAAAAGAAATGTATGTCTATGAATCAATAATAACTTCCCTTAATTCAAACCACATAGCATACTGAACCCTTATTCTATTCTTATTTGAATGATAAATCTCAATATTCTGAATCGTTATTCCCTAATAAACCCATTCCATGCACTTTATACTAGTTTATATGTAATCACAACAAAAATATTTCATTTTATATATTAGTCTCATTTTATTCCAATAATTCCCACTGCTCATTCAACAATCGAACATTCCCAAAACAACTCATACTTTATACTTCATATGAATATTTTTTACAAGTTTGAATCCAATATCTAATTCCCTAAACATATTTATTAATCCATAACCTTTTATATGGTCATATTTACCCTCTTCACACCCAATTATTGATCATTCATAAAAAACCATTAACATCCCATGACCTAGATCCAAGTGGTCAATAATACTGTGGAACAAATTTCCACACATAGACACCCATCAAGTCCCCATATCCCAATGGTGTCGCAAGGAATCGAACACACCACACTTGTGAAAAGAATCACATATTATCATCATGCCTCAACAATTTTCTTAAATACAATTGCCTTAAACATTAATTGAGAAGATTTTATTACAAGACTAAAATATTATCAAAAACTTGATTTTATCATATAACATAATTATATATAAGGTATATCAAAAATCAGTGATCTCCATCCATGATCATATAATACTCGCATCAAGGCTATGATGAACCCTTAACCACTTCCCTTTAAAGAATTTATAGGAGTAGTTGTTTTACAGAACCATTATATATATTTATATTTTTATCAGAATGACCACATACATAGACAATAATTCCATAATAGAAGAACTCTAACTAATATTTTCCTTTGAGTAAAAGAGGTTAACTGGCACTGGTACTAAGATACACAATTTTTCAAATTTTTCTTATGTTGTGACTCCTTTATCACATTGATTATACAACGTAAAGATTTAACAATACATGTTCATCCACTACCATATTCAACTTGTAGACCTCAGGATATGTATCAATATAGAATAATAATATATACACCCATAAAAATCATTATGGATAGTACAAGAAAAACAAATAATTGTTAATAAACATTATTTCAATACTGATACAATTTGGAACAACTAATCCAATTTTGAGAAATATTCAGCCATTCGCATGCCAAATCATCTAAGGGCTAAAAAATGACATAAATTTATAGGGTAAAAACATATTGAAAAAAATATCCATAGAACATTGAGTATAATTCAACCGAAAATGGTCTTCCACCATCTCTTACTAGATACATGGTTAACCACTATTTAGGAGCATCATATTTATACATTTAAAGTATAATTACAAGTTATAAATTCTCTAAACCACCCATTTATTCAAATGAAAATAATTTAATATTGATCAAATTATGAGAAACTTGTTGCCAAATCCAACAGTAATGTTAAATAAGATATTTTTATAACACCATTGGTGGATCTTTCCTCTATAATAAATTCTTTTCATTACTCTTTATTGAAATACCCAAGCAATAATATCATGGTTGTTGAGAAAGGGACAAAAACAAGGTGACTTACCCTTAGGTACATCTCCAACATCTATAGACTATTCTCTCTAAATGAATTCTGCTCATCAATATTCCTTCAAGATCATAGTAACATATTATATGACATTCAATATATCTAATTTTTATAAATCATTAATAAAATCACCAGCCAAAACATTTCCCCCTTGGAACACACTAAGGGTTCATCAAAACATTTTTAAAAATCATATTAGAGTCCTTTATTTCCAATATTTATCACCCCAATTTTTACGATAAGATAAAAATTAATATGATATAATTTATATTCGATGCATAACTTGTTATTCCACTAAGGATCAAGTATGAGGGATCCAACTAAAACAATATAACTGTATCATTCTTTACTGATGCATGTAAAAAAAATTGGGGAAGGATGAGGATTCGAAAATTTATATATACAAAAAATAACCAAAATTCGTTTTTTACTCCCATGGATAATGATTTTATATTTATTCAACAATAAATGATGTTAATATATATTGATTGAAGATGAAGAACATAATGAATAATAATATTGAAGAATTTATTGGACTAAGTTAGTTTACATATATGCTTAGAAATTCAATTTTTAATATGTTTTTAGGAAATAAAGAGTTTTGTTTGAAGAGTTTAAATAATAAAAAAATACAAATTGAAATTTTATGATTCACTTATTGAAGATTGAAAAACAATTTTTAGCTTTTACTTATGTTTTTTGGAGTTTACTACATACAATTATAGAGTTGTTTGAGGTGTTAAATATGATGTGATGAAGGAATAAGTGGTTTTATTGGCTTGAAGTGTGAAAATACAGATTTGGTTGGTAGTTTGAAAAAATGATGAATTTAGGAGAATATACCAACATTATTAATGTGAAGCATAGTGGTACAATCAATATAGTAATCAACAATAAATTAAAATATAAATTAAGATAGTAGAATATGTAAATATTCCAATCAGAATAGATAGACTGGAATAAATAATGGAGAAACTATATCAAATATCCTATAAACAAATTATGATCATTTCATCATGGTATACAAAAGTGAAATGTACATGGGTAATAGAGAATAATTTATATTCAACATGCTATATAAAAGTGAGAAAAAAACCCCAAGATATCTCCAATATCATTACTATTAAAAGCTTAGTACTATGATCTCATACTCCATCCTAATATAGAAAACCAAGAATCTAAAGATTCACCCTCTCATTTTTTACTACATTCAACCACAAAGTCTATTTAGGTGAAAATTAGAATCTCAAACAGGGTGTGAGATATACATTTTACTCTACTACCAGCAGTGTCATTAATAAGTCCATTTGGTGCATATAATAAGTAATATTGTGAATGTATAACCTAAATTAGGAGGAAAATGAATAAGTGATACCACCCAAAATTTACAATTATGTGATGTGATAAGAATTCTATAATTAAGATAAAATATATAACAGAGTAAAGGATTGACTAAATCATAATGAAAATGTATCAGGTAACAGAATTACAAGGATAGAACCTACGTACATTGTATAAGGAATCACATTGGAGGCCAGGGTTCTCATCTATAGAAAACATAGTGTATTGTATAGCTACGTCGGCCAAGACGCAATTCCATAGACCAAAACATCCTATTAGAGTACACGGAGAACAAAAATAACAAAATTGGTATAGACCTGGGTGTAACACAATGAGAATGTGCATGGCAGTCCAAGAATGATAGATCCAAGGTAATGATCCAAGGAATCTAATGTGAAGGGATTATCAGTGTCGTACCATGATGTTAATGTCATACCAAAATATCAATCATTAAATATTTTATATATGATATTAATGGTAAATTTTAGTCTCTATTCCCTTTATAAATTAGTTTCATCAAAATAATTTAATTAGTAGATTGACATTCATGGGATTAAATAAGGGACCAGGATAGTGTCTGTGCCCTATATAACAGTAAAATTCACCACATTATAATCATTGAACAATTCACTATCAAGTGATATATGAAGGGTACATGTTAATGTCCATGCCACCTTATGAACAATTTAAATTAAAGTCCAAATATAAGAGATAATAAATCTCAATTATAAGTCCCAATTGAAAATTTTTATATTCCCTTTCATTTATAAATGAAATTGTGCTATATGAGGAATTCAACCTTTAATAATACTATTTTATTTTCAAATGGATTGCACTCAGGGGGTAGAAATATATAAACACCCAAAGGGGTGGAATAGTAATATTACATTAGATGAACTCATCTAAAGGGGTGGTTCATGTTGTGAGTCATAACCTCAAATAATGTCAAATGAGTAGTTGCACATCTAAACATGTTTTACAACATTTTAATTCAAGTCATTACACTTTTTAAAAACAACTCACTAAGGGCCTAGTTTGAATCACCATAGAGAAATATATTAAAAACATATAATTTAAGGTAAAATGTATATATCACCTACATAAGATATGTATAAGTATCCTAATTTGTTATTGGCCTCCAATTTGGGCTATAATGGATGAAATTAGGTAAATTGATGAATATGCTAAAAATAGGGAAAACTGGCTCACATTGATTTAGTATTACATAGAGTAAGATAATCTAATAAATGAAACTATAAGATCAAATATCTTATAGATACATACCCAATGTGGCAAATGAAACTAGATTCATAGATCAAACAAAGGAGTTATCACAATTCCAAAGAGGATTAAAGGGATAGGTTCATGCATGTTGGAGAGACTGAGAAAAATTGGAAGAGAAAATAAGGGTTTATCCATAAAAGGAGGAAGGTAAAAAATTAATTTTCACACATATTTAATTGTAGAATGGTTTTGTAGGATGGGTTGTCTAAAATATTTTCTAATAATGTGGGATCACAACCTAAGTGGAACTAACCATGTTGTTGGGAACATGGTTTTGAAAATCCATACAAAACACATGGACTCGCTCTGTAGAATACCTACACCAAAATTAATTTCCATATAGCATAACTAACATGGTTCTAAAAATTGTTATACTCTATATATGGGAAAATGGTTAGGTAACATAGTTATTACTAATCACGTGCCAGCTATGAGCCTCTTCCTCTTTCCCCAAAACTAGATCCCCGGTCTCCAAAGAAGCCTCTGTTAGTATGAAACACTTCATTAAACTCTTAGGAACTTTTTTTAATTTTAATACAAGAGGTTTAATCTAATATTAAAAGGATTCAAACCAATATAAAAATAAAAGATGTTACAACCTCCCCTCTTTAAAAAAACACATCCTCGAGTTTCCCTTCTATAGGTGGTATGACATCTTCAGAGAATAAATCTGACCACTAAACATGTAAGTCGACCTCTCTCTCCAAGGCCTCATCATGTACATGATTATGCTACCATAATACCCATAATATAGGAACTAGCCATTCCATGAAATGCTTAATTCTCAGATCAACAATATGGATGAGGTATTCTTCAAAATAATCAATAACCTCCAACTCAACCTCTTCCAGTAGAAAAATATAAGACATGTTGGAAAGGTAATGGAGAATCTGTGAAACATGGAATAACTCATGTATTTATTAGTAACTCGAAGGTAACTATAACTGATAGGCTACTAGTTTGACTCTCTAAAAAATCCAAAATGGTCCAACAAACCTAGGTCCCAACTTCCCTTTCCACATGAACCATTGTTACCCATTCTAGTTGCAATCCAAAATAAGACCTATTCCTTGACCATGAACCCAGAGTCCATTGATGGTTATTGGATTAAAACTTCTACTAAGACTAAGAAATAACCAAACATTCCTAGATAATTTGTACCTTCTTCAATGTATCTATAATGATATGATGTCCCAACAATTACATATATCCTACTCTAATAAGTAGAGGTATGATACACACCACCTACCATATATGTCCACATAAGGATCCATCTATATAATGACATGAAATATATTATTTTATGAAAAATTGGCTACTATTAGTTGTTTCTCCCAATAATCCTAAGAATTGATGACACTTTCCTCATGAATGTACTCTGACACTTGTATCTTGTTCTAAGAATATCCTTTAATCTATGGGTAGTATGCAATACTCATACGTATCATTGAACCAAGAGAACCATGATACCACTTCAAAAACAATGATGTGAACTGAGAATCTATATATGATATGATAGTATGTGTAACTCTATGAATCCATATGATATCCCTAAAATAAATCATCCCTATATTTTCCACCAAAAATGTATCTCTGATAGGTAATAATTGAGTGACCATTGTAAAATTGTATATAACCATCGATACCACATCATAGCCTCTACATGAACTAGATAAAAATTTCCCAAAATCTATAGTGAAATCATCCCATGTCAACTCTAGGATGGGAAATGACTTGAAAATCACCACTATTCACTAATGCTCCACCTTCACCTACCGAGAGGTGGAACACTATGTAATGAAACCAACTATCTCCTATTTCATACCCAACCACTAGTACTGGTGGTGTAAGTCATGTATATATTAATAAGACCTGGATGTGCTTCCCAAGTAAAATAATGAGACTCTCACATAAACATCTCTGGAATTTATTCACAAACCCAAACTCTCTCATGATTGTGAAAGATCTAAACCACATTAATGAACCATCCAAGCAGTAGGTCCTCGCCTGAAATGATATCTGGTAGGATAATGACCTTGGTATCTAAAACCTTCCTCAAAGTCAATATATCTCAATGGGACGAGGACACTGATAATGATGACAGTACAGGATATACCATATGGTCATGAACATCCAAATTCATCCTAAAATATAAGTCTATTAGCATCCATTCTCTACATACCTCTCAAGATCCAAGTGTCCATTTTTCTGGATCAGAGAATCTACTATGGAATTACCTTTACTAGATGTACAAAAAAGATCTATGCCAGTTGAATTTAGATATTAAACCCACCTTCTCTACTTGAGGTTCAAGTCATATAACATGAATATGTATTTAAGGGTTTTATAGTCTACAAAAAACAAAAACACCAGCTACTAGATCGATATCTTGTTCTAGACAATTACACTCATTTTTCCTTAACTAGAAAGGCTCGTACATCATAGATCAATATCCCTATATTTTATTGTCTCATAGGCTGATGGTTGATACTTCACAAAGAGCAGTGTAGTATCTACCAGGATCATGTAAAATTAGGATCGACATTGAAGTCAATCACCCCTTCAAATCTTGAAAATATATTTCACATGATTCAAACCATGTAAACATTAGACCATTAATTTTAATCTGATTAGTAGTGCTACAAGGCATCATAAATTCTATATAACATGGATATAATATACAGCTAGCCCCAAGAAACACTATATATCCTTGAAATTCATGGCAGTTCCCATGAGACCATGACTCTCACCATCTCTAGGTTAAACTATACTCTAGTCTCTGAGATATTTTATCCCAAAAAATAATCCTTGTCAACTAAAAAGAGGAATTTTGAGATATTAGAATAAAACTAGACCTCTCTTAGTATATTCTTCAAGATACCAATATTTTTGGCATGGTTTTATTTATTTTTTGAATATATCAAGATTTCAACCACAATTACTACAACAAATAAATCTAGATATGGGTGGAAAACCATAATAAAGGTTCCATGAAAACTTCTAGCACGTTCAGGAGACTGGATCACATGAAAAGACACTTGTATAAGTAATATCAACTATGTAATTTTGTACATGGTTTATCTAATAGTATAGCATGAACAATATGGTATCCTAACCTCAAATCAATCTTGGAGAAAACCCTTTCTCCTTTGTTTTAGTGAAAGAGGTCAATTATTCGAGGTAAATGATACTAGTTCATAACATAAAGTTGGTTCAACCAATGATAATCCCTGAAAATATTAAGGGTACCTTCCACCTTTATGGTCAAAATCATAGGTTAACCCTCGGGTGAAGTACTAGGCCATATAAATTCATTAATCTCCAATTCATCTATCTAAGTCATCAGCTCATAAAAATCAGTATTATACATCCTTTTTGGTAGAATGGATACATTTATACTCATATAATTTGTTCAATCATGAACTCTACCTCTCTCTTAGGAGGTAGTCTAGATAATTCATGAGGGAGATGTCCCTAAAGTAGTTAACTACATGAGGGAAATTTATATGTTGTGATCCCTATTTATATAGAAAGAGAATTTGAATTAGGTATATCACTCCACCCATACCATGATTCTCTATTCTATATCGACTCGTCTGGACATTCCATTCACGCATAGGAATAAAGCTATCTCCCTATTGTATTGTAAAAAACATCCTACAATTGAAAAATTCAACAAAGTATTGATTAGGAACCAATAATCCTATCATCCGAATGAATTCAAAACCTATCATCTTTAGGACAGAGATGATCCATAGAAAATGAAAGCCACCTATACTAATGGATAGTTTCATATACTAGTGTACACATCTTGATCAAATTATCAACAGGGTACCATGTTTTGTCACTCCATATAAATACTTAATATAAATCCAAAGGATATAAAAATTTATTGTAGATTATAATGTTATTGGAATCTCTTATTCTAAATAAAATAGACACTAAAGTAGAGGCTACTGAAATCATACAACAAAAAGTAGATGACCCAGAAATATGCTCCTTGGGTATTAGTGACAATACATATATCTGGAATGAACCTTGAAGCAAAGATACAAACTGAATACCCTAAGTAGGTCCACTCTTCTGGCATTATAAATGTGTTTTCTAGATCCCTCATTCACAACCACATTCTCATCCTAAGTGGCATGTAGTACTCCAATTGCCTGCTGGATTGAAACTATTGATCCTACTCCTGAAGGTGGAGCTAGGGTAGATTATCTTCTACTAAGAATGGGGAAACACTATAAAAATCCCTATAAAGATACCCCATTCTATAGTAGTACCTAACTCAACTAGTTCACTTTCATAGTATGTATTTATATGAACCTAGTTACAACACTGATGATAGATCACATGGCTATCTGGGGACACTTTCTGTCTACTACAGCCTCCTTAAGAAAGATAATAATGATTATTCATACCACTCAATGAACTTCTACTCCGTCACTATAATAATATTCCATACCCCACACATTCATATTATATTCGATTACACTCGATAATTAGGGTTTGGTTAACTATCTCAGAGAGAGTAGTTAAAAAATCATACTCACTAATGACTATGTGGTGTATATGAGACCATCATCCAAAATATTAACTCTAGAAAAATCACTAAAAAGGATAATAGGAATGAAATGCTGAATCTCTATGAAATGAGTTGAATAATAAATATGAATAATGTTCATTAATCTAAGGGAATAAAAAATTGATCTCTATCAGCCCTCAGTTTATTAGGAAATAAATAATCAAATAAGGCTATCTAGAAATTCCTCCAGACCATAACCTAATGCTGGTAAGTTGGGTCAAAACATCCAACCATATCTTTACATACCATATATGTATATATGGTACATGACATAATATCATATATATATATAACTATCTATATAATCATATATAGATAACCTGGCCTCTAGACATGACTTAGTAGATTGAGGACCACTATCCACTAAAAATATAGTTGGAGAGTACCACTAAAACTCACACGTCAACTCTACCAAATTGAGGGAAGGTCTTAGGGATCCATGTATTGTAATGACCCAAAAACATTATCAATTAAAATTACCTTCTTACAATTCAGTTATATCATATAAATAACATAAACATAACATAGAAATCCCAATAGAATCTTTATAAATGAATAATTAATGAAATAAGTGGTATTTATGTAAGATAAAGAAGCAATAACAATGGAATTGTTTCTTAAAAATTGGAATAGTAATATGACCCTTATGAACAGTAAACCAAAACATAGAATAGTAACCTCACCTATGAAAGTACAAATAAAATTAATCCATATTATAATTGAAAATATGATATAATTATATGATAGAATAAGTAAATAAATGTTTTAAAAATTAATAATTAAGTGTTGATATTTAATAAAACATAATTGAATATGTTCAATTTTAAAATTAATATAATATTTTAAAATAAAATTTATTTCCTTAAAATATATTCATGATTTATTATTTTTTCATATGATTATAAAGTAATTTTATGATACCTCAATTATTTTTTCAAAGTGTAGTCAAATGAGTTATAATTTTAAAATTGGTTTTTTCCAAGTAAATGATGAATTTAATTAAAAATTTCGTTTATCATATTTATAAAACTATGTCCATAAAATGGATCCCATTTTTTAATTATACAAATTAAAAAATGGTAAGGTTAAATTTTTGGGACTTTTCTAAAATACATGAATTTTTGGTGAATAGTAAAATATTATAGTTTACACTATGTATGCATTATAAGTTAAATGCACTATTCCATGATTCATCGATGATATAGGAACCCTAATATAGAACTAACCTTCATTATTTTAATAATTTTATTTATAATTTTAAAAAACATTCATTGCTTGAGGAAAAATTATAATCTAATGAATAAAATAATGAGAAAACAACCCTCTCACCCCTATAAGTACCACCTCTTATCATCACACCTCTCAAGACATGAGAATTGTTAAAATTATTCTAAAATATCTTTCCAAGCCCCTCACCATGTCTTGGAATGGTTTTTCTCAGTAATGGACCAAAAAAAATCCCTCTATGGAGTTTCTCAATAATAATAATTCAAGAGGTAAAATCCACTTTCATTTTTTAATTTATTTTCAAGTTTTTTTATTTTCTTAGTCTCTCGTATACTCCCACAATCAAAATAGTATAATAAATCCAACTTATATATAATATAATTTTATTTTTATAATTAAATAATCCATCATCATTTCTTTCCCCTCTCCCTTTGTACTAAAAATGAAAACATCATCCATGATGTGTTAATTTATGGCATTTAAGGATAAAAGAGTTTTAAATTTCCATTCCCACCTTCAAGAATGATTAGAAAAAACATTTTATGGTTAAAAAAGATTATAATATATATATTAATGTCTATGTAATGTTTTTAACCACTTTATATACATAATTTTAATTAATGCAAAAAAATTATCTTGTGATGTTAAAAAACCACCAAAATAATTTAAACGATTATCAATAACATCTTATTTAATAATTCATTACCAAATAACTCATATAACCAATTAATCTTATGGATGTTAATTAATTATATATTACATCAATTTTTTAAAACCATTCTAATTTTACATGATTTTTGATACACATATACAAGTAACCGATCATGAAAACCAAAGAGACAAACGCTCCCAAATGATGACATTGTATCTTATAACACATGAAAATGGCCATAAATGAACGTAATAAAAAAATAATAAATAAAGAAAAAATATATAAAAAGTTATGAATTAATTAATTAATGGATTTAAAATTTTTGTAAAAGACATTAAGATCAAGTGAAGTACACTTTCATACATATAGTAAAGGTTTCTTCTCGAACATCCATTTTTTCTTCGAGATACATTTTATTTATATTTACCCTAATGTAACAATTCATTCCATTTATATAAAACATATTATTATAGGTATAATATTTAAAATCTTGTATCTAGACCATTCCATCCTAATTTTTAGGGGATATAAATATTTTAATAAGGTTCCCTTCTTGATTCATCCCTATAAGTAAGCCTGATTAAGGGGAACTTCCCAGTTTATTACCCATGTTCAAGTAACAAAAATAAAATGTTTTAATAAAACATATTTTTTCTAAAGTCACTGATTTAATACATAAAAATAATAATTTCATTTCTAGTTTTATGAAAACAAATATTCCTTTTTTTCTTAAAATTTTCTTTAATATTTTTCTTAAATCGCACTAAAATGATTCATTTCTAAAGTTTATTAAAAAAAATTCTTTACATGTTTACACATAAATTGGAAATATTTTATCAGGATATATTCCTATTTATTCATATGAATGATTATAAATGATTTGAATCTATTATTTCATAGAAATCATTAGGATATTCCTTTTTAAGCCTTATGGCATGATTATGATACCCAATTATTTCAAAGGGTAAACCTTATGCTTGATTATCATATAGGACCCAGGCGAATTTAAATGTTATTATGGATGTTACAAGATTTTTCTCTATTGAATTTGGTAATATTTTGTATCCTAAGAAGTCATGTCGGGGGAGGGAGTGAAATAGATTCTTTTATGGGACCTTGTCCACCAAGTGATATAGTCTTGTAAGTTATCCTTGAATCATGATTATGTTATCTTATATAATGTTTCTACATTCCTATGATGTGATTTTTATATGTAACCATGTTATACATGATAACTTTCCTTATGTTTATTCATCTTATATGCCTTTATTCCATCATGTTATTCCTTCTAACCCATGTGTTATGTTTTATTCCAATGTTTATTCCTATATTGGGATTTTTATCTCATTACATTTACACATGTATTCCACATGTTATACTATGTAGTTGTAAGAGATCAATGTATTTTAGTATCTCATTAAGGAGATTAAATAAAATATGTTTTTTACTTTGGTTTTAATGTTTTTAAATTATGTACCTAATCATCCAAAGACACTATACATTATGATCCATGGTTTTATTTGGTGGTTAAATTTTCCATTAATCATCTTATAATATGTGTAAATGGATAGGGAAACTATATTTGTTAGCATAGAAATGTCAAGTTTTTTTTTTAGGTTAGGACTAGATCACTTTATTAAGAACCATAATGATAATTCTATCACCAGGGATAACCTTGAATAGAACATAGGAAATCACAATATAATATATACTGTCTATTTGAAAGTTTACCCTTATAATTTCAATGTTTTCATTATATAATCTAATTATCTATGAATTCAATCCCCATTATTGTACATTATTTTTCTTTGATAATGGATGGGAATAGAAAACCCTTTCCAACCAAAAATGTGATAGGCAATGTGGAAATTTCCCTAATTATATGCTAAATATGATGGGAACGGGTGCTCAAGACTTCATGATAGTTTTTTCATAGCTGGACCAAGTTATGAATAACAACATGAATTACCTAAAATTCCCTCCTTCTACTAAGTGAGAGAAAGTTTTGGTCGAATCCATTATATGGAAAATTCCTTCCATGTTTAGGGTATATTAAGATCCCCTTACCAAAGAACAATGGATTAACTCCATTGATAAGATATTTGTTATCCTCTATTACTCAAAAGAAGATAATGTTGGGATGATAGTTTATCATTTTGATGGCAAATAAAATCAGTGGTGGACACTGATCAAGAATAAAAATTCTAATGTGAAAATTGATTCCATGGAATGAGAAGATTTCAAGAAAATAATTTTCCAATAAAGATTTCTCGGAACCATCTATCCTAAAATGGAAAGGGAGTTCATCAGACTAATGTAGAAGGAAGATGAGTCTATCAGGGTGAATAAATCAATCATTACAAGACTTTCAAGATATGCCCCCATCATTATCATGAAAACCAAAACAAAGGTGGTTCACATATTTAGCAGACTAATGTTGAGTATATGAAAATCATTAGTGATTTGAGACATTGACGAAAATGAGGACATTGTCCAGTGTTCCTTAAAGGTTGAAATAGATATTGGAGACTCTAAGTTGTCTCATGGTCCTGGGGAAAATAAATAGAAAATTTAGATTAATATGGGTGGATCAATAGATTAATAGCATGATAGAATGATATCCCAACATCCCATGTTACAAAAGTGTGGGATGAATCATCCTGGAAACTATGTAAAGGGAACCAAAAGATGCTACAAATGTGGTAGAGAAGTGATTATGGAAAATAAAATCAAAAGGGTTATGAAGAACCCAATGATGAATAAAAAGACATGTAGGTTCATATCAATAATCATCATGTAGTGTAGTATTTCATCTATATGGAATATTGGAATTATGTGAGCCATTTTTATTAGACAATGGATGTTCGAGGCAATGAACAACAACGAACCACATGGATGAAAGTTAGGATATATGAAATCATTACTACTGAGGTGGACCCCAAAAATGATGTGGTGACTTTAATTCCAGTTATTCATTCAAGAATAAAGAACATACTATTTGATTATAGTTCTACTCATTATTTAATATATTTTACTTTTTGTAAAACAATTCAATCATATCCTCAATATTTGTAGGTTGAGTCATCTATAAGGACAACAAATGGATAGATTATTGCATCCAATTTTTATAACCATTCCTGATTAATGTTTGTGGACTGAACCTACTAGAAAATATTTTAATACTCTCTTTGGTAGAGTTTGATTCTATATTCTGTATGGATTGGATGTCCTTACATAAAGCCAACATCATATTTTGGGAATGGGAGATCACTCTTCACATCCCAAAACATTATCCAATTATGTACAAGTGTAAGGAGGAAGATGAATCTATTTTAGAATCATCATCTCAATTGTTGATATTGTCTCCTTATGAGAAAGAATATACATATCAAATTATTCAAAAAATGTATACAAACATGCTTGAATACATGCCTATAATGAGGTATTACACTAATGTATTCCTTGAAAAATTAACTAATATTAATAATAATAGAGAGTTCGAGTTCTCAATAAATCTTATTTTTGGATCTCTTCCTATATCAAGGACACCTTGTAGAATGAACACCATTGAGTTTGAAGAAATAAAGATGTAGTTGTAGGAGAATATTTACAAGGGTTTTATATACCTGAGTGCTTTACAATGGGATGCATCAGTCTTCATAATCAAGAAGAATGATGAAATAATGCACCTCTACATTCATTATTGTGATCTCAAAAAAATCATGATAAAGTAAAATTATCGCCTTCCATGGATAGATGACTTGTTTTATCATCTATGTGGGTCCAATTATGTCTCTAAGATGGGTCTTCAGTTGGGATATCATCAATTATAGGTGAGGAACGATGATATTCTGAACACAGCGTTTCGAACGAGGTATGGAAACTATGAGTTCATATTTATTCCCTTTGGATTCACTAATGCCCCAAAAAATTTCTTGGACATAATGAATAATGTCTTTAGAGATTTCCACGATAAATTTTTCATATCCTTTATTGATGATATCCTGATATACTCCATGATTAATGAGTAACATTAAGAGAAGTTGAATACTATAGTAAAGACTTTGTGAAGGGAGAGACTATATGAAAATTATAAAAAATGTGAGTTTTGGATAGATGATGTATCATTATTGGGGAAAGTTATCACTAGTAATAGAATATCTGTAGACCCTTCCAAGATAAAGGGAAATGGGGAGTGGCCCTGAATAGCATCTGTAACGGATATCTATAGATTCCTCAGTCTATCGTGGTATTAATGATGATTTATGATGAACATACAATGATTTTAAAACCCCCTAACAAATATGAATCAGAAGGGAGAAAAGTTTTTTTTGACCACTGAATGTGAAGACTACTAGAAAGACATAAAAATGAGGCTTATCAAAGAACTTGTGATCACACTACAACCAAGTGGGACCCCCTTTGTGGTGTACAATGGTTCTTCAAATAAGGGATTAGGTTGTTTAAAAATGAAAAATGATAAAGTGATAGCCTATACCTCAAGGTAGTAGAAAATTCATTAGAAACACTATCCCACACATGATCTAGAGTTGGCAACTATGATCTTCACGATGAAAATATAGTGGAATTGTCTTTATGTAATGAAGGGTGAAATATATACCAATAATAAGAGCCTCAAAAAATTATTCACATAGAAGGAGCATAATATGTGCCAGTGATGATGGTTTTACCACATCAATGATTAATACTACTCAATCCACTAACATCCTGCTAAAGAAAATAAAAAGGTGGTGGATATAAGTATAAATGATCCTTTATCATTTTCAATAATGAGAATGAGAAGGATTCAATCTTATTAGACATGCAAGGGATGGAAATGGGAATCATTAAATAATAAATATCATCAATCCTTTCTCAAATTTCTTATCAACCATCCATCATTGAGATAATAAAGAATGAACAAATAAATGATTATAAAATTTTGAAGAAAGTGTAATCCATGATAAAAGGTAAGTACCTATAGTTAAAGATGGATAAGAAATGATACATGAGTTTTGGGTGAACAATATGTGTGTCATTCAATCCATAGATAAATAAAGAGCTTCTGAATGATTCACATGGATCAACCTTTTTTATTCACTCACAGAGAACAAAGATGCATCAATATATCTGAGAGAAATTTTGGTGGGACAACATGGAAAATGATATTTTGGAATATACATTAATTCTCTTGGTATGTGAACAAGTGAAGGCTGAAAATAAAAAATATAAATTTATGTTGAAAACATTACCCATGCCAACACAGATGTGGGAAAGCATCACTATGGAATTTTTCACTAGACTTCTAAAGACATCTAGAGGAATCAATAATAGATGGTTTGTTTTGGACCATCTAACAAATATATATCACATTATAACAATTTAAGAGGACTTCTAATTGGATCTGCTTGCTTGGATATACATCAGAGAAGTGGTAAGGCTGCATGGAGTATCACTAGGAACTATATCTGATTGATATCCAAGATTAACCTCCAAGTTCTAGAAAAGTATCTAATGTGATATATACACTATGTTGATCTTTAGTATGCCCTATCATCCCCAAAGTGATGAATAATTTTCGAGGATTATTCAAACACTAGAAGAAATATTGAGTGTGTGTTATATGAACTTCAAAGGAGGATGGGTCCAATATCTAACTCTGGTCAAATTTTCATACAAAAATAGTTTCCACTCGAGTATCTAAATGGCTATATATGCAGTCCTTTATGAGAAAATATGCAGAACATTGACATGATGTTATGAAGTAGGATAATGTAAGCTACTAGGACCTAAAATGGTCGAAGAAATGGTGGATAAGTTGAAAACCATTCAGCAGTATATCCAGGTAGCCCCAAGTATAAATAAGAGTTATTCATAAAACCATCAATGAGACATATTTTATGGCTTGAGACATGTTATTCTACCTCATATATCCATGTAATAGGATCATGAGATTTTGTAATAAAGGGAAGCTTAGAACCGGGTACATCAACCCCTCTGAGATTCTTGATCATGTTAAAGTTGTGTCCTATAAACAAGAACTTCCACCTACAAGGTATCAAGTACATGATGTATTCCATGTATCCCTCATGAGGAAGTACATACAATATACCTCAAATATACTAAACTTAGATGTGGTAACATTGGTGAATGATCTCTCTTATGAGGAGCAGCCATTGAAGATCATAGATCATAGAGATAAAATTCTATGCAACAAGACTACTCTATTAGTAAAAGTACTATGTTAGAACAATAAGTATAAAGAGGAAACATGGTTACTAGTTGAAGGGATGAAGAAGAAGTATGCTCACTTTTTTCACCATAGTTTATAAAGTGAAATTTCAAGGATTAAATTTCATAAGGGGGGAAGAATGAGACAACCCAAAATTTTATCAATGAAAATCCCCTTCTTAAAATTATATTATAGAGTATATATAACATAAAAATCACATATTCAACAAAATAAAAACATTATAAATGAATAATTATTGAAATAGTAGGTATTTCTATATGTTATGGAACCTATAACAATGGGATAATAAGTTGACCTTTGGATAAGCAATGTGACCCTTATGAATAGTAAACCATAAAATAGAATAGTAACATCACATATGAAAGTATAAATAAAATTTATTCATACTATAAATGAAAATTTAATATAATTATATCATTGTATAAGTAAATAAATGTTTTATAAATTATCAATTAAGTGTAGAAATATTTATAAAACATTAGTGCATATTTTCAATTTTATAATAAATATAATGTTTCAAAATAATATTTATTTCCAAATAATGTATTCATAAATTAATATTTTGTTTTCTTATGATTATAAGATAATATTATTAGACCATGGTTAATTTTTCAATGTATTATAAAATTAGTTATAATTTTTAAATTTGTATTTTCCTTGTAAATAATGATTTTAATTAAAAATTAAATTTCACATATTTATAAAATTATTTTCATAAAATTATGTCCATTTTTTAATTCTACACATCAATAAATGGTTATAGTGAGTTTTTGGGACTTTGTAAAAATACTTTAATTTTTTGTGAATAGTAAAATAAGGTAATTTACGATATATATAAATGATAAGTTAATTACAATATTCATTGAGTCATCAATTTTGTAACAACAATAATCTATAACTACAATTAATTAGTTTAAAATATCTAGTGATAATTTAGAAAATATACATAGTCTTGAGGGAAAATAATAAAATAATGAATAAAATAATGAGAAAACACCCCTCCCCTTCCATATAAATACCACCCCTCACCACCTCTTCTCCTCGCACCTCTAATGACTTGATCCTTGTAAAAATTATACTCAATTATCTTCCCAATATCCTCCCTCATGTCCATGAGCCTTTGGTCCTCAACAAAATACCAAAACCAATCCCCTTAATGAGTTTCCTATGAAGAAGGGTTCAAGAGGTAAAATCCTATTTCTTTTCTTTTAATTTCCTTCCATTTTATTTTCTTTTATTATTCCATCCTCACATACCCTCATAAAAATGGTATGAAAAATCCATTACCTTACATATAATTTAATGTTATTATGATAATGTAATAATCAATCATCATTCCATTCCCCTCCCCTTTTGTACTAAAAATGTAAACATCATTTGTGATGTGTTAATTTATCACATTTAAGGATGATAATGTTTTCAATTTCCACTAACCAATTAAATACTAATAATAGAATAGTTATTATTCTTAAACCAGATTTTAATATATGTATTATATATTATTTAATGTTTTGGAACCATTTTTTATTCATAATATTAATAAATAAATAAAGAATTATGTGATTATTGAAAAATAGCCTAAATTATGTAAAATATTATCACTAATATATTATCTAATGATTCATCCTCACCCAAAATTAAATAATTAATTATATATAAATTTAATAAAAAAGATGTTAAAAAATAACATATAACATAAATTTGTGAAAACTATTCTCATTTAACATGATTTTCCATACATGGATACATGTAGCTGGTCACGAAAACCAATGACATGAACGCTCACAAATAAATAAATTGTATCTTATAACTCATAAAAAGATCCATAAATGAAAAATATATATAATAAATCATATAAATGTATAAAAGGTTATTAATTGTTTAATTAGTGGAATTAATTTGATTATATCAGATATTAAGATCAAGTGCAGAACACTTTCAGACATAACGTAAGGGTTTCTTCCTGAACCTCCATTTTTCTTTCCAGTTATGTTTTTTCTCTCTTTTCTATAATTTAGAACTTATTTATTTTTTTATAATTTTTATAAATTCTGTTTATATGTTTCAAACTCTTATATCCAAGTCATTTCAACCTTATTTTTTGGGATATACTTGTTTTAATAAGGTTCCCTACATAACTGTTCTTGATAAGCAAGCCCCATTAAAAGGGAACTTCCCAATTTATTACCCATTTTCATGTACCACCATAATATGATTTAATCAACAAATATTTTTATAAAATAACTTATTTTTTAGAGAAAAAAATAACTTTTTAAGTTTATGGTTTTATGAAAACAAAAACCCATTTTCTCATTAAATTCTCTTTAATATTTTACCTAATCCATACTAAAATGTTCAATTTCTAATATTTCTTAAACACATTTTTTACAAGTTTCCAGTTCGATTGGACATCATTAATCATGATATATGCCTATTTTACAATATTAACGTCCTTGTAATATTTAAATCCATTCTTTCATGGACACCATTATGATATTCTTTTTTGTTTTTCCTTATGACATGATTTTGATACCAAATTCTTTCCATGGTTAAAACATATGATCAGTTCATCATGTGAACACATATGCATGAACATGTTATGATGGGTGCAGCCAGATAGTTCTATAATGCATTGGATAATTTTTACTCTCATGAGACATCATTCTAGGATCGGGTGTGAACCAGATTCCTCTATTGGACATTATTCACCATGTCATATAGTATTGGAAGTTAGCCTTGACTCATGTCTATGTCATGTTATATGATGTTTACACATTCCTATTATGTCATGGTTATATATTCCCATTTTACACATGTATTTATGCCTTATTTTTATTCATGTCCTATGACTATATTTCATTACGTTATGACTTCTAACCCATGTTCTATGTTTTAATCCTATTTTTATACCCTCACTAGGTTTTCTAGATTTTATTTTTTTTCATTTTCCCCAAGGTATTCTATCCACATGTAATACCTCAATTGATGTTAGGATTTTATTATGAATATTAAATAAAATATGTTTTTAGTTTGATTTTCATGTTTTAAAATTATATAAATATTCTTCTAAAGACACAATAATTAAAGTTCTTTAATTGTCTTTGATTGTTAATTATTATTTTAATCATGTAATAATATGTGTAAAATGCTAGGGACTTTATATTTATGATCTAAATGATTCATATAAAATATTCTCAAAATTGGGAATCAGTGCCTATGCCATGTATCATAAAAGGTTCCATAGGTGGCATTACTAGAGGTAATTCTTATAGCTCAAGGACCCCCACCTATGGAGCATAATCTTCAACACCCTCTTGATGCATGAATAATGGTCACTGAGTAGTAATATCTATACAATGTTAAGAACATGCCTTATAAGATGATTTTATATTGAAATGATTATAGATAAAAAATATGACAAGCATATTTCATCCATTGTAAAAATTCACAACCATATTCTTACTCCTAAATCTAGTTCTTGGTAATATATAAAAGATCATAAAGAAAGTGAGTGAAACTCTCTACGAGCCACTACTAAGGTTGAATAAAGTTATGTTCTCTGTTTCTCATCACAGTTTTTGGTATATGGAGATTCAATTTCAATTTATAGATAAAATAACCCTTTAAGTTTCAATTGGAAACATTATTTAATGAAAACCATTTAATTATAAAAATTTCAACTCATTAGTTTAAATATATATATATCAAGTTAGAGATAGATGAGTCCTTATTCCCAAGTTATAAACTTATATGATTTATAAGGTAAAACTGGATCATCATGTAATTATGACCAATAAATTACAATGGTTCAATCACATGGATCACTATTTCCAATCATTAGAGGCACACACTCTCTTTAAATTTCAATTAGCATCCATTTTACCACAACCAATAATGTTTTATCTCATGTGACTTATAAGACCATGAATAAGACATTACATAACTTTCCAATTTAATGTTATATGATCCTGATATATGGAAATAAACAATTTTGGTTGATACAGACACATTAATTGATCAACTTTTCATATCAAATATCCTATAAGAAAGATAGTTTAATAAGAAATATATAATTAAATGAACCAAAACACGTTATTTGAAATACATGCAGTAAAATAAATATTACGTGAAATACTCCTAAAATTTTAATCCTAAAGTTCCTATAAAAATAAATGAGACCATGCTTTCTACATTACTAACCAAGGGTAAATGATAATACCATAGTAAAAATAAATTACACCATCCATGTTGGTCACATAATTTTGAAAATGAAGCAATTATAACAAGCTTAATCTAGAACAACATGACCAATTATATATAATTTGTATTAATATCCATATATGGGATAAAAACTCCTAGGAACATCCTCATTACCAAATTAAAACACACTTCATGTCTCTTGTCTAGTAATCCCAAATAGTAAGAGAAAAGGAAAAGATGATCTGATACCACTTATAGCTCCCCATGTTATGTTATTGATTAGTGAAACAGACCTAGGGTGATACAGTCTAGTTTTTGTAGTACCCCATACACTGAATATCTTCAAAATAGTTGAACTCATTTTTGAGAAATCATAGAACCATAAACAGTCCCATAGATTAGGGATATAAGTAAAAAACTAAGAAATAAATGGAGAGATCACATATTTTAGGCTCCATAGCATTATCCTTACCATTCAGTGCTAATCAATAATAATGAAATGATATTACCCGGTGGATTAAGGGATAGGGTTCCAAATCAAAGTGGATAATATTAGGGTTCCTTAATAAAGGATCTAAAAATAAATTATGGGAAATTATAAGCTTCAAAAAAAATTGTATACAAAAAATTTCCAAATTCCACTATTATTCCCTTGGACAAAGATGTTGTATTGTTCCAAAAATGAATTATTTCAATATATTTTCATTAAAGGTTGATAAATAAATGAATGAGAATATTAAATAAAACATTGGACTAAGGTATTTGAAAATTTATGCCATAGATTTAGTTGTTAATATATTTAGTTGTGAAATAATGAATTTCTCGAAAAGGTTGAGTTATTAACAAAATACATATAGAAATTTAATTATTCATTTACTTAAGATTACAAATGTATTTTGAGATTTTACTAATGTTTTTTAGAGTAAACTTTATACAATTGTAGTGTAGTTTAAGGAGTTCAAGATAACATGCTAAATGAATATGTAGTTCCATCTATTTGAAGTGTTCAAATATATAATTTGATTTACAGTTTAAAAGATTTGATGATATGAGGAAGATAAGGAATGATGGATTAAAGGATTTACCATATGAAATCCCTTGTATAATGAAAATGACAAGTTCAAAGAAGATAATTTTCACAAATCATAAAGAATTATGAATATTTTATCTCTCTAAATAAATGATAATATATATTTGTGAGGGGTTCATAATTTTTAAATATATTAAATAAGAATGAATCTAGCTCATTATTATGAGGTTTATCCTTGTGACTTTTGGAATGAAGAAATATATATAGGGTTAATTTCACCCTATGAAGACAATTATTAAAGATTCCATAAAGTGTGTTAAGTTTATTTTATTTGTGTTTTTATTGAGTGAAGAGTGGTTTTTTATTGATTAATGATTAACGAAATCATAACTAATAAAAGAAATATCTGGGAAATAAAAGAATTGAGGTGAGGAAGTAGAATCTATATATATGTATTCAAAAGTGATTATATATATATATATATTATATGACATGATAATTGTGATGAATAGTTTTATGAAAGTATTATATATTTCTAAAGTTATTAGAGATGATTTCAGATGGACGAATTTTCCAGGAGACGAGTTGAGAAATTTGTAGTTGAGTGATGTTTTTTTTGAGTTGAAGATATTTAAGATTTAAAAAATTATTGAGATATAAAATATTTCACTATATTTTTCATGGGAACTGTAAGATTATTTTTTTAATGTTGCCCATATTTGTAAGAATAACATATATTTTTTTAAATATTAAATAAAAAATTATACGGAAATTGTTTGATATTTTTGTTTATAAAATCTTTTTATGTAATTTCATTACAATAAAATTGAGTTGTTTATAGAATATAAAATGTGAAAACTATTTTCAAGTTATGTAAAATTAAATTTCATAAGGAATTATTGAAAAATAAATTCTTGGAAAAAGCTAAAGGTAGTATAGATGAAACAATGATTTTATATATGTAGAAACAAAACCATTATAGATATGTGGAAGATCATATGAGTGATTTACAAATAAAGAACACTTTTCTAGATGTTTTTAATAGAGTTGGTTCATTTATAAGGAAACTAGTAGATTCCATGATTGATTGATGAATGAATGTAAATATTAGAATTCATTGTAACTAACGGAATTTGGTGTATTTTATAGAAATATATATATATATATATATAGCTGGGTGTAGGTCACTTAAAAAAGCTCATGATTTCATTATCTTGGATAAACTTTAATCTCCGCTTATATTTATCCAAGTTAACTTTTTAGGTTTGGAACCTATAACCCTATAGGATTTTCTATTGTTCTTATACGATTGTTTCAATTTTTTCAATATAACAGAACTTATTTTAAACCATTGTAATAGTTTTAAATGTATAATTTTTTTTATTTTAGAGGGGGTTTATTGATTTTTATGGTGATTTAGTGTGGGGTTTAGACACAACACTTCTCATTTTAGACACATATGGTTTGGAACCATTCATTTTGAACCTTCCAAAATAATGTTTCATATTTGATGTTTTAGAATGTGGTTTTGGGTTGTGGGGTATTAGTTTATGAAATAGTATCTAACCACAATTTTTGAGCTTTATGAATCTTATAGTATTTATCTCAGAGACTTATAGAAATTGGTTTTTCCTATTATTTAGGATTTTACATTTAAGTGGGAGTTATTTTTCAAAAGGATGGAATTAGAAGAGGGAAATATATAACTAGATATGTTGGATAGGTCAGATTTTGGATTTTGGATGATAAAGGTAGAGGATTATCGATTCCAGAGAGATATTGGTCATTTGTTCATTAGAATTATGTATGAAATAATGGAAAAGGTAAAGTTGTAACATATAAATCAAAAGGTGGTAGGTTTTATTATAATTATTCTAGAGAAATTTTTTTCCTAAACACCATTGAGGTGAAGAGCATTAACAAACTTATGCCTATGCAAGTTAACATATATGAGAATCTATCCACAATGAACTTGGTGATTCTTTTGTGGTGAGTTCTTATTGTGATAATGTTTGATGGATGGTTTTTGGATGATTATCTCAATGACCATTACATGATTTAATGATAACTAGAGTCTTTTTTGGGATGTTATCTAGAAAAGGGTGATAATTTATCCTTATGTTAGTAATTTTAGAATAATGTGATATAATGGTTGACGTACTGAGAAACTATAGTATTAATAATGACATGGTGTTTGAGATGATTTTGGATTTTATTCAAAATGATGTGATCATAAGGAAGTAAGTGATGGGTGCATCAAGAATTGTGTTTAGTTATAGAAGGAGGGAAAAATTTACTTAGAGTAAAATAATAATCTAGAAGAAGTCTATAATAAAAAGAGAGACGATCCATAGTAAATTGGATGATTCAGTAGATTATTCATGATGGAATAATGAAAATTAATGGAAATTTGGTATGTTCTATAAAGAAACAAGAGTCAATTCTAAATTTTTTTCTTCATGTTGTTATATAAAATCCATAGTTTCGTAATATTAAAATTTTATTTTAAGTCTCACATGATCATTAGATCCATGAATACTTAACTCTAAACCAACATTTCACTCAATTTTCAATAAAATATGCATATAGAACTATATATCCAAATGATTCAACATGTTTCACCATATGGACAACGAATTTCTTGAGATCATTGGAAAGGGTGACGTACATTTCTAGAAAAAGGAAATTTATATATGTAAATGTTAATGTGTTTATAAAATCTACTGATTAGAAAAGTACCTAATATTGGTCAGTTATATGGATGGTGAGGGTTTGTATACAATATTTTAAGATGGTTTTTGGAATATCAAATAGGGTTACATGGTGTTGTTCTATGTTGTTTAGGATAATAATTTTTACCTCACTAAGAATTCATAATGTTCATTTCATGCGATATAAAAAACTTTTAAAAATTCAATGTTGTGGAATGAATATTAGGGGACTATTTTGGATAATGAACTAAGTATCATGGATTTAAGAGGAATACTAAAAAATGATAACCTGTATTACAAATCATGTTAATAATAAATCCTTTGGAAGTAGTGTAATATGTGCTTTCCATGGTTAAATATTGCACTAAATAATGGGAAACTTGATTTGGTTCGTAGAGGCATATGAGGTCCATTTCTAGTTTGATATCAAAGTGGTACGCTATAATTTGTTTCTATTATAAAAAATACTGGAGAGAAGGTGTGATGCTTTTTACTAAAAAGCTCTATGGTTTTTGTATATTTAGTTAAGAAGAGATCCATGGTAGAGATTTCTACTCATATAAAGTTTATGTGATTTTGGTACGATAAAATATGTGATTATGAAATCAATGAGTTTCAATTGTTTTATTGGATAAATGGAATCAAGATGAAAAATATTATACCTAGGACATCATATCATAAATATATGTGAAGTGCATTGTGTTGCATTTGTTGTCAATGAGGCATGAAGTTGTCTTGGAATGAATGGATGTCAAGGAGTCAAGATGTGAATGTCAAACGATGTGATGGTGATGGTGGTGAAGGAGAATGGCCATGATACTAAGAGGCATGTCACTTAGGAGATTCACTAAGTGGCATAGGAGATGTGGTTGAAACATTCTCTAGTAACATCAGACGATTGTTGAACTGATCTTTAAGTTCCAAGAACTTGTATCAACTGGATACAATGTCACAACAAGCTTTAGAAGACCATGCATTGTATTGACAATGCACGAGGAGCTGAAGTGATCCATCCACAACTACTGAGTGGATGAAGTGGTTTAATGAAGTCCATGCACTATCACTTAGTGCATGTGAATTTGAAGAAGTTCCAATTTGATCTCTGATTAGATCAACAAAGAGAATTGAAGAAGTTATTTGATTCAGGAGTTCGGTTGATGAAGATCCTTGAGAATTCTCTCCTAAGTTGAAAATGAGATGATGAAGAAGAATTATAAATTGAGGAGTTGTTTTTAATCAAGTAGATTAATGTTTGAATTCTCAAGAAGAAGAAGAGAGGAGAAGAAATGAAGAAGGGAGAAGTGGCTTGGAATTTGGCATTTATACATTGGGAGAACTTTGTTTTTCAACAAAGTGTTTATTCTGTCCTTTGCCAAAAAGTAGGCCAGCTAAGGCCAGCCCACGAGTTCAACCCCACGGCTCATATGGGCACTAGGCGCCACGCCCATGGGGGATCCCATGGTGCAAGCTCAAGGCGGCAGGGGGCCATGTGTAAGCCCCCGAGGACACGCGGTGGTGAAACCCGCGCGCCAGAGGAGCATAGTGGGCGCTAGGAGCGCTCCCGCAGGAGCAGAGAGTGGGCGCAGAGCGCGCCCACAGGGAGAACACGGTGCGGGGCGGCACCGTGGAGGGAGAAGTTCAACTGGCGAGTTGAAGGGAGCGGCTGAGTAATAAGCCGCGTGAAAACCGCTGAAGGATTCGATGTGGGACGCGCTTTTTTCACCAGGAACGAATCCCAGCCGCTCATCTGATCTCGCGGACAATCGGCGCCGCTCATCTAATCCGCCGCGCCCCCGATTTAATCCGGCCGTCCGATATATCTCAAATGCCCGATCCGACGGCTCCCGCATCGTCTCCTCCCTCGAGTTCGACCGAGGCACCCGCGATGTCCCCGCTGAACCAGAGGCCCTCCGACGACCTGTTTTCGAGCTCCCGGCCACCATAGTTTGATCCGAAGGCTCCAATGAGTTCGTCCGGCCCTACTGAACACAACCATGTATAAAAATGGGAATGCATGCTATGTTTGGAAGAATTCGAAGAAGGCCGAGGCAAGAGAATCTGCCGAGGCTTTGAAGGGTTTATGGTTTGCATGGATTAGCCTAAACCGAAGGCCGTGCATGCGTTAAAAGTCGCATGCACGTAGAGGAAATTAAAGAGGAAGATCCCGCGTGAAACAGAGGATAAAAATAAATCGTTTAAAGATTTCATAGATCCGAAATCTTTGGGAATTTAAGTTGGAAACACGCGGATCATGTGAGGCATATCTTGCCTATAAAAGGAGCATCCGAGGCTCTCAAAAAGCTTGCTGATGCGCTGAATTTTTGAAGTCCCGTGAGCGCATCTCTCTGCCTCGCGATGGTTTGAAGCCCCGCGCAAAGCACTTGCGCGGCTGTTGTTCTCGGTGCCACCCGAGTCCCGAAGGAGTTCCTCTCGCGCACCCCTTTCGCGAAAGAGGTGAAGGGAAGGAGTCCCCTGCGCGCTATCCCTTTGCGCGGCAGGAAGAACCCGGGGCAGTAGCTCTTGCGCGCCCCGTGGTTGAGGTGCCTTGCACCCAAGGTGCTCTTGCACTCTTGAGGCTTGCACACCCGAGGACTTGTGCGCTGCCTTGTGCACCCAAGTGCCTGCGCGATAGAAGAGAGGTTGGTCGCACCCCTTGCGCGACTTCTTTAGTGTTTGGGTGGAATAGTGGAGGAAGGCCGAGCCCTTGCACCCTTTGAGTGCCAAGTGAAGAAGAAGACACCCTACGGGCAGTGTGTGTGCAAAAAGAAGTAGGAGGCCAAGGCTTGAACACTTAGTGTGTGCAAAGAAGCAAGGAAGGCCGTGGCTGTTTGTGTGCATAAGGAGTATACCACACTTTGTGTGTGTGAGAGGTGAAGAAGGAAGGCCGAGGCCTTTGTGCCTTTGTGTGCAAAATTAACAAAGAAGGCCGTAACCCTTGTGTTTGAAAAATGAAGAACCAAGTGTGTGCATAAGTGAAGTGCACACTTTGAAGAAGATTAAAAGAACAAGTGACTGTGCTTTGCAAGTGAAGTAGGCCAAGCTCAAGTGTTTGCCAAAGTGAAGAAGTTTTGTGTGCAATGAGATAAGGAGGCAGAACCTAGTGTGTGTGCACTAAGTGAAGTGAACACACTTAGAAGAAGGAGAAGAGGACACTCACACTATTGTATAACACACATTCAAGTGTGTAAGCAAATTGAATTAAGTGTGTGAATTTCAGTGAAGGTGTGTGCTTAAAGATACTACACCCTTTGTGGGTCTACTGCACCAAGAAGAGGAAAGGAGGAGTGCATGCATGCATGCATGCACGTGCACACGTGAATAGTGCTAAATCAGTGGTGTGCAGTTGAGACTGGACCAGACCGAAGATAAAGATATTATTTGTCTGAGCATTCAGTAATTGGAGAGAAGCCGGGGCATCCTTAGAAGAAGGTGATAAAGCCCGAGCAAGATGAGAAGACCTGTTCACCACAAGTGATCAGAAGAAGAGCAAGGCCAGCAGCCTTTATCCCAGGTTGCTGAGGATACTTGAAGAAGCTTAAAGTGAAGAAGAGCTACTCGTGTGACTCGAGGAGCCAGGAGAAGACCCTGTGGGACTCAGGGAGAAGAAGTCTTCAGTGGGATTCTGGAGCCGGCCAGTGGGACTCTGGTAACACTGTGGGACGCAGTATAAAGACCCTCCTGTGGGACTCAGGAGAGATACGGTGGGAAGCTGTATCGACCATTGTAATACTAACAGATTATAATGGGAGAATCCATGCTTGGAGAGCATGGCAAGGATGTAGGCCTTTGGTGCCGAACCTTGTAAATCCTTGTGTCCTGTGCCTTTTCATTACTTCATTATCCGGGAAAGGTTGAGAGATACAAGAAGAGTGGATCGAGGCTTTAACCAGCCATAGAGGTTTAATTGATTAAGAATCAATTAGTAAAAAGTTTTAAGGGATCACTGATTCACCCCCTCCCCCTCTCAGTGATTCACACTGATCTGGGCACTTCAATTGGTATCAGAGCGAGGTTACCTCTAAAAGATCCAAGAGAGTCTTTATGAAGTGCAGATTTGAGGAAATGAGCACTCAGCCTCAAATGGAGATATCTGCCAAGACTCAGAAAAATAGAAAGAAGAAACATGCCAAGAAGATGAAGAAAGCCTGTCCTAGCTGTGATGAAGTTGAAATAATGAATGATCTTTAGAGTGCACTCAAATATCTTCAGAAGACAGTTCCCATGGAAGTGGCAAAGTGTATAGCTACAGGCATCCATGATCTTCCTGAAGAAAAATCACAGTTAGAAGAAGAAGCCAATGCAATGGAAGATCAATTGGCAAAAAGGGTTGGCATATCCAACACTCTCAGAAAGCTAGTAAATGCCAAAGATGAAACAGTATCTCTTTGCAATTAAAGATATGAAGACACTGCTGAAGAATTGAAAAGAAGCCTTTCTGAGAAAGAAATCTTTAAAGTTATAATCAAAGATGTTTACCATGCACTGGAGAAGAGAAATAGAGTATCAATGGTTGTTAAAGATGCTCAACTTGAAGACAAAGTAAAATTGGTGAAGGAGCTGAACAATTCATTGCAAGAATTAAAGAAGGTGCATGAAGACCAGATGAAAAAACTGGTGGAGAATTGGGAAGGAAGGCTAAGAACTGTTGAGGATGAGAAGAACTCCCTTAACATGAAATGCTTAAAACTAGAGGTGATATTGACAAATCAGCAATCACCTAAAGCCAAAGCCTCCCAGTCAACTGAAAGAAGAAATGTTTCTACTCAAGTGAGCTTTGAGAAGGATGATTCTAAAAGCAAGACATCCTCTAGTGAAAGTGCAACAACTTCTAGAAAGAAGGTACCATCCATACCATCTTGTACTGATGCTTCTAATTGTGTTTCCACAAAAAGTGCAGGATGGAAAAATAATTCCAAACAAGTATGGATGAAGACAATGAAGAAAGAAAGCTCTCCTGAAGCAGCACAACAATTCAAGACAGGTACCCAACAATCAGAAGGAATCAAGAGGTCAAGATTTGTGGGTCAATGTTGGTGTTGTAACAAGTATGGGCATTGTGCAAAGGATTGTTGGTACAATCCACTGAATGCTAAAGCACAGAGGAAGCCCATGCCTAGGGGGAGCAAGCCAGAAGGAAAGAAGCAACATCCACAGGTCCAGAGACATCTGTTTACTGCAAATAGATTTGGATTACTTGACAACATCTGGGATGGTTGCAAAAGTGGTCAAAGAGTTGATACATATCAATCTCCGAATGTATCCGAAGCTGGAATGAAGAGAAGATCACTGAACCTGGCTAAGAGAGATTCCTTGGGAAGCAAGCAGAAGAAAGTGGAAGATGCTCCCAAGAAGAGTTTGAAGAATGAAGAGAAGTCCTTGGAATTCAAATCCAAGAAGGGTGAGTCATCCAGTAGGACCACCAAGAAGACATGCTTCTACTGTGGAAAGAAAGGTCATACCATGGATCTTTGCAAACAAGCCATGGAAATCAATAGAAGCCAACTGAACTCAAACAGACAATCAATCCAGAAGAAGAAGGGATTGATTGAAAATAAGTTGCCTAAGAGAGGTAGCTTAACAGTATCAAAAGAACCATGTGGAATTTCCAGAACTGAGGCCACACTTCCAAATGATTTACTAGTCATATGGCCAAATCAGTTGCAACTTGCCAAAGATCTCCAGAGAGCTGAAGATGAAGTTCTGGCAATTGCTAAGGCAAAAAGGAAAAAAGAAGATTTCACATGAAGATGTATTGAGATCCACACCAGCACAAACATCATTGAAGATCAAATGTGCAAGTGTGAAGACTGGTGAAAATGGGACATCTCGGTTGAGAGAATCTTCTCAACCTTGTTGTTCACATTGATGAACCAAGGAGGTTCCATCTTATTCCCTTATACTATTGGTATTTACATGTGCTGACATTGCAGGGAATTGAAGATGATGATCATTCTCAGCTGGAGGATGGTTTGGATTGAATGGAGTGCACCCCTTGAGGGGGAGCCAATCTGAAGAAGATGGGATTCTGAGATTAATACCATCTTGAGAGAAGTGAAGGTATTCCAATCATACTTTCATCCCTTGTTTCTTAATTGCATTCATCATGACAATTAAGGGGGAGTATTGATTGAAGACAAATGGATGAAAGGGGGAGCTTTATCTTTGCACTGAACTTTCTAATGAATTTGGTGAAGTATGTGCAGGATTTAGCAAATTCATTGAATATCTGAAAAAAAAAATTCAAACCCCTGAAGCATGATCTCACATGTATTGTGAATGTTGGACAGCATTAAGTTCCTTGGTTACATCACTCTTGTTTTCTACACTGGGTCAGCCCAAGTAGACTTAGAGTTCATTGACTAAAGGTTCTTTGCTAAAGAAGAACATGTGGCATCATCCCTCTCTTAGTGATTTTCAAGAAGATGCTACTCTAAGGGAGGAAGAGATTTTTGAAAGTGAACCACACCACACCTTTGCATTTGATTGCCAATAAGGGGGAGAAAAGATTGGGCACACATATTGACCCATTCATATGTGCTAAAGGAGTGTATTGACAACAAATACAAAGGGGGAGATTGAAGTGCATTGTGTTGCATTTGTTGTCAATGAGGCATGAAGTTGTCTTGGAATGAATGGATGTCAAGGAGTCAAGATGTGAATGTCAAACGATGTGATGGTGATGGTGGTGAAGGAGAATGGCCATGATACTAAGAGGCATGTCACTTAGGAGATTCACTAAGTGGCATAGGAGATGTGGTTGAAACATTCTCTAGTAACATCAGACGATTGTTGAACTGATCTTTAAGTTCCAAGAACTTGTTTCAACTGGATACAATGTCACAACAAGATTTAGAAGACCATGCATTGTATTGACAATGCACGAGGAGCTGAAGTGATCCATACACAACTACTGAGTGGATGAAGTGGTTTAATGAATTCCATGCACTATCACTTAGTGCATGTGAATTTGAAGAAGTTCCAATTTGATCTCTGATTAGATCAACAAAGAGAATTGAAGAAGTTATTTGATTCAGGAGTTCGGTTGATGAAGATCCTTGAGAATTCTCTCCTAAGTTGAAAATGAGATGATGAAGAAGAATTATAAATTGAGGAGTTGTTTTTAATCAAGTAGATTAATGTTTGAATTCTCAAGAAGAAGAAGAGAGGAGAAGAAATGAAGAAGGGAGAAGTGGCTTGGAATTTGGCATTTATACATTGGGAGAACTTTGTTTTTCAACAAAGTGTTTATTCTGTCCTTTGCCAAAAAGTAGGCCAGCCAAGGCCAGCCCACGAGTTCAACCCCACGGCTCATATGGGCACTAGGCGCCACGCCCATGGGGGATCCCATGGTGCAAGATCAAGGCGGCAGGGGGCCGTGTGTAAGCCCCCGAGGACACGCGGTGGTGAAACCCGCGCGCCAGAGGAGCATAGTGGGCGCTAGGAGCGCGCCCGCAGGAGCAGAGAGTGGGCGCAGAGCGCGCCCGCAGGGAGAACACGGTGCGGGGCGGCACCGTGGAGGGAGAAGTTCAACTGGTGAGTTGAAGGGAGCGGCTGAGTAATAAGCCGCGTGAAAACCGCTGAAGGATTCGATGTGGGACGCGCTTTTTTCACCAGGAACGAATCCCAGCCGCTCATCTGATCTCGCGGACGATCGGCGCCGCTCATCTAATCCGCCGCACCCCCGATTTAATCCGTCCGTCCGATATATCTCAAATGACCGATCCGACGGCTCCCGCATCGTCTCCTCCCTCGAGCTCGACCGAGGCACCCGCGACGTCCCCGCTGAACCAGAGGCCCTCCGACGACCTGTTTTCGAGCTCCCGGCCACCATAGTTTGATCCGAAGGCTCCAATGAGTTCGTCCGGCCCTACTGAACACAACCATGTATAAAAATGGGAATGCATGCTATGTTTGGAAGAATTCGAAGAAGGCCGAGGCAAGAGAATCTGCCGGGGATTTGAAGGGTTTATGGTTTGCATGGATTAGCCTAAACCGAAGGCCGTGCATGCGTTACAAGTCGCATGCATGTAGAGGAAATTAAAGAGGAAGATCCCGCGTGAAACTGAGGATAAAAATAAATCGTTTAAAGATTTCAAAGATCCGAAATCTTCGGGAATTTATGTTGGAAACACGCGGATCATGTGAGGCATATCTTGCCTATAAAAGGAGCATCCGAGGCTCTCAAAAAGCTTGCTGATGCGCTGAATTTTTGAAGTCCCGTGAGCGCATCTCTCTGCCTCGCGATGGTTTGAAGCCCCGCGCAAAGCACTTGCGTGGCTGTTGTTCTCGGTGCCACCCGAGGCCCGAAGGAGTTCCTCTCGCGCACCCCTTGCGCGAAAGAGGTGAAGGGAAGGAGTCCCCTGCGCGCTATCCCTTTGCGCGGCAGGAAGAACCCGGGGCAGTAGCTCTTGCGCGCCCCGTGGTTGAGGTGCCTTGCACCCAAGGTGCTCTTGCACTCTTGAGGCTTGCACACCCGAGGACTTGTGTGCTGCCTTGTGCACCCAAGTGCCTGCGCGATAGAAGAGAGGTTGGTCGCACCCCTTGCGCGACTTCTTTAGTGTTTGGGTGGAATAGTGGAGGAAGGCCGAGCCCTTACACCCTTTGAGTGCCAAGTGAAGAAGAAGACACCCTACGGGCAGTGTGTGTGCAAAAAGAAGTAGGAGGCCAAGGCTTGAACACTTAGTGTGTTCAAAGAAGCAAGGAAGGCCGTGGCTGTTTGTGTGCATAAGGAGTATACCACACCTTGTGTGTGTGAGAGGTGAAGAAGGAAGGCCGAGGCCTTTGTGCCTTTGTGTGCAAAATTAACAAAGAAGGCTGTAGCCCTTGTGTGTGAAAAATGAATAACCAAGTGTGTGCATAAGTGAAGTGCACACTTTGAAGAAGATTAAAAGAACAAGTGAGTGTGCTTTGCAAGTGAAGTAGGCCAAGCTCAAGTGTTTGCCAAAGTGAAGAAGGTTTGTGTGCAATGAGATAAGGAGGCAGAACCTAGTGTGTGTGCACTAAGTGAAGTGAACACACTTAGAAGAAGGAGAAGAGGACACTCACACTATTGTATAACACACATTCAAGTGTGTAAGCAAATTGAATTAAGTGTGTGAAGTTCAGTGAAGGTGTGTGCTTAAAGATACTACACCCTTTGTGGGTCTACTGCACCAAGAAGAGGAAAGGAGGAGTGCATGCATGCATGCATGCACGTGCACACGTGAACAGTGCTAAATCAGTGGTGTGCAACTGAGACTGGACCAGACCGAAGATAAAGATATTATTTGTCTGAGCATTCAGTAATTGGAGAGAAGCCGAGGCATCCTTAGAAGAAGGTGATAAAGCCCGAGCAAGATGAGAAGACCTGTTCACCACAAGTGATCAGAAGAAGAGCAAGGCCAGCAGCCTTTATCCCAGGTTGCTGAGGATACTTGAAGAAGCTTAAAGTGAAGAAGAGCTACTCGTGTGACTCGAGGAGCCAGGAGAAGACCCTGTGGGACTCAGGGAGAAGAATTCTTCAGTGGGATTCTGGAGCAGGCCAGTGGGACTCTGGTAACACTGTGGGACGCAGTATAAAGACCCTCCTGTGGGACTTAGGAACGATACGGTGGGAAGCTGTATCGACCATTGTAATACTAACAGATTATAATGGGAGAATCCATGCTTGGAGAGCATGGCAAGGATGTAGGCCTTTGGTGCCGAACCTTGTAAATCCTTGTGTCCTGTGCCTTTTCATTACTGCATTATCCGGGAAAGGTTGAGAGATACAAGAAGAGTGGATCGAGGCTTTAACCAGCCATAGAGGTTTAATTGATTAAGAATCAATTAGTAAAAAGTTTTAAGGGATCACTGATTCACCCCCTCCCCCTCTCAGTGATTCACACTGATCTGGGCACTTCAATATGGTTAAATTAATGAGTCAAACATTTAATAAGTTATCTAGGAGCATGAGGTTACTATATGGTTTTCCAAAAGAGTGGTGGGAGGAACTAGTTATCTTTATGGTGTATCTTGTGAGTTAGAGACCTTATAAATTGATGGGGCTTTTAAATATATAGAAACTCTAAAATAAAATAATGTTTTATGTTTATCACCTAAATTTTTTCAAAAGTATCACATATATACATGTCGATTAAATGGAAATTGATACATTTGAAGCTAAGACCTAGTCTTATTTCATTACAGGATATGATGATGAAAACTTTGTATTTCAAATCATGTAAAGTAATCAGTGGAAGGTTTTCAGAAGACATAATGTCCTCTATCATGGGGAGATAATATAGAAGGATCATAAAATATATGAAGGTGAATTTTATTTAAAATAATCAGTGCAACCCTTCCAATTTGTTTTTAATAGAAGTTTGGTGGTTCTAAATTGTTCATGGAGGATTGACGTTTATGAGGTCTAGGGATGTTTTGGAAGAAAATATGTTGGTAAACTTCTAAACACACCAAATTATGATATACATGAATTATATAGGATTATGGAAGCCTTTTGAAATGTTTAAAAAATGTAGGGTTTGGAAGGGGAAGAACCTCTAGTGTTGAGGAGGTTCAATAGGATCAGGTTTTCCTTGAAAAGGTTGGAATATAAAATTAACTATCTACTTTTTATGAATAATAGAGAACCCAAGATGAAAAAGGAGGATAAAATTCTAAATGATTCCGAGTTGTGGGAGTTTGAAATGAATATTTATACAAAATCTTATTATGTCACAAAAATATTGAGTTTATATAATTACAACTGGGGAAAATATATTTTTATAGAAATTGGGTCTACCTATAAGAAAAAAGAATTATAATTTTGAAAAAATAATAATTAATGGATGGTTGTAAAGAGTTTTCAACAAGTTAAAGGTGAATTTTTAGTGATATATTTTCTCTATTTATGAATCTTTTATAAATTCAAATAGTGCTTAGTATAATTATTATGGAAGGCCCTTTTTAGAGTTGTCTGACATTAAAACCACACTCCTTGTTGATTTAATGTTATAATTATAAATAGGGGTTAATCCTTATAAATATCTAAGGTTACATTTTATTTATTGGTTGTAATCATGATATATGCAATGGTTTGTACAATAAAATAAATTTAGAAAATAATGGAAGTAGTTTAATGTTTTATAGTGAACCTGAGTAAGAAAAAATGGGAAGTGATGAATTGGATTCTCTAGTATCACAATGTTCTGGTAGTGATTTGTCTCTATTATGGATATGGTGATTCTTTATAGCTATTTGAAAAAAATTGGAGGAAATATGAACTCAAAAAATATCACCATGGGATTTGGATATATATATGAATGGGCTACCATAATTTGTATGTTTGAAATACAACCTATTGTTGAATCTTTATCCACAGTAGCTAGGAACGTTGTAATTAAAGAATTAGTGGATGATTTTATTTAGATGAAGGTTTTTTAGATATAGTTTTAGGAAGGTTGAAAAATTGAATTTATTTTGTGATATTCTAATTTTGAATCATATTCCGAATAATTTGTTGTTACATTACAGGGGAAAAAAATTCCGGTGAATTGTTTGAACATATTGATGTTTTGAGAGGGTAAATTTATAGATATGTGGATGTTTATAGTGAGGTATAATCTAATGGATATGGTGACTAAAGTCACTCTCTATGAATTTTTTGGTATGCTTTATGCCTTAGTGGGAATTAGATGATTTCCAGTCAAAATATTATGGATGTTGAAACCTAAAGAGGAGAATAAGAGATGTTTATAATTTTCATAATCGGTAGGTGGACATTTTAAATTTGTTATCAAGTTATATATTATTAGGATTAATTGATTGAAAAATGATTCATGGATTAGTAAACAGTTATTTCTAAAGGCTGGATTTCATAATTAGTTTTCAACAACTTATATATGTAGGGTAATATAACTAATGAATATATTTTGGTAGAAATTATTTTATTCCAAAATTGTGGAATATTATGTATATGTGTTTTGAATAAAAAGTGATTCATCAGAATTTGTGGAAGGATTTATTGTATTCAACAAATTGCTAATGATGGACTTAATCAATAATTTCAAGGACATGAAGATTATAAGGTAGTTGAAAAAATGGAATATGTTAGATGTTTTAAAGGTCATTTATAAATAGGTTGGTGTGGATCACTTGTATAGGGGCCTGATTTCATATAATTTTGTTGTTACTTTGGATTGACTGTAAATTCTATTTATATTGCTACAAGGTAGTTTTCTATTTTATTTACTTTTGACCTACTGACACATTCACTTTTTTTTACACTAAAATGATAGAATATACCATGGTCTATGACTTATTAGCATTCTTGTAAATTACTAGTGTTTTTTTTGATTAATTACTTCTATTTTTCTACATTCAATGTTTTTTATTAATTTGATGGTTTACCTTTGGAAATTTAGTTTGTGGTGAGAAAGCGATGATAATGATTTAAAATAAACTAAAATAGGAAAAAATTATTTTGGAAAATATATTACCTGGTTCTACATTTTAGGTTTTAGAATCCATTTCTAGATCATGGGATCTCAGGGAAAATATTTCCCCGAGTAATTTAAGAATAACTCATAGGTAATGAGAGTTATATACTACTATCTTAACTCTCATGTAATATTAATTTTGATTTCACATAGGATTAATTAGGTGTATCTAGAGCTATGTATATTGATCAAAAAAACTAAAAATGTTATTAATGTGATTAACAGAGCTACATACGATAATTAATATCTTGTATAAGAATATATTTTTAAAAAATTAACTATTTTCAAAATATGTAAAATCTGGTTTTTCGGATATTTTTATATAGAATTATAAGGATCATTATAAGATATTTATAAATATTAAATGTATTTATTAAAATTAAAATTAAATATTTCATGGATATTATTGTCCAATTTAAAATGAGATTATGATTCTTGTATTGTATGTATTTTCTATATTTTAATTATGCAACATATCCACATTATTTTTTTGAGGTAAAAAGATAGATACCAAATTAAGGTGTGGGGGATTTAGAGTAATTGATAGGTGTGTTATTGTTGAAGAATATATTGATCATCATAAAATATTGAAATAAAATCGAAGATAAACTAAAATATAGTATATCATGAATGAATATTTTTTATATCCATGTTCTTAAATAAGTGAATAACAAACAGAAAACGTTATTAATTTTAATTAGAGATTGAGTTAAGTTTTTTCTTCATAAAATAAGTATTATATTGTGATGAACAATATAATAATAAGTCTCATAATGAATAATCTTTTTAATAATTATAAATTTTGTTTAAGAATGTGGTTGTAATGGGGAGATTTCAACTCTACCAAGGAAGTGGATAAAACCTAACTAGTTTAGTAAAAGTTCAATCATTCTATGATGGTCATTTTCCAAGAAGATACTTTATAATCATTTTCATTGGTACATGTTGGTTTTTAAAAAAAATAATTGTTGGTGCTTGTAAAAATGGATGGTTATGACATTGTTATCATGGTCATACACTTTCCGTTTATTTATTTTTATAATAAAACACCATCATTGTGTGTGTGTGGGGGGGGGGGAATTAAAACTACTATACATAGATGATATAGTCACCCAAATTTGGGATGAACCTCATAAATCTCTTTTTTTGTGTTCTTTTTAGTGTTGGTCTATTTTTTAGGAATTTATATTGAGTTTGAGTTGTGAGAATAAGATATGATCACAATAATAAGTACATATAAAATGTATGAGATTTTAAATTTTATAATTTCTTTCCACAGTAATTCATCCCTCTTATTTTGGTTATATATATGAATAAGACATGGTGTAAAAGTCACAAGTGAAAAGATTCAAAAAAAATACCTCAATAATTTCAATGTATTTACATAAAGATGAAGTAACTGAGATTTTTTACCTTAATTATCCTCTAGATGAACCTATTATTAGAGGTAATGTAAAGGTTTTTATGGAATAAAAATTTTATTCATATGTTGTTTTTAATTGACCCCTACAAAAATTTTCCAAACAGGAAGAGACTTTTTTGTGGAGATTTTTTAGTCATGTAGTATGATATCAGTCAATATATGTAAAAATTTTAAATGATATAAGAAACACATTCACAAAAGGTGTTGATGTGTTTAGATCTTAGGAAATAAATTAAGGCTAAAAGTGATATGAATATGGCGGTTGATGAAAATGGATCCATTTTTAATTAGTAACTTCTTAAATTAATCATAGAAGAAGATAAATCCATGAATGGAATTGTGGAAAATATACACATACTTGAATAATTTCCAATGTGAATTGATGTGTTATTTGAGACTAATAGAGTGATTAAAGAGGAAATCTATGCATTGAAATAAAATAAAATAGTTATCATTGATTTTAGGAATGATTATTTGAAGTAGAAATAAAAAAGGATAATAAATCAAGAAAATTATTTTCAAGACGAGATTAAAATGCATTTAAATTATTAATATAATATTGAGAAGACCAAAAAATAGTTTGATGGAAATAAAAATATTGTGGACATGAAATGTCATGAGCTTGAATTGAAATAGGAAGACACAGAAATATATCATGTGAATCTTATAACATTTTTTGGAGATATGTTATATACATTTAATTATTTAATTAAGATATTTATTTTATAATAACAATATTTATGGGAAATAATAACTGATGAGTTTCTTGAGGTAAATATACAACATGGAAAATTAAATTTCACATTTCATTTATTATAGAATATTCATTAGAAATATTTTATCATTTGTGAAGGTTTTAAAGAAAATATGGAAAAATAATGTGTAAGGAAAATAATGATAAACCCCAAAATTTATCAAGGGTGGATATAAAGAACAAAAAAATAAGTTCCCTGAAAGAAGCTCACCAAAAGGGTAAATTATACGAAAAATAAGTTTCTAAATTTTTATAGATTATTATTCAATTTTGTAGAGCATGATTTTTTAGTCATTGTTAGTTATATGAAATTTTTAGTTTTAAGGCTAATAATTTTTGAAATAATATGTCAATTCATGAAATATAAAGAAGTGTTATATCAAGTGATATAAAATATCATTTAAAACCAAATACATAAAATAAAGGTAAAAAATATATTTATCTCTAATTGATTTAATATATTTTAAATTTTTTATATATTACAGGGGTAATGTTTATTGTGAATATGGATGAGAGTTCAAATTAACCAAATGTTTTCCAAATTATTCTAATGAATGAAGATAAAAAAATATAATAAAAAATCAAAGGAAGAAAAAAGGCATGTTTTCCATTAATTAGGAGAAAAAAGAAAGTGTTTAATAATATCAACACAAGAAATCTATGAAATATTTTATATTAAATAAATTATTATTCTGTTATGGTAGAAAATAATATTATGTAGACTTTTGATAATAATCTGTGATTATTATTTCTAATTGACGTATGTGGGAGTAATAAATAATAAAATAAATCCAATAAGAGAGAAAAATTATTTATCTTATTGAAAAAGTATACGAGGAATGTACTGAGAAGTTTTTTGAGAAAGGAGACACAAATTTGGTTGATAATCTATGTATAAGATGTAAAAAGGATTATCATAATGTTATAAAATGAATGAAAGTTTTCTGCAACATGAGGGAATATTAAAGAGAATAAATAAAGGAAAAACAAAAAACACGTTCTATAATTATTGTTGTTAATAAGGCTCAAGAATAACAATAAACTAAAAAGAAAAATAATACCATACAACACAAGTAGTGCATTTCTTGAAAATTCAAGGAACGAATAGTGAATATCTCTCATTCTATTAGAGATATAAATAAATTAGTTTTGGGGTCACATACATATGTCATGGTTGGTTCCCATACTATGTAAATAATGAGTTTCTAACTTATTCCCAATTCTATGTGTATTTATTTTTTATGGAATTGACAATTATTTATTTAAGGGTGAAGTCTAATGTTGATAAGACTACTAAAACGTTCATGAAAAAATACATTATCACTTTTTTAAGTTTACTATATTAGTGGAACTTGTTCTTGAATCCAAATCATGAAATTATTATTGGAGTTTATTTAAATAACAGATCATCCTTGATGAACAGAAGATTGAGTGTACCCATTGAGGAGGTTAAAAATAGAGAACTATTCTGGAAATCATTATGTAATATGAAGCTAGAAATGTGGAAAATGTTTGATAACGTTTTTTGTGAGGTATTATGGTTATATTTTTCCTATTATTTTTTTGAAAGAATATGTTATAAATTTTGTAGGATAAATTTTATTCATCAATGATAGTAAATATCAAAATATATTTAGAAATACTTGGTTGTTGGGGATACTGTTGGGAAATTAATTAGTTACTCTCATTTTTCACTCTGATCATTTTTGAGGAAGAATTGTAGTCGATTAATTATTAAATAACATATAATATGAACCCTTTCATGTATTGATAATAATGTGTGAGATGAGTAAAAGTATTGAGAATATATTGAAAAATGCTTCTTTGTTAGTATTGGAATAAAATTTAAAGGGGGATATAGTTACTCCATTGGATTATTATTCTATAGTTTTTAAGAATACAAAATATGTGAATATATATTTATTGAAGATGAATAACCCAATGAATAGGAATATTGAAAAACCCACTAGACTGAAATAGTTGAGGGGACAAATTAGAGCTTCCATTATCAATGTATTCTACAGTGAAATAATTTTTTATGTGAAAGGTTAAGATAGTGTCAACATTTATGTGGGATATTAATTACTTATTTATTGAAGATTTAAAATTGAAGTTGAATTGTTTCAGGTACTATTTTTAGTTCAATAAAATAATTATATTATTTTTTAATTAGTTTAATTTGATGGACTAAAAATCATTGAGGCTACTGATTATTTATGCATTCATATAAATAATTATATTTATAGTTTGAGAAAATTGTGGAATTGAGGAACATAAAGTGTTGTGGACTCAAGGTTTTAATGAGTAAATCATTTGAATCATGAAGATGATAAGTTCAAAGATGATGAGTTTCATTGAATATAGAGATTTATAAATATTTTATCTCTATGTAGAAATGGATATTGATCTATATGAGAGATTATTGATTTTCTTAGTTTTTTAATAATAATGAAGATGATCAAGAATTATTATGTTTACCCTTGTGTCCGTGGCATGAATAAATCTTCATTGGGTGAATTTCATTTTTTTATAAAAATTATTGAATATGTCTTGAATTGTATTAAGCTTATTTTTCCGGAGTTCATTTTTAGAGGATAAAGGTAAACCATTTATTGATGATTGGAGAAAACTCTATAAAAAAAGTCATTTGTTAAGATATAAAAGAATCTCACCATCACGACCCGTACCCCAGGGCCCATGCCGTGACTACTCCAAGCCTACTTTCCATAGGCTAGGGGATGATGACTAGAACCGAGTAGGCATATCCCAAAAAGGAAAGGCATTTACCATTAAACCTGTACACATTCAATAATATCAAACTACCGAAAGTAAAAACAATTTAAACTAAAAACGAGATTTCTTTTCTTGAGAACCAGTGAGGTTGCTCCTTTGGTGGACCACTGAGGTTTCTCATCTGGTGAACCACTGAGGTCACTCATCTCGTGTATGACTAGGGTTTCTCATCTGGAAGACCACTAAGGTCACTCATCTAGTGGACCATTGAGGGCACTCATCTCGTTGTCCACTGAAGTACTTCGGCTGGAAGACCATTGAGGTCTCTCCTCTAACGAAACACTAATGTCGCTCTTCTGCTGAACCACTGAGGTACGCTCATCAAATCCTTCGATTCATAGCTAACCATAGGATTCCCGATCTCTAGTGCGCTTGATTCTTGGAGAATCTATTCCTCATGTAATTAGTCAAAACTTGTTTCTAATATAATATCACATAAATCATTTCCAATGTACAATATTACCGCAAGGGTCCCAACGCCGCAGACGGAGAGTCAATCGGGCACCCGGTCTGAATGATATTTGCATTTTAGTAAAAATTGGTCGATTTCATCTTGGCCTAGTCAGACATGGTTGGGCCGACCCGACCAACCCGGCCTGGGGGTCTCGCATGTCCCGGGATGTTTCAGCTGACCAAAACCAACCTTGTGGGGTCAGGGTCGACCCAGTCCAGCATGGCCCATTGGCCAGGGCCATTGGGATTTGCTGGACCCGACCCCGTTCAGATGTGGCACTAGCTCACTGGGTCGCCCAGCATCCCGGCCCATATCCTCCAACCCAATCAGACTTGGTCGGACAGATACTGCTCTATCGGGCCATCAAGTGGCCCAGTTTTCCATTTTTCCTTGCTTGTAATGTTTTGCTGGTTCTCTTCCCACCCTGGCCTCCCAAGGGCCCATTTTGTTGCACCAGCACAACAGCTTCAGTGGCTGGCTTTCCTCCATCTGCATTGATGTGGTCGGTGAGTGCATCAAACCTTCTGGATAATGTGGCTTAAATCTGTGTTGACTCACTCCTCACGATCAACATCCATGGGGGTTCACTCACCGGTTGAAGGCGGCTGGCCCACATTCCACATGATCAGTCTGCATGGCCAGCAACGACCTGCGGTGCTTTTGCAGGTCCTCCATATGTCGAGGAATTATACCAAAACCTTTCGCCACTACATTAAGCCTGTCGCTGCTGCCCATGGCCTGGATGCCACATGCTTCTCCTCTATTGTCGCTGCCTGGGTGTCGTGGTCCTATGCTACTGCCCCCACGCATCAGGGTGTCGTGGGGACTTCCACTGCCGGTCATCGAGCCAGTGTCCTCCATCGCCACCCTAACCATGGGACTTGGTCTCCTAACATTGACGAAACCTTGTTCCCAAGATTCTTGCTGATGCCTCTACCCACTTAGCTGTGACCTTTCAGAACTGATGTCCCCATCTCCCATGGCCTCCAATAGTGGGCCAATACACCAATGCGGTCTCGTATGGACTGCATATATAGACATCACTAAATTAATTTTACCACGAAGAACGTAAAGAATTCAATAGGGTGGGAGGGGAAGTATACACATATAAGAACACCCAAAAAATGATCTGGGTATTTTTTTCATGTTGACCCGGATGCATTATTCTTAGAAGAATAAAAAAGAACCAAAATAATGTGTAATAATCACTAAGATAGATATACCCTTTTATCCCACATCAATAACCCTCATGTATGAATGATTGATCCATGAGATAACTTTTTCGTGAGATAACCTACATTTTTTTTAAAATAAAGAACGATGAAAATAAATTCACACAAAAAAGAATAAAACCCCCTACATGGGAAAGGATATTTCTTGAGGATGATCATTTGTCATCATCCATTGATATCCAGTTTCAATTCTCCCTCCAAGGGTATCAATTCCAGTTTCCGATTCACTAGTGTTCATCATTGGTGATTTTTCCTTCAAAGACTAAGAGGGATTTGTAAGATCCAAATCTGATCTACAATCCCTGTTATCCCATCAAATGGGTAAAATGAATCAAATCATTTCTATTATACTGAGTCACCACCATTACACTGTTTCATTTATGAAACAAATTTTTTGTTATTATGAATTTAGCATCGTTACGCAGTTCCATTTATGGAATAAAGTAGTTGGCTAGTCTCTACATTGTAGTGAAGTTTTTTTGAATAAAATAAGTATTTTAACTTTATTTTATTTATCCATAAAACGTCCAAAAATAACTTTTTCCCCTTGACCCGCGCCGAATGAGGTTATGTCCTACTAAAGCAGAACATCTAATTACAAACTCAATGGTGGTATCAAATTTTATATCCGAGTTAAAATTTTAGAGGTATGAGGATTCTAATATAAATTAATTTTTATTTAAGTTATTTTATATATGGTTACAAGCCAAAAAAACCACCTTTCACAACCAGTCTGCACCAGACGATGTTAGGATCCACCTAAAAGAAGAATTATATCATGAACTCAATGATACTATTGGATTTAAAATTCACATTACCATTTATATGTTATAAGGATTTGAATATAAAATAAAATTATTCAATTATTTTATTTACATCCAAAAACAACATTCCACTTTTGACCCGTGCTCGCTAATGATAGTCTCTGCCTAATGAAAGAATACCCTCACAAGATGAACGGTGGTCTCATACTTTCAATCTGAGTCACCGTTTGTGAGTTATCTGTATTTGAAAATAAAATAACTTTATTTAATTATATTATTTACAGTTATTTGATTTTAGGGTTTTCTCACTGGAGGCCCGGACCAACTAAACTTAAGTCCTGCCTAGGGTAAACCATCCATCCTTTACACAAATGTGCCCTCAGATTTCTGATCCATGAAACTATTTAAGATTTTTTCAGATTTTTTCAGCAAAACCACTCGCACACGCTATTTGAAACTTCCCCTTTTTAACGGATCATTCTAGGCACTCTGGGCCTCATAATTGCATGCCATCTTAGCACCATGTCTCAAAAAAATACCACTTAATTTTTTTTAAAAAATCATGGATTTCCAAGGTATTACACTAATCCCACCTTTAGTACTTCACGTCCTTATAATCCAAAAAAGGGTTAATCAAACCAATGGGGGTACTGAGTGAAAATCTGAGCCTCCCGCTCCCATGTGATCTCTATGAGATTCCCATACTACCAACGAAAATTAATTAGAGGAGTCGACCATCTGTGAAGGTTCCTCTATTGTTGATCATCTATCTCCACTAGGTACTCTACGAATGTCAAACCATCGTCAATATCTAACTCTCTATGGTTGATGACGTGAGAAGGGTGATGCATGTAACTTCTCAACTGGGATACATGGAAGCCATCGTTCACCCTCCCTAGTTACGACGGTGGAGACATGTGGTATGCCACCTATCCCACTCTATGCAGTATCCAGAAAGGTCCGACGAAACTCACAGATAACTTTCCCCCCTAGCCAAATTTCTTTATCCATCATTGAGGAGAGACCCATATGAATATGTGGTCCCCCTATTCAAACTACTAGGGTCTCTATCACCTATCATCATAGGACATATATCGGCTCTGTGTGGTCTTCCTTTGCTCTCATATAACCTGCACCTTCTCAGTGGTAACATGTACCATATCTGGACCCAGGATTGATGACACCCACGTGTATCTCCAGTATAATGGTGACCTTTATGGTCATCCATACAATGCCTCAAATGCTTCCATAGTGATGGTGGAGTGGTAGCTATTTTTTATGTAAACTCCTCCATTGGTAGGTTTTCCTTCCAACTATGACCAAAATTGAGAATGCAAGAATGAAGCATGTACTCCAAGGTCAATATGGTCTACTCTGTCTGACCATCCATCTATTTGTGAAAGGATTTTCTCAAGAGAAGTTGATTCAAAAATGCCTCATATATTTCATTCGATAACTAGTATGTAATGAATTCATCACGATCTAAGAAAATTGTAGATGAAAATCCATGGATTCTAACTATATCTGGCATGTAGAGGTATCCCAAGATCTCTACTAAACTAGGTTCTCAAATGGGTAGGAAGTGGTATGACATGTTGAGTTGGTATAAGATCCCCTAGATGGTATCATGCCCCCTGGACATACTTGGTAAGCCTATCATGAAGTCCATCTATATCTCATCCGAATTCAACACTGGTACATTGATGGGTTGTGTAAAACATATTGGAACCTAGTTCTTAGCCTTCAATTGCTGACAAGTTAGGCATCTAGAGACAAACTCTACCACTACCTTCTTCATCCCCGACACTAGTACTAATGTCAACCTTCCTAGAACATCTTCACCACTTCTGGATGTACTGAAAAAGGGGGTGTGTGGAACTCCTTAAACAATTCATCCAATAATGCCATTTGTACTACAGTTCATCCTCTGAAAATGATAACATGATCACCACCTTTGAATATTCATTAGGGGCATTCCATATGGACACTTGGGCACATATAGTCTCAAAGATAGCATCTCTGAGTTGTGACTCCCTAACTTGCTATAACAGTAGAAGGGAAACTACCATAAAATAAAGAAAACATGCATCATCGCTATCCAAAAAAGGATATCTAATGTGAGTACTAATGTTCTGAGGCCTTGTTCAGAATTTTTGAACTCGATATCCTACTGAGAGAATATATGACCATGTTCCCCTTCCTAAGAGTATAGAATATCACTAAGTCATAGTCTCGGAGGAACTATAACCAAAATCATTGTGTCAGGTTTATATCCTTCAAAGAAATGATATAATTAATAATCTTATGGTCAGAGTAGGGGGTTAATAGTTATCCCATAAGGTAGTGTCTCCACATATTCAGTGAAAATACTACCGCTTCCAACTCATGATCGGGGAGCTCTTCAGACTCTGTCTTTTATACTGAAAATTCTATGGGCACCTTTCCATCGATGTGAAAGGTCTCCCCTTTCAACTGATCGATTGTGTTCATCTTCCCTATGGTTATTGGTAGTCCTTCTCCACGTACTTTTTGTTAAAGGGTCCCATAACCCTCACATTACTTCGAGTGTTGGGTATTACTTAGAACTTCCTCTGTAAGTCTTCCACCTACGCCCTCATCTCACAAAGCCCTATAAAATACATCCACTATACATATGTTGATATTGGTTCCATATCTGGGTGTCAAATGATGTATAATTCCATCTATATTCAAGGAGGTAATCCTATAAAAATATTCTTGAAAGACATCCCCGTACTCTACCACTATTGCTGGGAACTGAATACTCAAAACATCCACTGTCAAGTGGGTAAGGATGTAGCATGAAACTACCCCCTTTCCCTATCCTCCATCTACTTGCGCCTAGTGTGAACCACATTGGGGCAGTGGTTGTAACATGATGAAATATATAACACTTCCTACTGCTCCCCCAGATCATCTTCCAAATCTTCCGCCCTGTCGATTAATTTGTTCCTATCACTATCTCAGCCCTGGTGGCCCATCCACAATTTCACAGTCATCATGGCAGGATGGTCTATCTCTAGAGATATGTCCCATGCCATCCCTTTAGAAGCATTACTTCTTTATAGGATGACTGGACTCACCCTATAAACCATGATATATAGATCATTTGTCTTGGTACTTCTTCTCGGAACATCTCACATGTCGAAGTCTCTATGATAGACGTCAGCCTCTTAATTTCATACTGCTGACATGGACTAAATATATTTTCTTATAAAAAGGAATTTCAATCACAATGGCTATCTCTACCACCCTATCATAAGTAGGAAAGAATAGAGGAATAGTGCTAGATCGGATGTCCCAAAACACATCTCACATGGTGGTTCGAGCCCTGAATCTCTTTTCACATCGTATTCATCGAGTACTTGGAATGGTCAGTACACCTTGATGAATACTCAGCTACTGACATGTCATCCTACCAAATATTTAGAATCTCATGGGAACACATAACCTTTAGATTTTATGGAAAGAGACCCTTATCTGAGAAATATTATCATGTTATGACAACAAAAATTTCACCTCCTCATAATATCAGGTAATCTAAACCTCTCCATCACCCTATTGAGCCACGTAGAAGGATCAATTCTAGGACTCATATCATATCAAGGATGACCTGACTAGATAAAAAACTAAGTCACTACCTCAAACCAGTCCTTAGCAGCCAGTGAGTCTGGATAACCTAAGAACCTAAGGGGTCTATATTTCTAAAACTCATGTAAAGCACTGAGCCTAAGTGCATGCTCTACTGGTAGTTCTAGTAGTAACTACTGACCAATGGGTAGTGGTATCACTAGGACACTGCCCGAAGGTATCAAATCGGGAAACGATCCTTATACGAAAGCATCATCACTCTATGAACCATCCTCATGGTGACCAATGGGAATCCAGGTTGGCTATCTATGTGGAGGATTCCTGATGGTTATCAAGATGAATCAAGATTAATAGATTGTACTTGGTGATCTGACTATGACTCAGAAATATCATTAGAAAACATTAAAATATGTATGAAACCTATGTTTTCATGTACCAAGTTCGAAAGAAGAATTCATGGTATTTGTGTATGAATACGTTGTCCATTGCACCGACACTAGACTCCCAGGTTTGAACGATGAACCCAAAAAACATAATACTGTACCCCATCATAAATTTTATAGAGTCTTTATTCTTCTAGTAGAATCTACCTCAACTGGTACCAATTTGTCATGACTAGTCCCCCAGGGCTCGTGTTGTTACTACCCCAAGCCCACCTTCCACATGCCAAGGGCTAGCGACTAGAACCAAATAGGCATATCCCAAAAAGGGAAGGAATTTTCCTATAAACCTATACACACGTACAAATATAAAACTACGAAAAGTAAACATAAAGTTAACATAAAATAGACCCCAACTGTCTCTGAGAAAAATGGTGAGAGTATAGTACAAGCCAAAAGTAAAAAAGGGCCCAGAATACCGGCCCAAAACCATAAAGGAAAGTAAAACTATCATGGTCCATCCACTTGAGACCCCACTTGATGGGTATGTGAAGTTTATCTGCCTATAGCCATATAAGTACGCTTGTCTGTCCCATCTCACTGAGCACCACCTGATCTCGGACCACCAAGGTCTCCATCGAAGCGTCAGTCACCTACACGAGACACAACATGTCTGGGAAAATCCCATGCATGGGTGAGTAACACAATACTCAGTAGGGACCCCAACCACAATGGAAGTACCAAAAAGAAATACCACACCACAATATCACATAGCAAGTCCCCAAAGCTATTATAGATCACAGAAGGTAGAACTCAATGTATAGAAAGTATGATTATTAGTCATTAGGATGAATCATCTAGTACTGCTGAGGGACTCATCCCTAATAATCCACTGAGGTCTTCTTGTCTATTGGACCACTGAGGTATGCTCCTATACTGAACCAATTAGGTTGTAACACCCGAGACTTTTATGTTATATAAATCATCAAAGGAATCTTTTTCTACACAACACTTGCTTGGCTTGCTTTACACGCAATCGCGACCTTCCTCGATAGATTGCGTCGTACGCAATACCGAGTTTCACTAAACAACAATATGCTATTAAAACTAGCCGTTATGAATAGTAATAACCACTTTTTAAAATTTTATAAATTTTATTTTTCAAAATGGACTTCATTTTTGGACTCAGAATATCGAAATTAGCCTAGGGTGAAATTTTGGAATTTTTCTGAAAACTTTCAATTTTTGATGAATAGTGAAACCACAAAGTGGTAGGTTAAAAACTGAATTTTTCATAAAACTTAATTTTACCGCTTCTGTGAATGGAATTTCGAAAATCCGACAGACACGGTTGATATCAGTAAGTAAAATGTGGTTCAATGAGATAAAAATAATTTTTGGTGAATAGTAACTTTTTACTTTTTTTACCGCGGTTAATAGTAAATAGGGTAACTAAGGGTAAATATGATATTAATATTACCCTAACACATGTCCTAATTCTATTGCACAAGTTTAATTCGACCAAAAACAAACTTAGGAATAAAATATGACCATTTAGGCCCACTTGGATTAGATTAGGACATTTATTATTAATTTATTTAAAGAAGGGTTAAAGTAGTTAAAATCAAAGTTTAATAAGTAAATCATTTTTAATATGGGGTTATATATAAGATAAATTCGATTGTAAATATTCATTAGAAAGCTAAAAAGATTTAATACATGATGGTATTTTATTTTTAATTTTTAGACATCAAATAATTTAATTTATTTATGACACAAAGATGATGCATTAATTATCTTGTTAATGAAATATTGACATAATTCATGTTATAAACACCAAAATAAATTTAATTTGAGACTTTTTATGAATTACACTAATTTTCTAGGTTACTATGATATATTAGTGTTGATTTAATCAACTTGGTTCGAACATATAATTCTTTTATGACTTTCACAAAAATCATATATCAAATAGTTTCAAAATTGACACAAAATTGTTTTTAAATAAAATAAAATATTATTAATTGTTATTTTATTTCTAAAAATCTAAGGTTCGGCCAAATGACTTATATAAGGATATATATATTAATAATAAACAATTTGGGGTTCGTTTGGCATGTTATAGTATGTGTATTAACCATATAGTGAAAGCAAACAAAAAGACACGGTAAAAGTTAAATTAATTAACTTAGAGTTAAATCTAATTGATAAGGTTAAAATAATACCCTAAACTTGTCTAAATCCTATTGGTTGATAGGATTTCGACCCATCCCCACTTTAGCTTCGAAATAAGACCCTTTGGAACTATTATAAACCGATTTTGACTTTAATATAAAATAATATTTTGAGATATTCCTAAGGTGCCCCTCTCCTCCCTTATAAAAGGGCACCTCCTCCCCCTCCTCCTCACACCAATTTGAGCACTCAAGCTCGGCCAAACCCTGCCATTTTCTCCTCTCCACTTCCCTAGAATAATACTAGAGGTCCTGGTCTTATCCAAAGACCAATCTTAGTTCCTTAAGTGGAGGATTCAAAGAGGCGTTCCAAAGAAGAGGTAATATCCATTACCGATCTTTTCAATTTCTTTCTTCTTCAACTTCTTCTTCTTTAGTTGTTTCATGATAAAGTAATAACATTAGTATTACTTACATACTGATATGTTATTATAAATATTAAAAAACCCTAATTCACCTTCTATCCATCCTACGGAAAAAGGAAATCACCGCGCGTGCGTACGTATGGAATACCGTCTCCACGCCGTGGTGTAATCTATTTTCCACCATCACCTTACAAGGATGGGTATAATGGTGTAATGAGTAACTATATATTATTATTATGAAATAATATTTATACTGAAATAATATATATATACTCCAATACAATTCCACGATCATAGGAACGATATCATCACTCGTGCGTACGTACGGAATACCGTCTCCACGATGTGATGCGACTCGTTCTACATGATCTTCATTTCATAATGATTATATAAATGAATTGAATGAATGAATATGGTATATAATACACTAATAACATTCTGGAAATGAATTATCTATAACCTAATGATAAGAATAAGAATTTATTCGACAAAACACGCATAAGAACAAAAAGTTATAAAGACCCGAGTAACAAGTAACAATGAAATATTACTAACAAGAAGATAATAATATGACCATATATGATCTCATATCAATATGTATGATTCTGGAATAAGTCAATAACATTATTTAAACCATTATACAGGAGCTTCGGTCACGAACAAAGCAAATCGGACCTAAGGTAAGGGAAATATCACAATCTCATTTTTATCCGAGATTGTTTATTCGTAAGTATTTACTGGGGTGTATTTTATCATCCACATCCATGTTCCATCAATATGTAATATTGTTTCCATCCACTTGCAATAGTTTAAATCCAATTTTACCCTTAGGTGAGTTTTTAGTAAAGAATATGAAAGGAATCTTTTGTCGTTTTTCCGTACAAGGTACTTTTTGACTTTTCCGACAAAAGTACGAAGAATGTTTTTTTTAACTTATACGACATGAATGGATTTTTAAAACATTACTTCAAAGAAGCTTCCTTTACAAGTTTTCAAGTTTATTTTTAATCAACTTCTTTTATTTTAATTTTGTATGACATGTTATGAAAGGAAAAATGTTTTTGAAGAAGAAAGGATATTTTCCTCAAGAATGGAGTTCAAGTGTTTTATCAAAATTATTTTCCATCTAAGATAATAAAGGGTTATATTTTTATCCCTATTATTACATTGATTTGATCATGTTGTGATGGAATTATTTTTATGAATTCCTTTATCTTATATGAATTGATTTATGATGTCATGATGTTTCAAGAATCCCATTTTTGTTACTTGTGTTATGCGATGATGTATGTTTTATGATTATGTGGCACACATAAGAAAGGATTCATTATAAGATGGGTGGGACCTATATCTCCCTCCAATTCATTGGGTAAAGACTTTATATCTCATGAGATAGACATGGCTGGAACGGAAGGTTATTTCGGTTCAGTGATACAGGACTGAAACGAGGAGTGAACTCGGTTCAGAAAGGGACTTTGTCCACTAAGATAGTCTAGGCAATGAGTCATGACTAACAAGAAATGATTTTCCATGATTATGTGTGCATGCCACAAAGTTTCATGTTTTATGTTATGATTATGGGGATCTCATTTTCACTTCTATGATTTATTCCATGTTAAGATAGTATGATCTCTTTTGCAGGTTTTGATTTTCAAAAAGATATGATATGATTTTTATTTCCTTTATTTGCCCTTGCTGAGCATTTGAGCTCACCCTTTTATGTTTTCTTTTCCCCAGGTCAGGAAGATGGATATTAAGTAGAATATGCTAAAAGGGACCCCAGATATGATGAAATAAATGGGAGACACTGTAGAAGATTTATGAACCAGTTGTTTATGTTTCCCAGTTTCTAAAGACACTATACCTATACGGTCCTTTGTGGTTTTGTCATATGTTGTAATAAGTGTGCTTCAATTTTGAAGTATTAACAATGTATGTAAAGTGTGGGTCGTTATAGTTGGTATCAGAGGAAAGGTATAGTCAACCTTTGGAAACTAGGATGTGAAAGCCTTAGTAAGAACCCTAAGGATAAGTTTAAGCATAGAACACAATCTTAGTGTTTTAGAAATGGCCTTGAATAACCTAGGATAAGACCATAAGCATGAAAATTTTATTCTTGAATTATGTGGTTTCCTATTATAATTAGCATTGCTCACACTATTCTTCTTGGTTTTAGTCAATGGCTGGAACCCGAAGGAACCATGTTAATGCGGAATGCGATGGGCAATGCAATGATTGTCCCCCTGAGCAACCAAACGATATAGGAGCTGGAATGCAAAATCTTGTAGCCATGCTCACACAACTTTCTCAAGCTATGAATTATGCAGGATTTCCAAACGAGCAAAGGAGGGAGAAACATTCTGTTGAATCCTTCATGAGGCAGCGTCCACCTTCTTTCAGCGGGTCTACTGATCCATTAGTTGCTGAACAATGGATTAGTACTACTGAAAAGATATTTTCAGTTCTTCAATGTTCTGAACATGATAAAGTCATCCTAGCAGTGTATCGTTTGGAAGGAGATGCTGATCAATGGTGGAATCTTGTTAAGAATACGAGGCAAAGGGATGAAATTGAGTCTATGGAATGGGACGAGTTCAAGAACTTATTTTTCAATAAGTAATTCCCTCGTATTCTCCGAACAAAGATGGAGAAAGAGTTTCTTGAACTGAAGCAAAGGGATGATGAATCTGTTGGTACCTATGAAGCAAATTTTACAAGACTTGCAAGGTACGCTTCTGGTATTATTATCCAACCTGAGAGTAAGATCGATCGATTCTTTAGTGGCTTAAAACCAAGTCTTCGAAGGGCGTTAGCCATAAGGGACTTCAATAGCTACGAGGAAATCGTTCGATGTGCTCTCAAAGTCGAGATGGAGATTGGAGTAACCCATCAGTCACATGGGTTTGATAAGAAGAGGAAGATGGAATTCAAAGAAAAATCTAAAGAGCACACGGAAAAGAAGATGAGCTTTTCCTTATGTTCAAAGTGTGGAAAGAAACATGGAGGGAGTTGTCTTAAAGGGACAAGTAAATGTTTTAAATGTGGAAAGGAAGGTCATCGGGCATTTGAATGCCGTGATAATGGGAAGAAGATGTCTAATGATGCAAACAAAGGAAGGGATACACAGAATGAACCTACTACACTTCAATGTTTCAAGTGCAAGGAGATGGTTCATTATGCCAATCAATGCCCAAATCCAAGGGTTGATGATGATGGTCGATGTCAAAAAACTCTTAAGGCTAAAGACAAAGGAAAGTCACATGCAATTTCTATCAGCGATGTGGAGTACGATAACAATGTGGTGAAAGGTACACTTACCATCCACTCTAAAGTAGCAAATGTTTTATTTGATTCTGGATCCACCCACTCTTTTATTTCTGAAGACTTTTCTAAGGGTATCACCGTATTACCTCAACAATTAGATGTTGAGTTAGCTGTGACAACACCTAATGGCACATCAATCGCATCAAAAGTTTATAATTCTTCTCCGATCGAAGTTTGTGGGAAAGTGCTTCCTGCAAATCTTGTGATCCTTCCTTTAGTGGAATTTGATGTGATTCTTGGCATGGATTGGCTTTCTCTACATGGAGCTCATATCAATTGCCAAAGAAGGGAAGTCACATTTCATATTCCAGATCAATCTACGATCGTCTATCAATGCAAGGATGAATATAGCCTTCCAGTGGAAATTTCTTCCATCTTATGGGTATTTATTCCACTAAATGAAGGTTATTTATCTCAAATAGTTGGTGAGAAACTCACGATTAAGAATATGCCCATTGTACGGGAGTTTGATGATGTCTTTCCGGAGGAATTGCCAGGTCTTCCACCAAATCGTGAAGTTGAGTTTTCAATAGAACTTGTACTGGGTGCTTTGCCTATTTCAAAGACACCTTATAGAATGGCCCCAATTGAGTTGCAGGAATTGAAGAAGAAACTCCAAGAGAATCTTGATAAGGGATTCATACGCCCTAGTGCGTCACCTTGGGGAGCACCTGTTCTATTTGTTAAGAAGAAAGATGGATCAATGAGACTCTGCATTGATTATAGAGAACTTAACAAGATCACTATCAAGAACAAATATCCTCTCCCATGCATTGATGAATTATTTGACCAACTACGCGGAGCTCAATACTTTTCCAAGATTGATCTTCGTTCAGGGTATCATCAATTAAGTGTCAAAAGGGAGGATATACCAAAGACGGCTTTCCGTACAAGGTATGGACACTATGAATTTATAGTGATGCCATTTGGTCTTACTAATGCCCCTGCTATATTCATGGATCTATTGAATAGAGTCTTTAGAGACTATCTTGATCAATTTGTGGTAGTCTTTATAGATGATATTCTTGTCTATTCAAAGAGCAAGGAAGAGCATGAAGATCACTTGAGAATTATATTGAAGACCCTGAGAAAAGAGAAGCTTTATGCCAAATTTACCAAGTGTGAATTTTGGCTTCAAAAAGTTGCATTTTTGGGTCATATAATCTCAAAAGAGGGGATATCTGTGGATCCAGCAAAAACAGAGGTTATCGAAAGATGGTCAAGACCAACAAAAGTAACTGAGATCCAAAGTTTTCTTGGTTTGGCTGGATATTATCGACGTTTTGTAAAAGATTTTTCACGATTATCTAATCCAATCACCAAGTTGACTCGGAAAGGAGTTAAGTTTGTCTGGACAGAGGAATGTGAAGAGAATTACAAGGAGTTGAAAAGAAGGTTATCCAGTGCACCTGTGCTCACACTGCCTTGTAGTGGAGAAAGGTTTGTGATCTACAGTGATGCATCCAAGAAGGGATTGGGGTGTGTTCTTATGCAAAATTATATGGTGATAGCTTATGCCTCACGACAGTTGAAAATCCATGAGCAAAATTACCCAACACATGATTTGGAGTTGGCTGCGGTAATATTTGCATTAAAGATTTGGAGGCATTACCTTTATGGTGAAAGGTGTGATATTTATACTGATCATAAAAGTTTAAAGTATATTTTCACACAAAAGGAGTTGAATATGCGTCAAAGAAGATGGTTGGAGCGGATTAAGGATTATGACTGCTCAATCCATTACCACCCTGGGAAAGCAAACAAGGTGGAAGATGCATTAAGTCGACAAGACCATGCTAGTTTATCCATGATGTGGATCACAAAAGATCCAATATTTATGGATTTACAAAGGATGGATCTTGGAATTATAATGGAAGGGGGAAAATCTTATCTTTCTCAAATGAATGTTCAACCATCTATACATGTGAAGATTAAAGAGGCTTAGAAAGAAGATGTCGAGTTACAAAAGAAGGTGATAAATGTTCCTGAATTCAACCTTGATTGTGATGGGATAATAAAGTTCAGGAATCGGGTTTGCGTTCCTCCCATCCCCGAATTAAAGAATGAGCTGCTGGATGAGGCTCATAGTTCATCATTCTCTATTCATCCTGGAAGCACGAAGATGTATAGGGACCTGAAAGAGTACTTCTGGTGGGATGGCATGAAAAGAGATGTTGCTGAATATGTCTCTCGATGCTTGGTTTGTCAACAAGTTAAAGCTGAGAGACAGAAGTCTAAGGGGATGTTATAACCATTACCCATACCCGAATGGAAATGGGAAAACATCACTATGGACTTTGTCACAGGACTTCCTAAAACATCCAAAGGCAATAATGCTATCTGGGTCATAGTTGATCGTCTTACAAAGTCCGCACACTTCATTGCTATTAGAGAGGATTTCTCTCTAGATCAGCTTGCCAGGATATATGTAAAGGAAGTGGTAAGATTGCATGGAGTACCACTTTCTATTATATCTGATCGGGATCCGAGATTTACCTCGAAGTTCTGGAGAAGTCTTCAGCATACTCTGGATACAGAGTTGAGTTTCAGCACTGCTTATCATCCCCAGATAGACGGTCAGTCTGAGAGAACAATTCAAACCCTAGAAGATATGTTTAGAGATTGCTCTATGGATTTCAAAGGAGGTTGGGATCAACACCTACCTTTGGTGGAATTTTCTTATAATAATAGCTTTCACTCCAGTATTCAGATGGCTCCTTATGAAGCTCTCTATGGAAAGAAATGCAGGACTCCAACTTGCTGGGATGAAGTTGGGGAAAGAAAGCTGTTAGGACCTGATCTCGTTGATGAAATGGCAGAAAATGTCAGATCTATTCAACAACACATAAGAGCAGCTCAGAGTCGGCAGAAAAGTTATGCCGAAAACCGAAGAAAAGACCTAGAGATTGAAGTGGGTGATAAAGTGTTCTTACGAATATCTCCCTGGAAGAGGGTTATGAGATTTGGAAAGAAGGGGAAGTTGAGCCCTAGATATATCGGTCCTTTCGAAATACTGGATCGTGTTGGGAAGGTAGCTTACCGATTGGCGCTTCCACCGAATCTCTCTCAAGTTCACGATGTGTTCCATGTATCTCTCCTGAGAAAGTACATACCAGATCCTTCACATGTACTCAGCTCAGAAGTTGTACCGCTGAAGCAAGATCTTTCTTATGAAGAACAGCCGATAGAGATTCTGGATCATAGCGAAAAAGTCCTACGAAACAAGACCACTCGCTTGGTGAAAGTTTTATGGAGGAACCACCAACTTGAAGAATCTACATGGGAGCTTGAGGATATGATGAGGGAGAATTATCCTCATCTGTTTGTTACAAAGTGATGAATTTCAAGGGCGAAATTCTTTTTAAGGGGGGTAGAATGTAACACCCGAGACTTTTATGTTATATAAATCATCAAAGGAATCTTTTTCTACACAACACTTGCTTGGCTTGCTTTACACGCAATCGCGACCTTCCTCGATAGCTTGCGTCGTACGCAATACCGAGTTTCACTAAACAACAATATGCTATTAAAATTAGCCGTTATGAATAGTAATAACCACTTTTTGAAATTTTATAAATTTTATTTTTCAAAATGGACTTCATTTTTGGACTCAGAATATCGAAATTAGCCTAGGGTGAAATTTTGGTATTTTTCTGAAAACTTTCAATTTTTGATGAATAGTGAAACCACTAAGTGGTAGGTTAAAAACTGAATTTTGCATAAAACTTAATTTTACCGCTTCTGTGAATGGAATTTCGAAAATCCGACAGACACGGTTGATATCAGTAAGTAAAATGTGGTTCAATGAGATAAAAATAATTTTTGGTGAATAGTAACTTTTTACTTTTTTTACCGCGGTTAATAGTAAATAGGGTAACTAAGGGTAAATATGATATTAATATTACCCTAACACATGTCCTAATTCTATTGGACAAGTGTAATTCGACCAAAAACAAACTTAGGAATAAAATATGACCATTTAGGCCCACTTGGATTAGATTAGGACATTTATTATTAATTTATTTAAAGAAGGGTTAAAGTAGTTAAAATCGAAGTTTAATAAGTAAATCATTTTTAATATGGGGTTATATATAAGATAAATTCGATTGTAAATATTCATTAGAAAGCTAAAACGCTTTACTACATGATGGTATTTTATTTGTAATTTTTAGACATCAAATAATTTAATTTATTTATGACACAAAGATGATGCAGTAATTATCTTGTTAATGAAATATTGACATAATTGATGTTATAAACACCAAAATAAATGTAATTTGAGACTTTTTATGAATTAAACTAATTTTATAGGTTACTATGATATATTAGTGTTGATGTAATCAACTTGGTTCGAACATATAATTCTGTTATGACTTTCACAAAAATCATATATCAAATAGTGTCAAAATTGACACAAAATAGTTTTTAAATCAAATATTATATTATTAATTGTTATTTTATTCCTAAAAATCTAAGGTTCGGCCAAATGACTTAGATAAGGATATATATATTAATAATAAACAATTTGGGGTTCGTTTGGAATGTTATAGTAAGTGTATTAACCATATAGTGAAAGAAAACAAAAAGACAAGGTAAAAGTTAAATTAATTAACTTAGAGTTAAATCTAATTGATAAGGTTAAAATAATACCCTAAACTTGTCTAAATCCTATTGGTTGATAGGATTTCGACCCATCCCCACTTTAGCTTCAAAATAAGACCCTTTAGAACCATTATAAACCGATTTTGACTTTAATATAAAATAATATTTTGAGATATTCCTAAGGTGCCCCTCTCCTCCCTTATAAAAGGGCACCTCCTCCCCCTCCTGCTCACACCAATTTGAGCACTCAAGCTCGGCCAACCCCTGCCATTTTCTCCTCTCCACTTCCCTAGAATAATCCTAGAGGTCCTGGTCTTCTCCAAAGACCAATATTAGTTCCTTAAGTGGAGTATTCAAAGAGGCGTTCCAAAGAAGAGGTAATATCCATTACCGATCTTTTCAATTTCTTTCTTCTTCAACTTCTTCTTCTTTAGTTGTTTCATGATAAAGTAATAACATCAGTATTAATTACATACTGATATTTTATTATAAATATGAAACAACCCTAATTCACCTTCTATCCATCCTACGGAAAAAGGAAATCACCGCGCGTGCGTACGTACGGAATACTGTCTCCACGCCGTGGTGTAATCTATTTTCCACCATCACCTTACAAGGATGGGTATAATGGTGTAATGAGTAACTATATATGATTATTATGAAGTAATATTGATACTGAAATAATATATATATACTCCAATACAATTCCACGATCATAGGAACGATATCATCACTCGTGCGTACGTACGGAATACCGTCTCCACGATGTGATGCGACTCGTTCTACATGATCTTCATTTCATAATGATTATATAAATGAATTGAATGAATTAATATGGTATATACTACACTAATACCATTATGGAAATGAATTATCTATAACCTAAAGATAAGAATAAGAATTTATTCGACAAAACACGCATAAGAACAAAAAGTTATAAAGACCCGAGTAACAAGTAACAATGAAATATTACTAACAAGAAGCTAATAATATGACCATATATGATCTCATATCAATATGTATGATTCTGGAATAAGTTGATAACATTATTTAAACCATTATACAGGAGCTTCGGACACGAACAAAGCAAATCGGACCTAAGGTAAGGGAAATATCACAATCTCATTTTTATCCGAGATTGTTTATTCGTAAGTATTTACTGGGGTGTATTTTATCATCCACATCCATGTTCCCTCAATATGTAATATTGTTTCCATCCACTTGAAATAGTTTAAATCCAATTTTACCCTTAGGTGAGTTTTTAGTAAAGAATATGAAAGGAATCTTTTGTCGTTTTTCCGTACGAGGTACTTTTTGACTTTTCCGACAAAAGTACGAAGAATGTTTTTTTTAACTTATACGGCATGAATGGATTTTTAAAACATTACTTCAAAGAAGATTCCTTTACAAGTTTTCATGTTTATTTTTAATCAACTTCTTTTATTTTAATGTTGTATGACATGTTATGAGAGGAAAAATATTTTTGAAGAAGAAAGGATATTTTCCTCAAGAATGGAGTTCAAGTGTTTTATCAAAATTATTTTCCATCTAAGATAATAAAGGGTTATATTTTTATCCCTATTATTACATTGATTTGATCATGTTGTGATGGAATTATTTTTATGAATTCCTTTATCTTATATGAATTGATTTATGATGTCATGATGTTTCAAGAATCCCATTTTTGTTACTTGTGTTATGCGATGATGTATGTTTTATGATTATGTGGCACACATAAGAAAGGATTCATTATAAGATGGGTGGGACCTATATCTCCCTCCAATGCATTGGGTAAAGACTTTATATCTCATGAGATAGACATGGCTGGAACGGAAGGTTATTTCGGTTCAGTGATACAGGACTGAAACGAGGAGTGAACTCGGTTCAGAAAGGGACTTTGTCCACTAAGATAGTCTTGGCAATGAGTCATGACTAACAAGAAATGATTTTCCATGATTATGTGTGCATGCCACAAAGTTTCAAGTTTTATGTTATGATTATGGGGATCTCATTTTCACTTCTATGATTTATTCCATGTTAAGATAGTATGATCTCTTTTGCAGGTTTTTATTTTCAAAAAGATATGATATGATTTTTATTTCCTTTATTTGCCCTTGCTGAGAATTTGAGCTCACCCTTTTATGTTTTCTTTTCCCCAGGTCAGGAAGATGGATATTAAGTAGAATATGCTAAAAGGGACCCTAGATATGATGAAATAAATGGGAGACACTGTAGAAGATTTATGAACCAGTTGTTTATGTTTCCCAGTTTCTAAAGACACTATACCTATACGGTCCTTTGTGGTTTTGTCATATGTTGTAATAAGTGTGCTTCAATTTTGAAGTATTAACAATGTATGTAAAGTGTGGGTCGTTATATAGGTCCTTCATCTGGTGGACCACCGAAGTCCGCTCATTTTTTGGAATATTGGTGTTCACTTTTCTACTAGACCACTGATGTTCCTCGTCTACCGAACAACTGAAGTATTCTCCTCTGTTAGAACACTAGGATCTAATCATCTACTAGAAAAATGTGGTTTGCTCGTATGGTGAACCACTGTGGTTTCTCCTCTGGTAGACCATTGAGGTCACTAATTTTGTAGACTGTTGAGGCCGCTCATCTGGTGGACCCTGGAGGTCACTCGTCTAGAGGACCACTGAGGTCACTCATTTGGAGGACCATGGAGGTATCTTCTTTGCTGAACCACCGAGGTACTCTCATCATATCCTTCATTTCATAGCATGTCGTAGGCTTCCCAATCTCAAATTCGGTTGATATTAGAAAAATCTAATCCTCAAGACATCAATCATAACTTTATTCTCATAGAATCTCACTTATAAAATTACTAAAGGACCCTCTTATCACAAGGGTCATAACACCTCAAATAGTGTGTCAAATGGATAACCATCCTAAAAGATGTTAGTGTTTTAGTAAACAAGGGATGATTGCATTTGAAACCATTCCGACTTGGTCGGACCGACCTAGCTAACCTGACCGAGGGGTCTCACATGACCTGAACTATTTTGGCTGACCAGACCTGGTCTGGCTTGGCCCTCCCTCCAGGCCCATTAGGCTTTGCTAGAATTAGACCAGTTCAGCTTTGGGTCCAGCCCATTGGGTCTCCTAATGACCCGACCCATATTCTCTGGTCTGGTCTGACTTGGTCGGATCGGTACTACCCCGCCCGGCTGCCCAAAAGCCCAGTTTAACACCCCTCTTGGCCCGTAATGGGGGTCAGGTTCTCTTCCAGCCTAGGCCGCCCAACGGCCCATTTAATTTCACTAGGCCCCCCCATTAGGCGGTCGTCTTTCCTCCAGCCGGGAGAATGTGATTGGTGACCACATTGACCCTCCTTTTCTATACTGCTTAAAGCGGCATTGACCCACTCCCCGCAGCCGGATGCTGTGGGGGATCAACTACTGGACAAACACGCCAGGCCCACATTCCATGTGACCTGTATCCATGGCCCACACTAACCTATGGTGATGCCACAAGTCCCCCATCCACTAAGGCTTTGTGCCACAACCTGTTACCACCGCCCATAGCCTGGGTGCCACGTCCCTGTGCTGCCGGCACCACGCAGCTTGGTGCTCTATGGACTTTCACCAACGACCTTTGAGTAAGCGACCTCTGCCACTGCCGTGACCATGTGTCCCGGTCTACTACCGTCGCAATGGACTTGTGTCGTGACCACTTGTCGATGCATCAACCCGCTTGGTCACGAACCTAACCGCCTGATGCCACTAACTTTTACGGCCTCCTTCCAAGGCCCGATGTGCCACTGGAGTCCAGTTGGGACCGCAAATAATATTGCTTCCAAATTCATAACACTACAAATAATGGAAGAATAAAATAAGAGTAGAGAGAGAGGTGGCGCACATAAGAACACCCAAATAATTATTCGGGCCTTTTTTTTGTGTTGACCTAGATGCGTTCTTGTTAGCATGATCATGAAGAACCAAAATAAGGAGGAATAATCACTACGATAGATAGCCCCTTTTTATCCTCCATTACTAACCCTCCTATATGAATTATTGATCTGAGGGTTAAGTTGTTCATGAGTTTACCCACATTCATCATTTAAAAGAGTGAATGGGAAAAATCAATTCACCCAAAAAATCATAAAAAATCTTACCTTGGAATGGAGATTTCTTGAGGATGATCATTCATCATCATCCATCAATCTCCGGTTCATATTCTCTCTCTAAGGGAATCATCACCGCTTTATGATTCTCCAATGTTCGTCATTGGTGAGTTTTTCTTTAAAGACTCAGAGGGATTTTCAAGATCCAAATCTGATCTCCAATTCCTGTTATCTCATTAAATGAGGAAAATTCATCACAAAAATTCGGTTATGCAGAGTCACCATCGTTACACTATTTCATTTATGAGAAAATCTTTCTGTTATTTTTGTGTTGCAGCATCAATATGTGGTTCCATTTATGGATGTAAATAGTCATCTTTTCGTTGCATTGTAGTGAAACAATTTCAAATAAAATGAACCTTTTATGTTTATTTTGTTTTTCCTAAAAACATCGAAAAATAATGGTTTCCCCTCGACCCACATCGGCCGAGGTTATGTCTTACTTATAGAAAAAATCTCATTAAAAACTCAAAAGTGGTCTCAAATTTGTAATTTGAGTTACTGTTATAGAGTTATGTGTTTTAAAAAATAAAATTACATTTATTTAAATTATTTTATTTGTGGTTACATCCCAAAAAAATTCAATGCCGGCCTATGTCGGCCATTGTTAGGCTCTGTCAAATGAAAGAATACCATTACGAACTGAATGGTACTCTCGGATTTCCAATATGAGGTACAATTTATGAGTTATTATGATTTGAAAATAAAATAGCATTATTCAATTATTTTATTTACATCAAAAAACTGCATTCCACTATTGATCCATACTGACAAATGATTGGCTCTTCCTAAAGAAATCATTCCATCATGAGATCAATGGTGGTCTCATATTTTCAGTCCGAGTAACAATTTTTGTTTTATAAGGATTTTAAAATAAAATAACATTATTCAATTATTTTATTTAAGGTTATTCAATTTTTAGGTTTTCTCACAGGAGGCCCACACTGACTTACCATAATTCGCACCTAGGGTTAAACCCCAATCTTGAATGCAATGGTTCCCTTAGATTTATGATTTGGGAACCCATTAAAGAGTATTCCAATTTTTCAAAAAAAATTGTCATGTGTTCTATTTAAAACATAATTTTTTTTGACGGATCATTCTGGGAACTCTGAACCTTGGAATCACATGCCGTATCAGTTCCTAGTCTCAAAAAAATCCCATTTTCTTTCCAAAAATAATTTATGGAATTTTGTCATATTGCTCTTGTTGAGGGAGAGAAAGATATATTGACGTACTCAAAGTGAGTTATTATATATTATATATTCATTATTAATTGTGTTGAAATGTTTTATGGAGGTCTAATAAATATATAAATTTACCTGAGTAGATTTGAGATGGATAAATTTGTTTGGAGATGAGTTGAGAAGGCATGAGTTTAATGCTGGAAATTTTGAGTTAAACATATTGAAGATTCATAAAAGTGTTGAGATAAGTACGATTTAAAAGAAATTTGAATGCACTATGAAATATTAAAATAATTTTTTTAATATAAATAAGAATAAATTTGACTTATATTAGATTAACTCAGAATTTATAATAGATATGTAAGATATTTTACTTTGATTATTTATTTATGTTTATGTGTAAAAAAATATTTATGTTTCATGTATTTGAGTAATAATACCTCAAATTAATCATATTTTATGTACGAGTATCCTAACTATGACATGTATGACCTAAAAATGTATACTACACCTTGGTCACATAATCACAACACCATAAGATGACCTTCCGATCTCTAGTGGTTGGCATAAACATCAGAGGTTGAGTTAGGTAAGTGAGAGGGATAGTTTCCCCTTTAGATTGGTGAAATAACCCCAATAAAATCCATGCACATGTTGGCCTAATCAAATAGATCCTGAGGATACCATGAGTTTAAGTAGATAAAAATATAGACATAAAATGCGAAAACACTATAAAAAATAAGATACATTTCATGTAAATGCATTTAAATATAGTAAACATGTATAGATTAAAAAAATAAACACAAAGTATGGGGTAATAAATAAATACTATATATATAAATTTTAGTTAATCCATAAATAGCCTAATTACCCAAAATATGTATCTCTAAAGTGATGACTCTAATGATGAACACTAGAGAAAACCCCCACTAATCTCTCCCACATAAATAATAGAGAGTGAAAAAGGAACCCTAGATAATATATACACCCAGTGAAGCTTTCCCCCATGTTCATTATCCTTTCCTTTACATGGGATACATATAATAAGTTATTCAAGTGTCCTATAGTGCATATGTAGGTAATTAAAATAATAACTTAGTATACTCTTTCCATCTAACTCTAACATACTAATCACAACCTCAAGTGAAACTAGGTAAACATATATAGTTATATTAATGGAAAAATAATACAAGTATCTTGTTCAATAGAACTTCATAGATTTTTCATTTATAACTAGAGTAAGTAACTCCATATATTGGGAGGGTCCTTACCTTTACGTACCATCTTTGGGATTAGCTCCATGTTGATGCTAAATAGGGGGTAGAAAAATCTATATCCCATCGTATCTAGGAGGATATGTATATAAGAGTCAAAGAATGTTTTTTTCCATTGAAAATTGAAATCGGTACACCAAAGTAAGGGTAAAAGACCACCCCTTGGGAATGTGGGAGGTTTATAAAAATTAAAGGCTATCTGTTCCCATCCAACCAACATTCTTTGAAAAAAGATATTTATACATGTAAATTTATAAAACAACCACATATATTTTCTAATAAACTAAAAAAGAATCATGTAATATTTGAAGACCATTTAATAACTCATGTAAGAAATACATGGATACATAATTTAATTTATAGAATAAAGAATACAAAAAACGTTTTTGTAATACTCTTTCCAATACTAATAGAAAAATTTATATAATTTATAATATTAATTCCAATATAATTCTACAAACAACCTCACAATAAACATAAATATTAGTCATGTAATTATTATTATATTTTTACATTCAAAACAACCCCAAAGGTATTTTATAAATTATAAAATGTTTATTTTCAATTTATTTTAAATAAAAAAATTTATATTATTTAAATCCACATTTATCTATATCGATGAAAATCTAGCACATATAGAATTTTAGAGGAAAGAGGGGAACACCTACCATGTTAATTTTAGAGATAAAATTTAGGGTTAAAATAAGAAGAGTAAGTGACCATATAATTTTTTTAGACCAACCAAAAAAAGATAGATTTAGGTTTTGAACAATTCTTATAATGGACAATGATTCGTGCAATTAATGTTGGAATTGATTAAGAAAATCATGAAAATTCCTTAATATAACCCAAAATAAATTCCCACAACCGTTAAACTGGATTAATAATAATGAATAGTAATGATACAATAAGCCTTAAACATATATAACGTTTGGTTAAAATTGATACCAAAATTAGAGGATAAGAGATTGATATTAGAGGTGACTCATGGACATAACCAGTCAATAAAGAGTGATACTGATTAATAATATCCTATCCAAGAAAAGGGTTGAAGGAGGAACAAAGAACATATGAAAGAAGTGAATGAGAGCATCTAAAAGTTTATATGAATGGAAAATAAGAGTGAATTATTGAATAGAGGTGATTTAGGGGTTTAATTTATGGTATAAAAGGACCAAAATACCCTTTTAAGGTAATTTTTATGATGAGTTTAATGGGTTCCTCTAATAAATCCATTGGGTACCCAGTGGACATGTCATATACACCAAACCTACCAACACCCAACTGACTACCTGGTAGATTTGGTGCCCTTACACCTTCTCTGTTTAACCTTAGCTCCTTTATAAACTCCGGTAATTCCCTTTTTAACTTATAATCACAGCTAAAATAGTACTAAAAGACAAAAATTAAGAGTAACTACCAGATCAGAGTGGTCAAGGCCCTTAAAGACTCCTCAAAATGTAGTTTCTCATCCCTGTAAGACTAAACCCACTTTTTTAGGGAACATGCCTTTCAATTTATACATCTCTTAAACATAACAATCCTATATTTCATCTTGGATATTATAATTATTAAATTTATCCTAAACTAGGGGAATCTCATTTCTCCACAATTCCTTTTGTCTTTGATCGATGATGCAGATATGATGATCCAAATTTGATGAATCAACTTCCTATTCAACATCATGACATCAGATCATGTGTGAGGGGTCAAGAATTTATTTTCTTAATAGATTAATTTGGAATTCAATATGCATGGTGCTAAATTTTAGTGGAAATGCTTCATAATTGTAATTTTTCCAAACTATACATATGATATTAAAATTCCCAACATTCATTGGGGTTAACTTCCTTATTTTCTTAGTAATTGTGGATTCATCCTTGGTGAAACCATAAGAAATACATTATCATACAATTTGAAATCTATTAGAATAATGAACCAGACCCTAATAATCTAGATATGATAGTCACATTATTATATCAATTAATATAAGAAATCACATCCTAATTAGACAAATAGTTTATGAGTCTTCTAAAACTAGACACAAACATTAATATCATATTTAATTTTAAAACATAAAATACATAACATAATTAATGTGAATATTCTACCTCTGTGAACTCATTCAAATATTCCTTCATTATATCCTAAAGAAATGAAATAAAATAATGGTGAGCTAAAACGATTGTTAAGGGTTATGTATAGTGGAATATATTATTAGTTAATAAGGAATAATCAATATAGAAAGGTAGATAATTAAAATGAATCTCAGTTAATTAATAACATGACAATAAGGAATAATAATGAAGGAATGATAAATGATAAAATAATTATATATAACTAATAATATGAGCATTATACTTATCCATTCAAATCATAACAATTCAAATAATAACATGGAAATTATTAAATAATATCATAATTATGGAATATATAATTTCATACATCTTAAACACATCATCGAGGCCTCAAGGAATGACATTTTACATAAATCGATCTGGACTCAAAAAAAATCCCAACCTAGTTTGTCTCATGAGACCTACTAATTAATCAAAGGGAACTAGAGTCCCCCAAAAATTACTTAATAATTAAAATTAATTCATTATATGAAAATTTATATAAAATATTCATCACATAATCATATTGAAAAATGAACATACGAAATGTAAATATTATTCCAGAAAAATTAATCAAGAACCATCTTGAGAAATAATAAGTATGGTATCATTAAAGCATATCCCCAGTAAATTATATGTATAATAAATGGTTACTGTGGTTTATTAGTATAAAAAAAATAAATTAATCATCAAAAACATTCTTTAGGTAAATACCCATTTTATTTTGAAATAAAATTTTAAAAACTAAAAAATTATTGATATTAGGTAAATAATTTCTTTAAAAATAACATTTTAAACATTTAAAGGAATAATCAAATCATCCATTGACCATTATAGTGATAAATTCCATCAATTTCATATAAATTAAACAAATATTCCTTTCCCACTTTTATTAGGACCAAGGTGGATGGATAAGGAAGTAAGAAATGTTTGCTGTTATAGAGTGTTTAATTTTTGTTGTCAAAGAAGCTAAATCAATTCACTTTGTAAAGGATTTGGAAACTATGAAGATGGTTTTATGATTTGTATTTCAAAAATATCATATGTTTGGAGAACTTCTGATTTAATACTTATGAAGGATAGGGAAAGTAAAGAAGTGTTTTTGGAAAATTAAAGAAAGCGGCGTGCAAGTCAAAAATGTCACGCAAGTGTGGTGTGCAATTGTATGTTGCACGCAAGTCATATTTAAAAATCATCATATCAAAATATGACAAAGGGAATAATGTGTCGTGCTAGTTATGGTATGACACGCAAGTTCTGGAGCGGCGTGCAAGTGCGGGAGCGACGCGCAAGTACTGGAGCACCGCACAAGTGCTATAGCAGTGTGCAAGTATATATGGCATGAAAGTCACCAAAATTCCTATAAATAGATGACTAGCCTCTTCATTATTTAAGGCTCAATTATTAAGGAGAAATTTGAGATCTGATCATGAAAGAAGTAGAGCGTGGACTGCAAGCTGAAGTGGTGCACAAGCTAAGGGTTATTTATAAGGCGTTGAAGTTTGGTGGCGCCGAAGTAGAGTGGTGCATAAGTGGATGTGGAGCGTATGTTGTCAGAGGCATGCAAGCGGGGAGGTGTCTTCAAGAAGTGTGTTGTGTTGAAGCCAAAAGTGGAACGAAAGTTGTTAGCTATGTATAATAGTGGCGTGCAAGTAGTTAGTGGCACTCAAGCAGGTAGTCGCGCAAGCTTAGTGGCGTGCAAGAAAGTGGCGTGCAAGTTGGGTGGCGCGCAAGAAGGGAGTGGTATTCAAGTGGCACGCAAGCTATGTGGTGCACAAATAGGTGGCGTGCAAGAAAATAGGCATGCAAGCAGGGAGAGGCGCACAAGCTGTTTTCACCAGGAGGTTCTTACCAGCTTCTGGGTTTAAAAGTGAAGAATTGTTTTGAAAGAGTTTATTTGTGAAAGTTCATTAAGAAGCACAAAATCATTACATTACCCTATTTTTTCTATGAAGGAGAACACACACTATTGGATTGTTTTCAAACTGCTACACGAGTGTAAGGGTATATCCTACTCATTGTACTCCACATAAAAGGATTGTTTTCTAGTGTATTGTGTGGTACTGGATTGTTTCCATACCATACCAAGGGCGTAGCTACTCTTGTTGAGTAGTGATCCTTGTAAATCTTGTGTTCCCGTGGTTGTTTTTGTTCAGCAGGGAAGAAAATATTTAACATGTGACAAAGGTTCTTTAAAAAAGAATGAAACATAAAAAGAAAAATATATCACTGATTCACCCCTCCCCTATCAGTGATACTTAGATAATGACTGGGAACATCAATTGGTATCAGAGTGACAGGTTCCCTTCATTCATTCATTGCTGAAGTGGTTGAAGAGATGTTTTGATGGAGAATCTAAATAGTGTGAACAGTAAGGGGGTTCTAATTTTTGATGGAAAGAACTATCACATCTAGAAGGACAGAATGATGCCTTATCTCATGTCTCTTTGGTATGAAGTTCTTGAAACTATAACAGATGGATTTCTTTTTATTAATGACAAGGTTCCTCTTACTCTTGCTGATAAAAATAATCTTGAGAATTATGGAAGAGAAAAAAATTTATTAATCTCGACCACTTTTGAGAGTGAATTTTTAAGAGTGAAAGGTGTTTCTACAACCAAAGGAATCTGGGACAAACTGAAGAACATCTATGAAGGAAATACAAATGTGAAGAAGGATAAACTACAAATCTGGAGATTGATATATGAAGACATGAAAATGGGATAATCTGAATCTATTGGGGATTTCTTTACCAGGATAAGTGACATTGTCAATACAATCAGATGTCTTGGTGAAATGTAGGAGGATTCTATAGTTGTCAAAATGATCATGAGAATTATGCCTGACAAGTTTGATGCTAAAGTGTCTTCATTAGAATATAGAGACCCTAAAACATTATCTTTGAATGATTTTCATATCACTCTCATTTCTTATGAGATGATAAGGGAGAAGACTATAAAGGGAAAAAAAGCTGATAAAGAAATGTCATTCAAGGATACAAAGGGAGAGAAGTCAAAGAAGAATCTTATTGAAGATGATGATGGTGAATTCGATTCTGATGATGTGCTATTTAAAAATTTTGATGAAATTTTATCATTGTTTTCTAATAATGTGAAAAGAGGTCTAGGGAAATACAAGGGTAAACATCCCTTGAAATGTTTTGAGTGTGGAGCCATTGGTCACTTTGTGGCTAACTATCCTTAAAAGAATAATGAAGAATATAATGATGATGATAACAGAAGGCCAAGAAGTTTGTGGAAGAAACAAGATGACAAAGATAAATATTTTTCAAAGGGGAAGGATAAAAAGTTCTTCATATCAAAAAGAAGAAGATTTTTATCTAAAGATGAAGATGACGAAGACAACGAAGATGAATCTGAGAAATTATTTTCTAGAGAGAATACCTTTATTGATGTAGTGAATAATGAAAAGAATGAGAGAAAAAATTCAGAAGAATAAGAAACTCAAATTGAATATCATCTGGAAGAAGAGTTGAAAGAATTCATGAGGAAGATCAGAAGGCTTGAGAGGGAAAAACAAGTTTATAAATGAAAATTCCACATTAAAAAATTAGGATGGTTTTAATGATGATAAAATCAAGATGAAAAAGGAGATTGATGATCTGAAAATTTCTCTTGAGAATACAAAGAATTATAATGATCATCTTGAAGTAAAGCTGAAGGAAAAAAGATGAAGAGTTGGAAATTTTCCAATAGAAACATTATAAAAGTAAGAAAATGAATATCAGTTTCAAAAATTCTATCTCAGAAGTTGGTGAATGTTCTAGTAAGAATGAACTGAACATGGATCCACAAAAGTTACCTTCAAAGGTCGATATGAAAGACAGAATTGGTTCTGATAAGAACAAGGCTGGAAAGACCATGTATGTGGTAAAAGTCAGCAATGAAGGAAAATTAGAAGTGCATAAAAATCACGAATCGAGAAAGAATTCTAATACTTCTGGTGCTATTAAATCTAAAATTCAAAAGGGAGTTACAAATAAAAACATGAAGGTTGATGGTCAGCATAGTTCAATTAAGATGTTTGTTGAGAAGCATGTTCACAAATCTGGTCAATATAGAAGTTTCAGAGGCAAATATTCTTTCTATGGTTACTGCTGGTATTGTGGTGGATTCAGACACATGGAAAACATGTGTTGGTTCAACCGACAACATTACAAATATTCAACAAGTTTTTAAAGACAAGGTTTGAGGGGGAGTCAATCCATTCAAAATATAAAGTCTCCAAATAAATTTTAGAAGATATATGAGAAGACTGGTGTGAAAATTGAGAATAGGTTCCAACCACTAGAAACTATTTGTCAAAGATGTGATCGACCTGGACATCTTGCCAAGGGATTCCTTAGTGTGTTACCAGAGTAACAGAATATTATTAATAATTCTCAAAATCTAGAGTTTTTAAAAGCTAAAAGGGACAAGTCTGATAAGATTGAAAACAATGAGTTCATGGTGGTCTGGCCAGAACACATTGACCTGGCTAGGAAAATGGAGGAAGCACAACATAAAGTGATGGAAAAGAAAGAACAAAAAGCTCTTGTTATCGAAACTGCTTTGAATGCTACAAAAAGATAATTTCCATGGATTATTGATAGTGGTTGTTCTTCTCATATGATAGGAGACTTAATGTTTCTAAAGAATGTGAAAGACTTCAAAGAAGGAACTGTTACATTTGGAAATGATGAATCTCTGAGAATCAAAGGTGATGGATCAACCGTCATTGGAAAAGAAAAAAAAATCAAATCTAAGAAAAATTTATATTTTGATGGGTTAAAACATAATATTCTAAATGTTTCACAACTCTGTGATGAGGGAAAAAAATTTATATTCAGAAAAGATGGGGTTTTTGTGAAATCTGAAAATAATGGAAATATAGTTACAAGAGGCCAACATACAAAAATAAACTTGTTCCAAGTTGGTGAAGTAAAATATTATTTTTACATGGGCATGGTGGATGAAACTTAGTTATGGAATAAAAGGCTGGGACATATGTTTCAGAGAAACATGGGTAAGTTATTAACACGAGACAATGTCCGAGATATGTCTGATTTGTCAAGAAGAAGAGATTGGTGTTGCACTATCTGTGAAAAAGGGAAGATTACAAACTCTTTTCATAAGAGAATTGAAATTCATTCAAAACTACCCTGGGAACATATAAATTATGATATATGTGGACCAATGAAAAAGAAATCAAAAAATGGAGATAAGTACTTCATTAAATTCATCGACAACTTTACTCACATTACATGTGTTATGTACATGACACATAAGTCAGATGCTCTGAAAATGTTTAAAAGTTTTAGGAGGAAAGCAGAAAAGGATTGTGAGTATTCAGTGAAGAAGTTGTGAAATTATAATGGTGGTGTGTATAAGAATAAAAGAGTTTAAATGTTTTCTTGAGAATCATGGAATTCAGCTTGAGTTCAGTTCACCATACACACCTTAACAAAATGGGGTTGCTGAAAGAAAGAATTTAAGTTTGGTGGAAATAGGGAGAACTATGTTGCTTGATCATAGTCTTTCACATTATTAATGGAGGCAAGACATGAGCACTGTTGTGTATATTCAGAACCAATGTTTCTTTAGACCAAACTCAGATATGACTCCGTACGAAATGTTCTATGGAAAAAATCCAAGTCTGAAACACTTAAGAGTTTTTGGTAGTCCATGCATTATAAAGATGAAAGTTGGAAACCATGGAAAGTTTGAAAAAATTGGAGATGATGGAATTTTTATTGTTTATGCTCTAGAAAGAAGTGGATATTAATCTATCAACAAAGAAACAAGAAGAATTATTGATTATATAGATGTAAAAGTTGTAGAAAAATTTGAGAAATAAAAGTAGTCATTTGTAGATGTGGAAGTTAGGAAATATAGAAAAGATTTTGTTAATGATCTTGATAATTTTGTAGACTATTTTAATCCTACTAATGAAGAGGAATCTGACTCATAAATCTCGAGTGATGAGGATGAAGTTCGAACAACTCATCCTAGGTTGAGGAAATAATTGGAAGCTCAGAATATTATTAGAGATAAACATCAGAGGGTTCAAACAAGAAGAACATCGAATGCTATAACACATACTTCCCTTTATTCTAAAGTTGATCCAAATGATGTAAATGAAGCATTTCAACATCCAGAATGGGTTCATGATATGAATGAAGAGCTTGATCAGATAGAGAAGAATGATACTTGGGATATTGTACCCAACCCATACAATAAGAACATTGTTTATAAGGACCTGGCCTTAAACATTACTTATTATTGAATTAAATGAATAATTCATATAGAGGATCTTTTCAGGTTTAGATTTTTAGATAATTAGATCATAAATCATGCATTACATTCCACATTTAAACAAAGTGGTTACATAAAAGATAGTATTAATTTTTTTCCCATCAAAGGAAACATATTTAAAACAAAACATAGATTCTTTAATGACACTTCCTTGACCCTATCATCAAATCATGTACCTTTCCCTTGACCTATGAAAAACATTTTATAAACTTGGGATGAGCATAAAAATCTCAGTAAGGGATATAAAAGTATGAAATGAAAACATTAGTCCATGTATGAAATCATACTTTACTCATAAAACATCATCAATTTCACATACCTCATCAAATCATGAATAAATCATAGAAATCATAAGACATAAAGGCAACTTGGGGCATTCATAACATTCTTACATAGGGAGTAACCCTCCTGGTTACGTTTGGAATACCCATCACAGTATATTCCTTAAATCTATTCAGAGAAACCTTAACGTTTAACTCCTTCGCGTTACCCAATGCATTGGAGAGATATATCGGGCTCACCCGCCCTTAGTTTATCACAGAACCACCCGTCTTCATAACAATGCCCAAGAACCATAACATAATCGTATCATATAAATCATGCATAAAGAAAACATAACATTTCCACATTTCAATCACAAGATATCAATACAACACATTGATATAATAAAAACATTATGAAAACCATTTTCAATACCAAAATAAAAGAAAAGTAAAACATGGTATTTATTTTCCATTAAAAAATTTTATGGCTTGTAGAGGAAGCCAAAACTGAAATAATGGTCTTGGCGGCGGAGAAGTCATTGTCACCGCATATGTATGACAAATAAAAACATTCCCTTTTTTTGTTTAGTAAACTTTTCGTATAAAAAATTTTCCTTTTGAATAAATGTTAATGTTAAAGGGGTTCATACACCGTATAAAATAAAGTTGTGTATAAAACAAAATATGCCTCAATGCAAGGTGATTGAGACGAAGTCCCTTACAAAGAAGGTATCCTTGGATTAAGGATAAATCAATTACATAATTATATGTGACAAACTAATACACCAAATATAAGTGGATATTATGTGTAAAACAATCAGAGATCATTCACACATATTCATAGAATGACATATTCAAGGATTACAAGTTTATCCCAATGAATCAAAATTGGGGTAAGAAGTTCCCTTGCAAAAATTTGACAACCTAACGATGTCACTTCAAACATCAGAAAATGAGTTCATGAGAGATAAAAAGGGTATATCATCACTTGGACATAAAATTTACATCAATAAGGATATAGAAGAATATATCCCAACACTAAAATATGTAAATTAAAAGACCCAACAAAATAAGTCTTTTAAAAATAGGAGGGTGAAATGTTCCCTTATCGACTTGGGTATCTTTCGAAACATACACCCCATGAAAGAAGAACAATACAACATTGATGTAAATACTCATAAAAGAAAGTATATTACCCAAGGAGTAGAATAATGGGCAGTAAATATACCACTCAAAGTAAATGGTGTCAAATGTAGCATAAATCTCACGGAAATAAAAGTGAGGTGAAAAATCCCTTATGAAAACTCGGCAGCCTAACGGCGCCACATAAAACATCCAAAAATGGATTGATGAGATAAAATAGGGTCTCTCATCATATTAACATAAAATTTACAGCAAGAGGAATATAAAGGAACATCCCCCAACATAACAATGAGGATCTTAAATTATGTGACACAAAGGAGAGTACATAAAAAGAAATAGAGAGGTTGGATCTCTTACCAAAATTCAGCAGCCTAACGGCACCAATCAAATCTTCCAAAATGGATTGATGAGAGAAAATAGGGTCTCTCATAATATGAACATATAAATTATAGTAATATTAATATAAAATATCATCCCAATCATAAGAAAGATTAGCTTAAAAGGAATGACATAAAAGAGTGTACTTAAAAAGAAACAGAGGGGTAGGTTCCCTTACCTGAAGTTCGACTTGACTTGTTCGTTTCTTTATATTACTGAATAATAAACTTTGGTCAATTTATAATTGCTTAAAGACCTCCTATAAGGATTATTATTCAGTTCATATCACATATTATAATTTTATAATAATTGCTTAATAATGTTTGTTCATATCAGACGTTTTTGCTGATGTTTGGTACATGAGTAAAAATGAACTTGTTTGAAAATGATTGCCCATGTAGTTATAAGTAAATCATTTCCAGAATAGTATAAATGATTAAAATATCATATAGATCTATTAAATATTTATTTTATACTATTCCATAACATTTGGAGATAAAAAATGAAAAGCACCGTTCATGGAGACGGTAGGCCGTACGAACGCATGAATGCTACTTTCATTTTTTTCATATTAATGGAAATAAAAATAAATGAAATATATAAATATTATAATCATAGTATAATATATATGTTATATAGATCACATATGTTCATTAATTTCATTCTTTATACATTCCATGTATTGCATGAACGAGTCACTTCACTTGAGGGGACGGTAGTCCACACTTCCTCATATGAAATTATCGCATTTTCACAACATGCAAAGAATAAAGGTATATTTTAAATATAAAATACAGAAGAATATAGTAAACATAAATACCATATATATCACAAATAAAATATAGTGACATCATAATGGCCACCTTTAAAGGTGTTAGAATAATATTGAACAATCATCATTTCGTGAGGCAGAAAATCGCCAACCACAGAAACAGTATGTTATTTAACCATTAGACAAAGGTGTGTGTGGGTGTATCTCTAATCTCTCTAATAAAAAAAATACTAGTATATTTAAGATACTGGTTTTGTTACAAAATAAAGGAATAAAAAGTGTTTATGGGGATGAAGAAGCAAAATAAAACATAAGAACACAAGAAAAGACACTACCTTTAAATCAGGTAACTCTTTTTGATTTGAGATCAATGGATTCCTTGGAAATACTTCTTCCCAAAGTGAGGATTCTAGGAATAATATAGGGATGTGGAGATACAAAATGGGTAGGGTTTGGCCGAGCCAAATGCTTGAGAGGTGTGGGTAAAGTGGTAGAGGTGGGGGCCTTTTATAATGGGAGAGGAGGGGCACTCTTTGAAAGTCTTGAAAAGTAACATTATTATAAAATGATTTTCGGATTTTAAAGAGCCCAAAATTATATATTTTGAGTATAAAGTGATAATAGTTCAAAATAAACACATCCAATAGGTTTTTGACAAGTTTAGATCTTATATTTTACATTATCTTTTCATTTTATTTAAATCTTTAAATAATGAGGTAATCACTTCATCATCATGATGTCATAAATAATTTAATTTATTTAAGGTATAAAAATTATAAAAAAATATCATGATGTAGGAAATATTTTTATATTTATAATTAATATTTATAGTCAAACATATGGTTTATATAACCCCATTTAAAAATTGTTTTAGTTAAACAACACATGTTTGTGACATTTTTGTTTTAACATTAAATAAAAAGTTTTTAATGTCATTTTCCTACCAAAGTGGCTCCATGGGGTCCCCAATTTGACCCATGGATTTTCATGGTCGGACATGACACATAACATAAGGGTAGGACATGTGTCAAGGTCATTTCATATTATTAAAACATTATTTTTACCTTAAATTACACTAATTACCTCTAATCGTGATTAAAAACTTAAAAGATACTATTCACAAAAAAATTATTTTAATCCCATTGAACCTAATTTTTCTTCCTAATGAAAACCATGTATGTTATATTTTTTAAGTTCAAAACACAGCGGTGGAAAATTTTCATTTAAACAAAAAATCAGTTTTTTTTATGTACCACTTAGTGGTTTCACTATTCATCAAAAATTGATGTTTTTCAGAAAAAACCAAAAAATCACCCTAAGATATATTTGATATTCCGAATTCAAAAATTATGTTTATTTTAAAAAATTCAAAAAATATAAGTTACATTAATTAATTTAATAATTAATTCCCGCTGTCAGAACAAATAGCGTGTTTTTATGAAACAATATATATCAAAAGATTGACTGTAGTTTAAGTCCAATTTCAAAGTGAAATTAATTACAATGACAACTATTGGATTAAATGGTAAAAATATACTCTAATTTCACTTTAAAACAAAATCAAAATATAATCTAATCATATAAATAAATTATATTAAAAAGTGGTTTTGAATTAAAATACAACAGTTTTCAATATTCATTAAAAAATGAACTTTATCGGAAAAATACCATAAATTTACACAAAGTAAATTTTGATGTCCAGATTAAAAAGTTGAATTTTATTTTGTCAAATATAACACATAAAATTGTCAAAAAGTGGATTTAAAAGAGGTCCTCCATCAAAATGCAGTTAATCGACCTTTTAAAGAATATTAGAATGTTTACAATTAAATTTAAGCTCATTCACATTTTAAATCAACTAAAATTTATTGTAAAAAGTAAAAATATTTGACAAACATATATAATCATTTTGTAGTTAGTTCTGTTCATTCCCGTCATTACAATGGCTAGGTGTTAACTACCATTTAAAATAAAATTATTTTATTACTAGAGTGCAACATAAGATTTCAAAGGAACTCGTTGTTGCGTATTGGGTAAGCCATCAAGCATAGAATTCCCTTTAAATTAATATTAACATTTTATTCCCAAATAGGGATAAATATAAAAATGTCATATTCTTTATTTACTGGGGGTGTAACATCATTCCCCCCTTTTGGTAATTGTGTCCTCGCAATTTTAAAATTGGGCTCGGAAACATCATTGAAAGTCCCACATCAGAACAAGAGTCGGTAAAAAATTCACTTTAAAAGAAAGAAAGAGAAGTACATAGGTCACCCAAGTTAACCCATACTAGGATTTAATATAGGAAAACATGGATATGTAAGAAAAATCAAAGGGTCATGTTCTGAGGGAGAGTGATAGAAAACATGTTTAGGAGAAAGTTAACCACAAGAAAATCAGAAATTTGTGGTGGGTTAAACGGTATTCGATTCCCCAGTACGAAAATTTAATAGACAACATTTTTGTTTTAAGTTACTTGTCATTGAGGATTTTATTTTTGATCTTAAAGAAACACAATTACTTGTCATGTTGACTTTCAACTTTTACTAGATTTCTTACACAAACTCATACTTTCCCCAAATGGTGAGTATTTAGGAAGGCGTGTTCACATTAAGTGTACTATAATCAACTTCTTGAGAATTACCTAATCCACAAAAGAGAACTATATATTTCCCATGTCTTTAGACCCTTACCAAAACCAAAATTGATAGAACAAGATCAGATAATCCAAAAAATGATAACCCTTTATAAAAATAAAATCTATTCTTAATCTCCAAAATTTTCCAAAAAACCCAAAGTTCAACGAGGACCATTCGATAAAAAATTTGTCCATAAAATTAATCAAAGTAAACAAAACTAAGATTGAAACTCAAATATTTGAAGGATTTAGTTACATAGTCTTCCAAGGTACAAATTAACACTTATCTCCAAATAACATCATTTGCTCTAAAAGTCTCTTATTGAAAAGTAATTAACCTAATCAAACATCCTCCATGATAGGTTAATAATTTCCATAGATAACCCAAAATCAAATTAATCATAATTCATAAAATCATCTAACTAAAAGGAATAAGTCATACTAACCAGAGACTTCACGTAGTCCAGTGGTAGGAGATAAATATCAATCACACTTTGGTAGTGGGTTCGATTCCCGCAGCTTTTTCCGATGCGACGGGTTGTCACACGGTCTGCATGTTGTCCTTTTTATAAAACCCCAAAATAACCCTAACATGTTTTAACCTCAATAGTTTCCTTATACCTCTCGTTTTCATCCAAATTCATTACAATCTCAACTTCTTATTTCTTGAAGCCTTATTTCACCACCATAAAATAAAACAATTCCCAAAATGAATAACAACATACCTTGATCATGGCATCCACTCGGTTTCATCATCATCTTGTTCATGTAGGTAGAAGTCCCATGCATTACAACAATGATTTATAGATCCTTCAAAATCATTTTCTTCCTCCATCCAAATACACCTTGTACAACATGGGTCATATGGGTGTTCACAAAAAAACAGTTTTGGAAAATAATCATGTATGACATATAATTCCAAAACATCTGATAAAACGTGATTTCAATAAAATAGTCGGACAGAATTTGAGTTGAAACTTTCTATTATTGTTCCTTTTAAAATACCAAAATTATGTTCTGAGAGAGTGTATTTTAAAAGAAAATATAAATAGGTTACACAATGGTATCCTTCCTCAGCACCATTTTTAAAATAAAAATATGCTTCAAGTTATTGGGATAAGGTAAAATATTTGAAAATATCTTGATAATATTTACCTTTCATGAAAATATGAGAATATTGTGAAAATAGTATTTTCCTAAATACAACCCATGATCCATGATGATAACGAGGTATAGTGGAGGTGTTTCATATCTCAAACAACTACTTGCAAGTGAGTTGTATACTAGAAAACGTTTCACAATCATCCGAACATGACTTCACAATAATTATTGCAAGAATATCATTAGGAAGAGATAGGAATGTCATTTGAGATTCTCCTCCTTCCATTCATAACTGACTTTACTTGACCTGAAAAAAAGTTATAAAACAAGGATTTAACTGAAATAATAGATATAGGGAATAACCATGTGTCTAACAAAAACTCCTAATCCCTAAAGTTGTCTAAAATAACCTTTGATACCAAATATAAGGACCTGGCCTTAAACATTACTTATTATTGAATTAAATTAGTAATTCACATAGAGGATCTTTTCAGGTTTAGTGTTTTAGAGAATTATATCATAAATCATGCATTACATTCCACATTTAAACAAAGTGGTTACATAAAAGATATTATTCATTTTTTTCCCATCGACGGAAACATATTTAAAACAAAACATGGATTCTTTCATGACACTTCCTTGACCCTATCATCACATCATGTACCTTTCCCTTGACCTGTGAAAAACATTTCAAAAACATGGGATGAGCATAAAAAGCTCAGTAAGGGATATAAAAGTACGAAATGAAAACATTAGTCCATTTATGAAATCATACTTTACTCATAAAGCATAATCAATTTAACTTACCTCATAAAATCATGAATAAATCATAGAAATCATAAGACATAAAGGTAACTTGAGGCATTCATAACATTCTTACATAGGGAGTAACCCTCTTGGTTACGTTTGGAATACCCATCACAGTATATTCCCTAAATCTGTTCGGAGAATACTTAACGTTTACCTCCTTCGCATTACCCAATGCATTGGAGAGCTATATCGGGCTCACCCTCCCTTAGTTTATCACAGAACCACCTGTCTTCCTAACAATTCCCAATAACCATAACATAATCATATCACATAAAACATGTATAAAGGAAACATAACATTTCCACATTTCAATCACAAGATATCAATACAACACATTGATATAATAAAAACATTATGAAAACCATTTTCAATACCAAAAAAAAGAAATGTAAAACATGGTATTTATTTTCCATTAAAAAAAGGATATGGCTTGTAGAGGAAGCCAAAACTTAAATAATGGTCATGAGGGCGGAGAAGTCATTGTCGCCGCATACATACGACAAATAAAAACATTCCCTTTTGTCGTTTAGTAAACGCTTCATATAAAAAAGATTCCTTTTTAATAAACATAAAAGTCAAAGGTGTTTATACACCGTATAAAATAAAGTTGTGTATAAAACAAAATATGCCTCAATGAAAGGAGATTGAGACGAAGTCCCTTACAAAGATGGTATCCATGGATTAAGGATAAATCAATTATATAAGTATGTGTGACAAAAAAATACACAAAATATCAGTGGATATTAATTGTAAAACAATCAGATATTATTCACACATATTCATAGAACAACATATTCAAGGAGTACAAGTTTATCCCACATAATCAAAATTGGGTTAAGAAGTTCCCTTGCAAAAATTCGACAGCCTAACGGCGTCACTTCAAACATCAAAAAATGAGTTGATGGGAGATAAAAATGATATCTCATAACTTGGACATAAAATTTACATCAATAAGTATATATAAGAACATATCCCAACATTACAATATGTAAATTGAAATACCCATCAAAATAAGTCTTTTAAAAATAGAAGGGTGAAAAGTTCCCTTACCGACTTGGGTATCTTTCGAAACATACACCCCATGAAAGAAGGACAATAAAACATTAATGTCAATTCTCATAAAAGAAATTATATTACCCAAGAATTAGTATAATGGGATGTAAATATACCACTCAAAGGAAATAGTGTCAAATGTTGCATAAATCTCACAGAAATAAAAGTGAGATGAAAAATCCCATACGAAAACTCGGCAGTGTAACAGCACCACTTAATACTTCCAAAAATGGATTGATGAGATAAAATAAGGTCTCTCATCATATTAACATAACATGTACAGAAAGATGAATATAAAATAACATCCCCCAACATAATAAAGAGGATCTTAAAATAAGTGACATAAAAGAGAGTACTTAAAAAGAAAGAGAGAGGTTGGATCTCTTACGAAAATTTGGCAGCCTAACGACGCCAATAAAATCTTTCAAAGTGGATTGATGAGATAAAATAGGATCTATCATCATATGAACATAAAAAATACAGTAATAGTGATATAAAAGAACATCCCAATCATAATAAAGATGAGCTTAAAAGTAATGACATAAAAGAGTGTACTTAAAAAGAAAGAGAGGGGTAGGTTCCCTTACCTCAAGTCCGACTTGATGTGTTCGTTTCAGTATATTCCTGAATAATAAACTTTGGTAAATTTATAATTGCTTAGAGACCCCTTTAAGGATTATTATTCAGTTCATATCACATATTATAATGTTATAATAATTGTTTAATAATGTTTGTTCATATCAGACGTTTTTGCTGATGTTTGGTACATGAGTAAAAAATGAACTTGTTTGAAAATGATTTCCCATGTAGTTATAAGTAAATAATTTCCAGAATATTATTAATGATTAAAATATCATATATATCCAGTACATATTCATTTTATACCATTACATAAAATTTGGAGATAACAAATGAAAAGCACCGTTCATGGAGACGGTAGGCCGTACGTACGCATGAACGCTACTTTCATTTTTTGTGTCATATTAATGGAAATAAAAATAAATGAGATATATATATTATAATTACAGTATAATATATATTTTATATAGTTCAAATATGTTCATTAATTTCATTCTTTATACATTCCATGTATTGCATGAATGAGTCACATCACTTGAGGGGGTGGTAGTCCACACTTCCTCATATGAAATTATCGCATTTGCAGAACATGCAAAGAATAAAGGTGTGTTTTAAATATAAAATACAGAAGCATATATTAAACATAAATACCATATATATCATATATAAAATACAGTGACATCATAATGGCCACCTTTAAATTTGTTAAAAGAATATTGAACAATCATCGTTTCGTGAGGCAGAAAATCGCCAACCACAGAAACAATATGTTCTTTAACCATTAGAAGAAGGTGTGTGTGGGTGTAGATCTAATACTTCTCATAAAAACATACTAGTATATTGAAGATACTTGTGTTGTTACAAAATAAAGTAATAAAAAGAGTTTAGGGGGTTGGAGAAGCAAAATAAAACATAAGAACACAAGAGAAGACACTACCTTTAAATTGGGTAACTCTTTTTGATTTGAGATCAAACGATTCCTTGGAAAGAATTATTCCCAATGTGAGGATTTTAGGAGTAGTAGAGGGATGTGGAAACACAAAATTGGAAGGGGTTGGCCGAGCCAAAGGCTTGAGAGGTGTTGGTAAAGTTGTAGAGGATGGGGCCTTTTAAAAGAGGAGAGGAGGGGCACTCTTGAAAAGTCTTGAAAAGTTACATTATTATAAAATGATTTCCGGATTTTAAAGGGCCCAAAATTATATATTTCTAGGATAAGGTGATAATAGTTCTATATACACACATCCAATAGGTTTTTTACTGGTTTAGGTCTTATAGTTTACATTATATTTTCATTTTATTTAAATCGTTAAATAATGAGGTAATCACTACATCATCATGATTCCATAAATAATATAATTTATTTAATGTATAAAAATTATAAAAAAATATCATGATGTAGGAAATATTTCTATCTTTCTAATGAATATTTATAGTAAAAAATATGACTTATATAACCCCATTTAAAAATTGTTTTAGTAAAATAACACATGTTTGTGACATTTTTATTTTAACATTAAATAAAAAGTTTTTAATTTCATTTTCCTACCAATGTGGCTCCATGGGGTCCCCAAGTTGACCCATGGATTGTCTTGGTCGGAAATGACACATCCAATAATGGTATTACATGTTTCAAGGTGATTTCATATAATTAAAACATTATTTTTACCTTAAATTACACTAATTACCTCTAATCGCGATTAAAAACTTAAAAGTTACTATTCACCAAAAAATTATTTTAATCTCATTGAACCTAATTTTACTTCATAATGAAAACCATGTTTGTCATATTTTTGAAATTCAAAACACAGAGGTGGAAATTTTTCATTTAAACGAAAAATCAGTTTTTTAAGTACCACTTAGTGGCTTCACTATTCATCAAAAATTGAAGTTTTTCAGAAAATTACCAAAAATTCACCATAAGCTATATTTGATATTCTAAATTCAAAAATGATGTCTATTTTAAATAATTCACAAAATATAAGTTACATTAATTAATTTAATAATTAATTCCCACTGTCAGAACAAATAGCGTGTTTTTATGAAACAATATATATCAAAAGATTGACAGTTGTTTAAGTCCAATTTAAAAGTGAACTTAATTAAAATTACCACTCTTAGATTAAATAGTAAAAATATATTCTAATTTAACATTAAAACCAATTAAAAATATAATATAATCATATAAATAAATTAGATTAAAAAGAGGTTTTGAATTAAAATACAACATTTTTCATTATTCATTAAAAAGGGAACTTTATCGGAAAAATACCAAAAATTTATAAAAAGTAAATTTTGATGTCTCGATTCTAAAGAATAATTTTATTTTGTCAAATATAACACATAAAATTGTCAAAAAGTGGATTTAAAAGAGGCTCTCCATCAAAAGGCGGTTAATCGACCTTTTAAAGAATATTAGAATGTTTATGCTTAAAATTGGATTCATTCACATTTTTAATCCACTATCATTTATTGTAAAAAGTAAAAATATTTGACAAACATATATAATCATTTTGTAGTTAGTTATGTTCATTCCCATCATTACAATGTCTAGGTGTTAACTACCTTTTAAAATAAAATTATTTTATTATTAGAGTGCAATGTAAGATTTCAAAGGAACTCGTTGTTGCGTAATGGGTAAGCCATTGAGAATAGCGTTCCCATTAAATTAATATTTACATTTTCTTCCCAAATAGGGATAAATATAAAAATGTCGTATTCTTTATTTACCTGGGGTGTTACATTATTGGTAAAAACTGGGTTTTCTGGAACAAGCTGAATGAAGAAGGTAAAGCAATAAGAAACAAAGAATGATTGGTTTGGAAAGGGTATTCACAAATTTATGGCATTGATTCTGATGAATCCTTTGCTCCAGTGGTAAGATTAGAAACAAATTAGAACCTTTCTTGCTATTATTGCACAACTAGTTTACAAAATCTTTCAAATGGATGTGAAATCAACATTCTTGAATGGTGACCTTGACGAGGATTCTACATTGATCTACCTTGTGGTTTTTTTATTGGAAAGGATGAATGTTTTGTGTGTATGTTGAATAAGGATGTTTATGGGCTAAAATAGGCTCAAATATCATGGTATTATAAACAAGATACTTGCTTAAAGTAGATTAACTTTAAGAAAGGGAGAGTTGACAGAAATCTCTATATCAAGTAATGTTAGGAGTTTTCAATGATCATTATTGTTTATGTAGATGATATTATATTTGCTGAAAATGATGAAAGATCATGTGAAAATTTATTGATGAGATGAAGATGTTATTTGAGATGTCTATACTGGGAGAAATGAAGTACTTTCATGGGCTACAAATTTCATAGAAGAAGAATCAACTTTTTATATCTCAAGAAAAGTATGCTAAGGAACTTCTAAGGAAGTTTGGAATGGAAAATTAGAAACTAGTTTCCACACCAATTTCAGTGGGAACCAATTTTTCTAAAGATGGAGAAGGAAAGGAAGTTGATTAGAAAGAGGTTCGAAAGCTGATTGGAAGTTTGATTTATTTGACTACCTCGGGACCCGACATCGTCTACGTTGTCACTTTATGTGAAGGATTTTAGAGTTCTCCTAAATAATCACATTGTATTGATAAAAAATTAATTCTTAGATATATCAAAGACCCAACAAATTTAGAATCAGGTATGATGGCTCAAGAAATATTGATCTATTCGGGTATTCTGATGCTGATTGGGTAGGAAATGTTGATGATCAAAGATCCACATCTGGTGGAGTTTTCTTTTTGGGAAGAAGTTTTGTTAGTAATAATACCATGAAATAGAATTCAGTAACTCTTAGAACAGCTAAAGCTAATTATGTTGCGGCTACTCAAGCTACAACTCAACTAATGTGGATGAAGACTCAGCTAGAAGATCTACTTGTTGAAGTAGAGCTACCATTGCTCTTGGGTTGTGATAATCAGAGTGCAATAAATCTTACAATAAATCTGGTACAACATTCTCATTAAAAACTCATTGATATAAAGGACCACTTCATCAAAGAGCAGGTGGAGAATAATTAATTGAGGCTAGAGTACGTTCCTACATCTGAACAAGTGGCTGATATATTCACAAAACCTTTACCGAAGGAACCATTTGAAAAATTAAGGTTGAACATGGTTGTCCAAACTCTTTATCATCAAGTTTAAGATACATGTATCTGTCCCCACTCTCACCTTTCCTTTGGACAGTGTTGTCAAGGGGGATAATTGTTTCATAAATATATCCTTATAGATGCATGCATAAAGGAGGAGTTGTTGGTAAGTTGTGAATCCATCATGTATGTGTGTGAACTATTCTAACTATTTGTTGGAGTGGGTGTAGGAAACAATGTTGTTTTCTAGGAAAGTTTAAGAAGTGATGAATGCTGAAGTAAAAGCTTGAAAGATGTTCTGAATAAGGCTAAGGAGATACCATCATTATATTTCATAGTCACTACTTTTGGACTACATAGTTTTGGCTGTCAATAATTCTTGTTTCCTACAACGAGTTAGCTCACATTTTCTTAGAATTGTTGATAAGTAATCCATTTCTTAAGGTTACAATGTTCAGTGATTTATGAATCTTGGTTGAAAACAAAATTCAAAGGGGAAGATTGTTGGGACAATGTTGGATGAATAATGAAGTAAGAAAAGTTTGCTGTTATAGAGTGTTGTCTTTTTTGTTGTCAAAGAAGCTAAATCAATTCACTTTGTAAAGGAATGGGAAACTGTTATGATGCTTTTCTAATTTTTATTTCACAAATATCATATGTTTAGAGAACATGTGATGCAAGACATATGAAGGATAGGGAGAGTAAAGAAGTGTTTTTGGAAAAAGAAGGAAAGTGGTGCGCAAGTCAAAAATGGAACGCAAGTGTGGTGTGCAAGTGGATGTTGTACGCAAGTCATATTTCAACATCATCATATCAAAATATGGCAAAGAAAGAAAGTGTCTCACTAGTGATGGAATGACACCCAAGTGCTGGAGTGGAGGGCAAGTGCTAGAGCGGCGTGCAAGTGATGTAGCGGCGTGCAAGTATATGTGGCACACAAGTCACCAAAATGAATATAAATAGACGAAAAGCCTCCTCATTTTTTGAGGCTCAAAACCTAAGAAACCATTTGAGCTCTGATTGCGCAAGTAGTAGGGAGAGGCGCACAAGATGAAGTGGTGCGCAAGCTGAGGGTTATTTATAAGGCGTGCAAGTAGGGTGGTGCATAAGAAGAGTGGCGCGCAAGCAGAAGTGGCGTGCAAGTTGTAAGAGGCACGCAAGAAGGGATATGTCTTCATGATGTGTGTTGTGTAGAAGCCAAAAGTGGCGTGCAAGTTGTGAGTTGTGCACAATAGTGGAGCAGAAGTAGTTAGTGGCATGCAAGTAGTAAGGCACACAAACAGGTAGGCGTACAAGCTGAGTGGCGCGCAAACGGAGTGGTGCGCAAGTAGGTGGCGTGCTAGCTAGGTGGCACGCAAGCAGGGACTGGCACACAAGTGGTGCGCAAGATGAGTGGCATGCAAACAGGTGGCGTGCAAGTAGGGAGAAACGCAAACAGGGAGTGGCGTGCAAGCTGTTTTCACCAGGATGTTCTTACCAACATCTAGGTAGGAAAGTGATGAATTGTTTTGAATGATTTGATTTGTGAAAGTATATTAAGAAGAAAAAAATCATTACATTACCCTATTTGTTCTAAGAGGGAGCACAAAAACTATTGGATTGTTTTCAAAGTGCTACACAAGTGTAAGGGTATATACTACTCATTGTATTCCACATCAAAGGATTGTTTTCTAGTGGATTATGTAGTAATGGATTGTTTTCGTACCATACCAAGGATGTAACTACTCTTGTTGAGTAGTGAACCATGTAAATATTTTGTTCCTGTGGTTGTGTGTGTTCAGCAGGGAAGAAACTCTTTAATAAGAGATGATGATTGTTTCAAAAAAGAAGGAAACTTAAAAAGAAAAAGGTATCATTGAATCACCCCTCCCCCTCTTAGTGATACTTTGATCATGACTAGGAACTTCGACTTTTGTAAGAAATGAAAAATGGTAACTCATTTAAATTATAAAAAAATGATTATTATTAAAACATTTTTTAAATTTAAGACAAAGGTAAAAATATAAATAATAAATCATTTTATAATAATAAAATATTATTTAAATAATTTTATAGAAAATATTGATATGGAATAAAAATATTTTTGATCTAGTAGGAAAACAATGTCAATTTTCCTTAAAAACTGTATTTTAGTATATTTAGTAGATAATGAGAGAAAAATAAATGAAAAAATGTAATTTATATAAATTAATAGAGGATACAAAATTATGTTTGGTATAATATAGTAATATATAATAATTCACTCAATTAATACTAAAATCTAAACAATCCTGAATAATTATTAGATTTTGAAATAAACTGTTACCACTTTGGTAACATTTGAATCATAATTATCATGAAAGAATAAATTCTGATGAAAAAATAATTATTTTTAATATAAAATATTCCTGAAAAAACATATCAAAGGGTTTTATGTAAATCACAAAAAATAAAAATGTGGTGAGTGCGTTATGTGTCTTGTAGAAGTAAAAGTGAAATGAGAAACTATACCTCTGGTATACCTTCTTTCATCAGCATTTTATCCTTCTATATAACAAATATATATTTATAATAAATATATTTTATAATAATAATAATATATATAATACCATATATGATTTAATTATAACATTTTATCACCAATTTATTAATAAATATTTATTAAAATATTTATTCTATGTGATAACTACTTTGTCTTCCATGAATGTTTCAATTTGATAGTCTTGGTACATGTACATTAATCATGGTTACATCATCTTCAGAATTTTAGTTATGATATAAATATCATAAATATACCCAATACATTTATATTTATATTCATCTACAAAATTTAGTGATATAAAAATGAATTACAACATTCATGGTGAAGGAAGATCGTAAGTACGCATGAGTGTTGTTTCCACCTTTTGATGGATGGTATTAAATAAAGTAAAATATTAATTAGCATTAACTGAATAATTTTATAATATTATATATTATATAGATTGATTAAATTTATCCTTATAAATATTCATGTACAGTGAAAATGAATAATGAATCACATCACTTCACATAGGTGGTAGTCTACACGTACACATGAGTGATGTAATCATTTTTCAATAGATCAGATGGTAAGAATATTTATATGATCTTATAAAATTAGAGGAATAAAAATTTCAAAAAAATCATATAAATTATCTAGATATATATTTATAACCATACCTGTAAATTGGTGATGAAAAATGAATTACATCACTACATGGAGACGGTAAGTCTATGTAAACACAAGTGATGTTTTAACTTTTCATTGGATGGAAAAGGGATGGAAATTGGTCATTCAATAATAATGATGAAAAATATGTGTATTTATGACTCTATAGTGATTATTTTAGTATGGGTAAATCATATTTATAGTAGGTATAAGAAGAGATAAATTCGAAAGAGTTGTAAAAATGATTACCTTTTTATAGAGAAATCTTATTCAGATCTCTTCTTAAGAACCATTAGGTTGGTATTTTGGAAATTCCAGGACTACAAAACATATATAAGGAGATTTAGAAGATAAGTGGGAATGTTTTGTTAAATATGGATTGACGAATGTTATGTAGAAAAGATAGAGAATGAGTTCCCATTTATATCATAGGGGAGGGGTGTTCATGATATTTATTACTGTATTAAATTAATATAAAATTGTTTTAAGGTATAAGTGGTAAAACATTTCTATAATTAAATTATAAGATTTTTATTAGTCTAAATAATCTCATAAAATAATGTTTTGTTATATTTGTACAATTATATTTTAGTTTAAAGACCCCATTGAAACTTTTAACAATTACCTCAATATTAACATTTTCTACTACTTTAGGGTCAAGAATATTACCATAAAAAGAAAAAATACCCATACATGGACAATGGTTGGGGTTTCAAATCATTTGACATTAATTTGGAAAAATCTAAAAATTTTACTAATCCCAAATCATTAAATAAAATATTATTTGTTATGAAATATTATTACCACCTTTTTTGACACTATTCAATTAATATTACTTTGAATACAAAAATAAAAAGGGAGAATTAGAATATATCAATTTGAAACTTTAATAAAACGTCATATAAATATAGTACATTTGTGTTACACATTAATTTATTCAAATTATATCTCTTTTAATATTTTCAAAATAATTTATTTTATATTTCTATTAATTGAATAAATATTGTACTAGTATCGCATAAGCATTTAGTGAAATTATTTAATCACTAAATAAAATAAATAAATTACCATCTTGAATTTAATTTAGTTATTCAAAAAATTAAAATTTATATTCAATTTTTTATTTTCTTCACCATATGTGAACACATAATAGATATTTATAACTAAGAGAGAGATATTTTCTAACATTCATTAATACAAGTATTATATAGGATATTTTTCATGGAAAATTTTCCATTAAATAGATATATTTTTATACTAAGGTGGAAAGGGTAGTAAAAAATTCATCCAGTAAAAATTATAATGAAAAATTATGACATTATATCTTAGTTTTAAGCTATATTAAAAAGATTTACCCATTACCCCAGTGATAGTTTTTACCATGGCTACAATTCATATTGGAAAAGAATAAAAGGTCCCATTTATCAAATATGAAAAAGATTATTATAAATATTTAATCTCTTTTAGTATTCAGTTTATATATTATTTTGTAATTAATTGATAATCATAATTCAATATGCAATAAAAATCTTTTTTTAAACAGATGCCCTTTAATGTATAAAAATGTTTTATACCAAAATAAATCCTAAAATTGATTAAAATTAACTAAATGGATTTATTCATAATAAAATATATATAATTTTATTTTGAAATAATTTTAAAACTAAATGGTTCTTTTTAAATTGTTGAAACAAAAATACCGATTTCAATAAAAATCAGTATTTTTTACTATTCATTGAAAAATCAACATTATTAGAAATATATTAAAATTATACCTTAAATTACTTTCTATATGATGATTTAAAAAATGATATATTTTTTTTATAAAATACTAATTTTCAAATTTCCATAAATTAAATATATTATTTTCACATAGAAATAAATAAAAATAGTTTTTTTTGAAAAAAACATCTTATGGTAGAATGAAATAAACTTACTAAAATTTGAGTAATTATTTTATAATAACTAATAAATTAATTTTTATTGAGTGGGTTATTTATATATATTTCATAATTTAATAAATACTATTAATACCCTCTAATTAAATGATTATGTGATAATTGTAACATTAAATGATAATATTTGAATTGTATATTGCAGTTTGTTTAGAAATAGTGTTACATGTTATTTAGTTTATCAAACATAGTTCACTCTAAAAATATAATGGTGTAAAATTATAACCCACACCAATAAATTTTTTCATCCCAATATGAGATTTTTCTTGATAAGCAAGGTGTTTTCATTTGAAAATTACTTTATGGGAAACCGACATCCCAAGAAGGGTTAATAAATTTCGTCATAAAGTAGGGAAAGAGAGATAAAAAGGTTATCCTAATACTAGGTTTCCGAATAATATAATTTTAATAAGAATGGGAAAAATGTTAATGGAAGGGAAAATTTAGCATCAAAGGATTAATAGATACTGATAGAAAATATGGTTTTGATAATGTTAACCACCATAAAAACTAAAATCTATCTAGGGTTAAAAGACCATTGATTCATTAGAAATGAAATAACATGAATTTTTTTTGCTTCAAGTTACTTTTCATAGATTTTAGGCATTAAATTACCATCTGGAAGAAGAACATAAGTAAATATACTTATTTGTTATGTATAATTTAAACCTTTATTGATTTTCCACCACAATCTCATCCTTTCTATAAATGATGAGTATTCAAGATATATTGTTTTTGTTCCTGAAGATCTAAAATCAACATATAATAGATCACATATTCCAAAAAATTATACCAAGATATTTTCATTTTCATTAGACATTAACCAAAACCAACATTCATTGAACTAGATAAGAGAACTCTCAAAATGAATATTCATTTTCATGAAAAAATACAAAAATAATCTTCCAAGACTCAATGGTGATATCCATAGGTTAACAAAGGTTTATTTATAAATAAAAAACCTTTTAATTCTTAAATATATTATCATGCAATATCGAAACCCAAAAAAAATGATTTGATTAAATTTTCTTTTGAGATCAATCTAATGAATATTTCAGTAAAAATTAGTCGGTAATATACCTAAATTACACATTATTTTATCAAACAATTTCAAAAATGTGTTAATAATTTCCATAAATAAATAGAATTACCATACATACAAATTAAAATAATATATTATTCCAAAATAAAACTCATAATTTATTAAATAATATCATTTTATAATTATATAAATAAAAAATGAAATAAGTATTAGAAAATATTACCTAAATAATTTTGTTATCAAATGACTAACTAATTCAAACTCAAAAATACTATCCCATTTTTTTCATCAATTTCAATCATCTCTTTATCCCAACTATAAATTATCATATTACCACTAAATCATTTTTCATGTTTATCGGTACCTTTTAACATGTGTTTTAAAATCCTTAATGAAAATATATCATGGAATAATCCTTAAACATCTTGAGATTCATATATCAATAATATCAATGATATAACACTTCTATAATATAATTATAAAATACTAATCCATGAACACTTATATACCTAAACCAAAACGATTATCCTAGCACATTTACTTCCTTATTCTAGTATTTTACCGTTATATTAAGTAATGGTCAAGTCTAATTCACAAATTCTCTACACATATGTCATTCAAATAATAATGGTATCTTGTGATGAAATTCATATCCCACCATAAAAATTTTAATTTTTCCTCAAAAATTGATTGATATAAATAATCTTCCTCTCCCTTGAAGACATTATCTTTAGTTTATCTTTTCAAATTTCTATAATGAATGAAATTGAGCATTTATTTCTTCTATAGTCTCTAATAGCCATGATTTTGGTGAACTCTATCTTTCATTTAGTTGGTGAGTTTTAGAGTTGTTTATGGAATATGTTGTTAATAATATATCATGACATCTAGTTAGGAATATTAAAAATACTATTCAACCCAGTCATCATCAAATTTGGTTACTCTTAATCACTACATTTTCCTTCTAATTCGATTTTAATATGATTCCTCTTACTTATATCAATTGAATAAACCAAAAAAACCTACTATGAAGAATAATAATCATAGTGGTAATCCAAAATATCACTAAATTTACAAAATTTAGGATGATATACTATAATTTGACTTATCATAAAATCTTTCTATAAGGTCAGGTTTGCTAATATATGAATTTTCTAAATCCAGTTTTGAGGGCTTATAATAAAAATTCTATGATACAAATTATAATGACCCATACCTTAGTAGGATAGAATTAGTGGTTAATTTATTACCATGTAATAAGATATAATAAATTAAATCCCAAAAAACTAGAATTTTTTTTAGTATTGGTAAAATGGATGCATACTAGAATGTGAAAATACAATTGTAATCACAAAATACATAACATAATGAATGAAAATATTATATATCATTGTACTCATTTAGTGATTCGTTATTTATATCCTAGAAAAGAAACAACAATAAGGGTGTGGTTAGATGTGGATTAATGTTTACAAATAGTTGAATCAATCAAAAGTAAATAAGGAATAATAAATGTGTAAAGGAAAAAAACATAAAAACATTCCATTTAATCATCAACATGAGAACAAGGAATAATATGATTAGAATAAATTATGATAAAATAACTCTATATAAATAAGGACATGAGATTAAAACTTATATATGGATATCATAAATTTTCAAATACATATATGGACATCAATAACTATTTTCATAATTATGTAAAGCCTAATTTTATTCATATTATAAACATTATTGTGGCCATATAAAAGACATATTCAGAAATGGGTAAGTCCTTGACCAAATACCCAAACTAGTTTGTCTCAAGAGAACTACTAATGTTTTAAGGGGATATAAAGTTACCTTCCCATCAATTACTAGTTTTATTTTATTCATTATATGGAAGGGGAGAATACATATTCAATATAAATATTCCTATAACTAAAATTATATATGAAATATTAAAATTTACCCTGTCAAATTAATCATAAACCATCTAGAGAAAAAATTAGGATGGTATAACTACACCATTTCCCCATTATATTATCATTATAATAAAAGGATATTATATTTTTTGTGTATAAAAACCATAAAAAGATAATTAAAAACATTTTATATGAAAATAACCATTTTAATAATTTTTTTTCTTTTAAGTACAAAGAACTTATAAAATATAATGGAAAACATTTTCTTTTAAAATAACCTTTTAATCATGGGAATTAATCATCCATAATTTAGTGTTCATTGGTTTTGGAAATTCATTTTATAGTATATAAGTTAAAAAAATTACACTATTTTTAGAAAATCAAACAAAAAATAATTTGGAATAAGAATAAAGATTATTTTTAAAACATTTTTTTAATTAAAAAAATCAATGAAAATATATTTAATAAATAAATTTATAATAGTAAACATAATCTTAAATTTTTGTTAATGAAAATATAGATATGGAATAAAACGTTTCCAGACAGAGTTGGAAAGAATGGTGGTTTTCCATAAAAACAATATTTAAGTATCTTGAGTACATAAAGGGAGAAAAAAGGGAATAAAAAATTAATTTATAGATATTTCTATTGGATAGGAAAATATATTGGGTTTAATATAGAAAAATAAAATAAATCTCCCAACGTAGTATTAAACCTATAAAATCACAAACATAGATGAGATTTTGAAATAAACCTGAAGTGATTTGGTATATTTTGAATTGTAACTCCAATGAAATAATAACATCAAATGAAATATTAAAAATCGTGAATATAAAATATTTATGTTATAACATATAAAAGGTACGTATATACACCAAAAAAATAAATAAGTGGTGAGTTTGACATAGTAATCACATAAGTAAAAGTGATATGAGAAACACTTACCTCTAGTCCAAATTAATATTTATGTGTTCAAACCTGTTATATAATTAATAAATATTTATTTTACATCTATCAAACCACCATTAACATTGATAAAAGACACATATGATATACCTATATTCTTTTATCATATATTTATTAATAATTCATTATTAAAATCACTATACCACGTGATAACAAATTCTTCTACCATGTATGTTTCGGTTCGAAATTTTTTTTCCGTTGTACTTTAATCATGGTTCCATAATATGGAGAATGATATTCATAATGTAAAAATTGTATATATACCCAATATATTTTAATTTATTGTCATCTAAAAAATACAGAGATTGAAAAATGAATTGAAACCTTTATGAAGATAGTGGGTTTTACGTACGTAAGAACATTATTTTCACTTTTTGATAGATGTTATAAAGGGAAGTAAATTAATAATTAACAACTAAAAAATAATTTTTATTTCTTGTATGTCATAAATATTAATTAAATATATCCTTATTACGATACATAAAAATTAAAATTGAAATGAAAATTACATCTCTTCTCAGAGGTGGTAGTCCATGTGTACGTACAAGCAATATTATCAATTTCTAATGGGTTGGATGATAAGAAAGATGGTATGATATTGAAACCTCATAAGAGAAATTATTTCATATAGGATTATATATTTATTAGTAACATCATTATATCCATCCATGTAATGTGGTGGTAAAAAAAACTACATAGCTATGTGGAGATGGTAAGTCATACATATGCACGAGTGACTATTTAACATTTCATACGACAGAAATGTGATATAAATTTTTCATACCATAATAATAAGTATATATCATTAAATTTGTGAAACATTATTTATTATCTTACTAAGGGTAATACATATCTACATGAATTATAAGAACAAATAAATTTTAATGATTTGTTAAAAAGATTTTCCCTATCATAGAGAAATCTCATTTGGATATCTTCTTAAGGACCCCAAGGATGAAAGTTTTGGACAAAAACACCTCAAAAACATAGATATAGATGTTTATAAAATAAGATTTTAGATTCTGGTCAACATATATGGATTTATTTGGTGTAAATAAGAGATATAATGGGTTTTATTTTATAAGTGAGGGGATGGATATTCTAGTAATTTTAAAAATGTATATAATTAATATAAATTATTTTTATTATAAAAATGAATCTATGCTTATGAAACTCAAATATATTATTTTAAATAGTCAAAATAATCATATAAAATCAAACATTCTATTGTTTTGGTTACTTTTTAACCCTTAACTTTTAGTTTAAACCCAATTTAACCCTTTTTACAATTACCACAATATTAAAAATTCATACCCTTTTTAGGGTCATGAATGTTTCCATAAAAGAAAAAACATCCCAAAAATGTTAAATAGTCTATTTCTTAATAGATAACCCAATATTGTGGTCTAATTTAAAAAATTTATGAATTTTATATTACTTAATAAAATATTATTTATTATAAAAAATTATTAATATAATTTTTGACATTATTCATTTAACATTACTTTAAAAACAACATTCAAATGGGTAAATTAAAATATAACAATTTAAAAAATTACAAACATATCTAATAGATCTTTAAATTTAAAGGTATGTATTAATTAATTCCAATTATAAAAAATTTAATATTTTTAGAATAATATATATCAATTTTCTACTAATTGAATAAACAATGCATTAGAGTTTCAAAAGAATTTAAGTTAATTATTTAACCACTAAATATTTAAGATGAATTACAATAATGAAGATAATTTTATTAATCAAAATATTTCCATTAATATTCATTCATCACTTTATTATGTCCCTATGTTAACAGAAAAAATCAATTTAAAACTAAGGGAGTGAAATTTGGTAACATTATTTGATTTGAATGTTATATAGGTCATTTTCATGGAAATGTGTTTATTAATCTAATAAAGATAAATACTAAGGAGATAAGGGTCAAATTAAATTCATAAAATAATAATTATGATGAAAAAATATGACATTGTTACTTACTTTTGACCTATATTAACCCGATTTACCCTTTAACGAGGTGATACTTTTAATATGGTTATTCTTTTTATGGGAAAAAATAATGGGGGACTATATAAAAAACATATAACCTCAATATTATAAATATGGAGTCTATTTTTTAATATTCAATTTCTATATGTGTTTTCAATTAGTTTTAAATCAAAACCCCAAATACAATGAAAATCACTTTTTTTAGAAAATTGATTTCTTATGTATAAAAATGTTATATACCATATTTAATGATAAGATTTATTCCAAAAAAATAATTGAATTATTCATAATAAAATTGAACTAATTATATTATTAATTAATCATAAAAAATAATGTATCTTTTTATATACATTAATCCAAAATATTGTTATCAATAAAAGTAGTATTTTTCAGTATTCACTGAAAAATCAATCATTTCTGAAAAATATGACAATTTAAGCCTAATATAATTTTGATATTCTAATTTAAAAATTTATTTTATTCATGTGAAATATATTTTATATATTTTCCATAAATTAATTAAAGTAGTTTCCCAAAAAAATCAATATGAATCATTTTTGAAGAAAATATATTTCCAAAGCATAAAATGTGCTTACTTAAAATTGAGTACATATTTCCTGAGAATTAATCATTGTGTTTGTATTGGTTAGGTCGATAATATACATTTTATAATTCATTTAATTATACAATTCAGTGGATATGTGATAATTTTTACATAAAATTATATTATTTTGATAGTATATTAAAGTTCTTTTAGAATTGATGTTTTTTATTTTCTACGTTATCAAAAATAGTGTTTCCTTAAAATATAAGGGTGTTACAAGGGGTCAATATTGGTGGTTATCATATGAATTTTTAAATATTTAATCCATTGTGACCCACCTTCAAATTATCTTCACTATTTTGGTCTTCTCAGGGATGATACTATGTCTCATCACCTAGGATTCACATACATCTAACAAATATTAGAATGAAATGGCTATATAAAAAGAGATTACAATTGTAAAATTTAAATATAATACCAATAGAAATTATTTTTTGAGAATTAATCCAATTAAAGGTAATCATTCTACGATCCACTAATGATAATAATTTTATCTCTTAATATATAATTCCGGATGCGAATGGTTTTCTAAAACTATCCATCACTCTATGGGTGAAGATTATTATTCGATCTCACCTATGAAACCAATAATAATTTAATTCCTTTCCAAATATATGATTTAATCCTCAATTATGTCTAAAAGATGATACTAACTAGTACACCATGGAGATTTATGGTATACCTTACTTATAATTTCATGAGTTCATCAACTCTGTAGGATTATTTGATCAGAAGAATGTGAGCCACCTTGGTTAGGAAATCCTCAATCACCTAAACTACATCCTTACCCTTGTAGGAATTTGGTACATTATTCCCAAATCTGATAATGATATCATCCCACTTCTGTTGTTTAATATCTAGTGACCATTGATTTAATTCAAATTTATAATATTCACCTTTTCATATTAACATGTAACAGATCTAGATACAAATATTTCAATATACTTCTATATATCCTACTCCCAAAACTGGGGATGAATAATTTAGTATATATTCATAATTCCATGGTTTATAAGAAATCTATATGATTTATAATCCTTTTTATTTACTCTTTCATATTTTTGAGGATTACGATTCTTCCATGGATATATAAGAAGAAATTAGTATTCTTGAACCATTCATTAAGGATATCATCACCATCCAGTCTGTCATGAATAATGATATGATCAAGATTTTATATTTTGGACTCCACGAAACTCTCTATAATAGATGTTTTTAGAATGATTTGGAGTAAATGTGTCTTCAATCATATATAATAGTATTTAATACACAAGGGACACAAATATTAATTCATCATTTCCCTCCATTTCTATTTGAGGGGAAACCTTCTAATTAATGAATTAGAAATTTTGATACCATTATAGGAAGTGTATTAGATGGTGAAGTTTAAAGAGTCTTGGTATTCCACTGATTGATGAAACCTAATTTTAAATTCCCTTTTATATAATATATGTTCAATTTATTTATGGTTAGTAAACACCATAAAGAAATCACTAATAAAATAATGACTCTATAAATTAAATTTAGGTACCACTATATACATATCCATTTCATGAGTAGTTTATTTCTTCTCATAAGGACTATTTTTTCTAGAATCATTCACTAGTTTCATATTATCCTCCATAATAATTCATCCTAGAATAATTGAAGAACAATCACTATATACCACAAAACCGTAACCTTATTGAGGTAGGCTAGGGATATAATATAAGGTTGTCTTTTTTATTTATGTATTTAACGGTTATTTCAAATATTTATAACCATAAAAACATAACACATTTCATTGTCAATGATTTTATAAGAAATAATATCATAGACAAGTCTTGAATAAAGAAAAAACATAACATGTAATCCTAAGGAAGATCTTAATTTAAAACACATTTGAAGGAGATTTCTAGGATATCACTGACTTATCCTTCTTATAATCTACTAAGATACTAGATTTTGACATCACATGTTTATGGAACTTAACTTCTAAAATGGAAAATTATTATTTGGATACAAATGATGTTCTCGTAGTTTCTCCAAGAAAATGTGAAGAAGTATGTCATGTTCATCCCAGGATATAGAAAAAAAAGATATCATATGAAAAGAACAAAATAAATAAGTCTAAAAATATAAGAAAAATATTTTTCATTAAATGTATTAAAATAATATTAGATTTAGTTATCATGAATAGAATCACTAGATACTCAAAATGTTTATATCATCTTTGAAAAGTAGTCTTGTGTATATCCTCTAGTCTAAATCAAATATAGGGATATCCTAAATTAAAGATGGTCATAAAAAACAACATTTACCCATTTAACTAACGAACCATCATATATAAATATTGGTATTCCACTATAAACCTGGAAAAAATATTTAATTCTGCAAAGATAAAAGGATATAAAGTGACTATATCAAATACAAAAAAAGATAGTTTATAGAGTCACAAAATAGTACCTCTAAAAAAAGATTAACCTACTCTAGAATTATTGGTATATTTATATGTTTTATATACCATTTCTATATCATAATACTGAAATTGATGTAAAATGGACCATGAAAAATATTTCTCTATAACTATATTTTCTTGATGACTGCATTATTCACCCCAACTATATCCCCCGAAGGTGGTCCACTTTCTTTAGTAGACTGAGCAGCTAACAACACATTTGATTCCCATGTCTTCTGAGATCATAATACTAACATATTATAGATACTAAGATATCAGAATCTATAAAGAAGGACAAAATTTCAATAGTAATTACACTAAAGTTCATAAAATAATTGTTACAGTTTATACTGCCTATAAACACACATTTTTGGAACTGCACTAAATCCCTTACTAATCTATGGAGTAAAGGTATCCAAATCCCATGGATTACATAGATCAAACAACCTATGGTTATCTTTTCCCAAAAATTATTCTAGCCACTAGAAGAATAATAACCTTCATTTTGGACTGGGTGTAACCCATCTACCCTCAATCCTACCTTTAATCCAATATTAACAATGATGACCTCATTTTCTACATGAGATAAGGTGTTAAAGTTAAAAACTATCACTTGATTCTATAATAGTTCTTTTATGCCCATATAAAAGAACATCACCTTTGAAAGCACATCTATACTCATATATAGGTATTATAAAATTAGATTTATGAAAATGGAATCATAATAAAAAATAGACATCAAACCTTATTAAAGAATCATAAATTTAATCTTTTTAACTAATATAAATTATCAGTGTCAAATTACCCAAATAATTACACGTGAATGTTCTTATAAATAATTCTATAATCTTCTCCTCCAGAATGAAATCCTAGCTACAATGAGCTAGCCCATCTAGAATTAATGTGGTTATCTGGATTTTTTTTCTCTTCTACATTTATGATCTCAAATATATGGTAGGTGGAAATGATCCCAAATGTATCTTCTTATAGAGATGACTCACCATAGAACACCATTGTATGATGCAATTGGATGTCTTTCATGACATAAAATGTTATTGGATCTTTTTATGAGGCTTGTAAAACATTCATGGCCCCATTAAGGACATGAGGATGGATTTTTTGTTTTTTTAGATCATGATAGTATTTCTAAACGAAAATGGATAAAGGTAGCCATATTAGCTTAAAAATCTACAGTGAGTAAATATTAACATCAAATCGTTCCCCTTGGATATATATATATAGAATCATAACAATATAAAAAAATAAAGACTAAACCCAGATTTCCACTATCCATTTATTAAATTCAATAACAAAAACAATGATCATATATCTTAATACCAATATAATTTCTTTGAAACATCTATTATTGATATTAAAAATTTGCTTTAAACATAATATAATTAACATTTCTACCATGATTTATATAAAATCATTTTCTAACTAGGCAACCAATTTCCCATCCATATTAGAGTAATTTTTAACCACAATAATATTAGAAAACATAATTTATTTGTTATTATAATACCAATTAATACATACTACAATTGATTTTCACCATAAAATAAACATATAAAGAAATCATGTGAGGTGAATTGACGTCCCACTTGTTCTTACCTATCAATTGATACTATAATACATGAGACTCAAAAATTATGTAATTAATAATAGAAATAAAAATAGTTCTTAGACTGTACATTTTAATAAGGCGTTCCACCATAATTGAATAGGCCTTGAAAATTTATGGGTTACATCATGTGTTCTGATAGTATTATCACTTAGCTAATCTATAATCCTTTACCCTATATCCTTGAATGTTTTATTTGATACAATTTTATAAGTATCATGATATTAACACCCATGTAAAATCCTAGTGACATTGTTGCAACACCATATATAGACCTCTTGACCACAACATGACTGATTAAATTCTAGGGGTTGAGTAACAATAGTGTGGAAGATTTTATTCCACCATGAATTATTAAAATGAGTCTAATAAGATATATTCCTATATTTTCATGATTAAATAGGACTTAAGGATACTGGGGGTAAAGCTATATAATATTTCAAGCAAAAAATGAATTTTAAACAATATAAAATGATAAACATGTCATGTTTATGGATTAACAAAAACAAAATAGGTCCATAATACCAAAAAAACATGTAATGTAAGTCATACCATATGAAAACTATATTACTAATGGGTTAAATAATCCCAAAGTGTCCTAATTAAAAAATATGGATCCGCAAGTGAAATTTCCAATGATTAAATCTTTGTTATACCCCCATGAATCTAAAAAAAATTCCATATAAATAGATAAAATGTACCATCAAGGGTCTAAACTCGTAGTAATACTAACCCCCATTTCAATATACCTTTCCCTTACCTAGGTCATCAAAATTATGGTATGCATGTGTTCTATATTTCATGTGCTGGGTGTTATTATAATTTTTCGTTAAAAAAATATGGAATGATGTGGGGGAGGGGTAAATTTCTCTTATAAAATTAAATCATAAGTAAAAGGTAAATTTTAAATTAAAATTATTTAGATTGAATAATGTGAAAAATCAATTAAGAAATTTTTGATAAATTTGAGTTTAGTTTATAAATATAATCACAAAGTAACTTAAAATTGGATATGATTGAACACAATTTATTTTGGAATGTTACTCAATTTTATATAATGTAATAAATAAAAGTAAATAGTGGGAAAGAAAAATTGGTAAGGTGTTTGACTAAATACCGATGTGAGCCCATATGTCTTTGTCTCTTGACTCAATTTGAATATTATAAAAACTCTTTGATTTTAATACTGATCATGAATTTCATCCCTCACAATCATGGTTTCTTATAACCCTATTTATCTTAATAGGTAGCAAAGGAACCCATCAATAAATTTTATGTAGTGGAAAAAATTAAAGAAACATTGTTTTGAAGATTGAGGATTGATTTCAGAAAAAAAATATTTATACTGAAGAATATATTGGAAATATAATGTATAGTAAAAGAAGAGTGATATTATTGGATGGTTGAGATCCTTGAGATAATTATAGTGTTGGGATTCTCATTTATAGGATTAATAATTCCATTACATTGTCATCATTTTGGATCAAAATTATTGTTAGAAAGAATGGTTATTATAGGGATATACTTTGATATTCTAATTATACCCATTAAAAAAACAAAATTCAAATATAATTACCTTATAAAAATTAATACATTGACAAATATATTTTAGAGAGGTTTAAATATCCTTAAATGAAACTAGAGTATGTTACAACCCAAATCATCTTTAACCATGCCATGGTACAAACATCCTGGACTTATTTCTTTTAAAATAATGAATATAAATCCTTATATTAGATCCACCATGCCCTATAAAAGTTCCACCATTTTGTAGAACTCTCCATTTTTGTGTAAGGATATTTGACAAGTGGATCCAACCCTTCCATGAACAACATTTTACGTTACTACCAACATGATTACAAGGACACGATACATGAATTATGGATTCAATAATATCTTAAAAGATAGTCAAATAATTTTATAATATCATCCAACTCTAATAAGTTTACTTCACTAGATATTCAATATAATCACAAAAAATTACTCAAATATAATTTCCATAATCATATGAGTATTTATGATCTTTTAATCATCATGAGTGAGAAAGGTACAACAAACTTTCCATTTTAGGATCACAAACACTTAATATAAAAGCATATAGTAAATTCAAATAATGAAAGAAATACAAAGTAAATGAAATTCAGGATATCGACTAGATATTCAAATATCTAAAGATGTAACCACATCATGCATGATAATAAGGAAAATAAATTAAAAATTTATAATATCATTATTTGTAAAAAAATAAATATATAATAGTAAAAACGAATATCAAAATTTATGAACTACTCCAATTTTTAAAAATAAATTTCTATAACATTCCAACCCCTTTATGAAAATAATATTTTTTGGTCATTTTCTCCGCCTCTGTGATTATCAAAAAGATTAAAAAAATGAGAGGAATGGGAGACGTAAAAATATTTTAAGATAATCTCAATGAAGAATAAATTTTAAAATGAATTTTGAAAAATAAATATAATTAAGGAAATAGATTATGAAAAGGACTACATGGGTTTGAAAACAAAAATTAACATTGAAACTCCTAAAATAAAATGATTATTAAAGAGGGGGAAGAATGTATAAGAATATAGTAAAAGAAAGGAAAAAATAAAAAAAAAGATAGGAATTTGAAAACACCTCCCACCATCCAAACTACCCAAATAAAAAGATTATTAGTGAGATAGAGGGAAAAGTTAAAATAATAATGTAAAAAAAATATCAAATTAAGAAAATAATAGGATAATAAGCGAAAATTAAATGGGTATATAACATTTCCAGGGAATAATTTTACATATGGATTGACCATGCCTCTGTTGATTGACTTCATCATTGAAAGAGATTGATAAGAAATTATTTCTATGTAATAATTTTTTTGAAACCATCTTTTTATTTAAATTCAATAAAATTGACATTAAGAAAATATAGAGAGAAAAGTATTTAATATATTTTTTACTCATCTTCAATATTCATTGAGGGATATCAAATAATAATAATAATAACATCGAATTTATATTACTCCTATAATTTTTAAGAAATAATTTAAAATTCAAGGGTATTATATGAAATTATTTTTTAAAATATTAATAGAATAAAAGTACTTATTATTTGAAAAAGATATTTTTAAATTATGAAAAAATATATAAATATTAGGGAAAGAAATAATTAATTAATTTTCATGAAATAAATTATATCTCAAAAAGAAACTTTCAGAATTAAATAGATAAGGATCCACCTTAAATGATAACATGGTTAGATAAAATGATCATATTCAATATAAAATATAATAATAAAAACTTGAATTCAATGATTTAGATATATGCACAAGAGCCTCATCCCAGTTGGTGAGGACTCGCTAGGTGCATCCAAGAGACCCGAGATCAAATCTGGTCGAGGCATATTTCTGGGGGTATTGTAGTAGTAATGTAGCAGGCACTGTAGCAATACTGTAGCAGGCACTATTCGGTAATGTAGCAGTCGAAACTATTCATCCATCTGGGCCTTCGGGCCACCGGTTTGGTCTTCCAATCCTGCAAGGCTTTGTGCCACTCAAGGCCTTCGGGCCAGTTGATTATCAAAGCCTTAGGGCCACCTTAAGGCCTTAGGGCCACCTCAAGGCCTTCGGGACACATGAATGTAGGCCCCAGACACTCTACAAAAAAGGAGCATTCCTAAAAGAGGATTCAGAGCAGGTGCACTCACCAGAGCAGAGCCAAATGGATTGTCAGAATGAGAGAGTATGAATATTCCATCAGTACCGGTCTGGGCTTGCATGGGAAGCCTATCCAGATGGTCATGCAAAGGTGGAGAGATACTATCAAGATGCATATGCTGGGGAGGGGAAGTTCCTTGTAGATAGTCTAGTTGAATTACCTAAGACCTTCGGGTCATGTAATCCCCTAAGCCTACGAGCCATGTAATCTATGAGCCTACGTGCCTTGTAAGGGTTCCCCCTCATCCCTTGAAAGGGGGGTTATCAAAAGTCAATAAAAATTAAGGCCTTTGGGCCATTCAGGCAGATTTATTTTTTGGAAATACAATTGAAAATAACCCAGGATATCCATATATAAAATGTAGAATGTAACAATTCAACAATTATGAATTCATATTTAAGGAATTCTAAATGGTAAAGTGTTATAATTTTGGTGAAAAATCAGTGAGTTGATATTATGTTCATATAAAATATAATAAGATACCTATGATTCGGATGTGAACACATATGAAATGGTGTCTAAATGAATATTTCTAGTGTGAGTTTAATGAATATATTTTTATAGATATTTATGGAACTAATTTTTTCAAACATGGAAGGTATATGGTCAAATGTATTCCTGAAGTATAGAAGAGTGCAGCACATACATATAATTTTGGTGAGAAAAATCCAAACTGAAATATATTCGAATTTTCATATAGAATGAAAAATGAAATTATTATTCTCGCTACTCCATTAGATGATGGATTTTCCTTCAAGTTGGAAATTTCCACTAATACATTTCATATCAATTTCGTATCCGACAAAAGAAATATCAGATAAATAATTTAACTGAAAATAAATTGATTTCTGATAGAAAACCCCATGATTTTAATGTCATTTTAATAAATAAAAAATTATCCCGAACTATTTTAAATGATATTCCCTTAGATTTGATTGAAAATTAAAAACAAAATTGAAAATGATATCAGGAAGGGTTATAGTAAAGTAAAACAGATTATACATCATTCTTCTATAAAATTTGTTAACATATTTAGGACATAGGTGGGGGGGGAGGTTCTCTTCTTGAGATGCCCTAGGACCGATGGTCGTGATCTCGACTTCCCCTCTTCTCTAGAGGAGGTCATTTCTCTTCTCCCTATCTCTGAAAAGGAGTGCCTTCACTCATTTCTAACCTTCTCGAATCCATATTTTCTCCTGTCATTTTCAGAGATCTAGGTTTTCCCGAATGTCCCTGATCTATTCGAAGGATTACCACAGCTTCAAATCTCAGCATTGGTGTCCAATCATGCTTCGGTTCAATTCAATATAACCTTGGTAACTCAATTCAGTCCCCACTATCCTTTATTTTACGAATTTGATCCTTTTTTGGATCCTGGGGTTTACATGATCAAGTGGTGGTGGGGCTTCTTGATAAAAGGAATATTATGATCAGATTTGGGTCGATGGGGGATCTGATTACAACATGGTCAAAGGATCCTCATGAATGAAGTTATATTTTCTTCTATCTTATCTGGTGGAACATTGATTTCCATATGAAGTGTGAAACTCCTACTATAGCGCTAAGGGTATGTTTCCCTAATCTCCCATTTCCCTTTCAAAACCATAACATTTGTTTGGTACTCGTAAACCTTGTGGGTCAGTAATTTTCCTCTGATAGTAGAATGGAAGTCATGAGTAATCCTATTTGTCTCTACATAATCATGTAGGTATATGTTTGAAAGGTTCTAGTAGACTTGGTGTGGATAATAGTTTGATTATAATTTCACTAGAAACAGGTAGTTATATTTGAATCATGGACCAATCATTGTGCATCCTACGGGTGGCTAGGTCACCTTGCTGCTATCTGTCTTAATGGGTGTCAGATCATATAGCTGCATCCTTATGGGAAAGATCATATGGAATATGAGGTAAGATGATAGTTTGCAACACATGGGGATAAAATTGAACTATAGGGTCTGGGTTTCCCCTCATCGGATAAAAATACAGTTAACATTGGGTCAGAAAATGACAGGTTTGGTAAGAGAGACCCCATTCTAGACAATCCTTCTCGAGTTTAAGATCCTAGATTTTCTAAACAAAGGGCCACTGATATATTAACACGTATGAGGAATTATCTATCTTGTCCACAACTCCAGGGGAATTCTCATTTGGTGAATATGGTGGTGGGGAGTGATACTAAATCCTATATAGGGGTTCAGGGTTCATGAAGATAAAATATCCTTATAGTGGTGAGTCAAATTCAAAATGAGGTTGTGTCAAATATAGGCAAGGGGACCAGGTCCCTAGAGTCACGCCTGTATGAGGAGTCAGAATATAAAAGGATTCCTAGAAGAATAAATCCATATTTAAATATATGTAACTAGTTATTTGGGTTTGATGAGGTAGAGTCCGAAAAGGAACCATGCCTGATCCATGGGTAAGAGATGAAAGAGGTAGTGGAAGTGCATACACCTCTTTTATCAGAGGCTGATTGTGAGGAAGAGCACTTTAGTCAGCTCTTGGTGGACTGTGTAGAGGGAACTCAGGTTAGAGGTCTTCATATTCCAACAAATATGAATGGACATAGGGGGACTAGCGATGCAGAGGGATGGATTGTGGTTGAGGGGATGAAATAAAAATTCCATAAAGACTATTCTCAGCTACCAAAGGTGATGGAGACATGGTTGGAAAGTAGGGCCAAGGTGATGGCTGGGAAACTATGGACCATGTTCAGAGAATTAAGAAGAGAATGGTTCATCAAAAATGAAAACAACAAATTGAGAGTAGGGATCCTAAAATACAAATAAAAGGGGATGAATTTGGAATAGTGGAAGAGAGAAATTGGATGGAACATCTAGAGATATTTATCTCTTCAAATGAATAAATGATGGAAAACAACCATTAAGATCATGGACTCAGAGGAGGATAAGAACAACATCATAGGGAGAGATCTTTCAGGTGATTTCAGCAAAGATGGAATGGACTAGATCTAATAACAATACATGCTTTTTACATATGGCTTCAATGAATTAAAAATCAATGTAGAAGAGTACATCCAACCACATGAAAAGCATGTCAATTACATTGATGAACTTGTCAAAGATGACATGGATACAAAGGCCCACACCCCTCATTGGGGGATATATCATGTAAGAAATTCCAATCTTTGTAGTCTCACTATTAATGAATTTGTGATTTCATATAGTGACAAAAGCTATCAGCCTAGAACTTTTATGGTTTCCCACTTTTCCTCAAAATATCCTTTGAAAATTAAAATTCAATCTTAGTTGTATAAATTCTATTAATGACCAAATTATTGATTTTATCCTATGTATTATTATAATTAGTATTTATGGGAGTAATAATTTCCAATTCACGATCCATTAGGAATCATTTTAAGAGTTCATTGGTATAATTTATGTGGTTTAAAAAATTTGCATCATTTCATTAAGAAGTTGGAAAGATGAGAATAAAATTTAGTTCACCTATAAAACTAAATTCAAATTCCCTTTTCACTAAATCCTAAAATTCTAAAAATATATATTTATTGGTTGATATGAATAAAACATCATCAATTAAAATTTTTTTAAGTAACAAATAATTTTAGATGTGTTTTAGAAAATAAGTTGAATCAGATTTTCAAGTTTTAAATCCATCTGATATAAAATGATTTATAATACATTCAAACCAAGCCTAGTGGTCTAGATTTAAATTATAAAAAGAAATTTTCAGTATAAAAATCAAATTTGTAAATAGGGAATTTTCAAAAACATTTAGGTTTTCTACAGAAAAAATTTATTTATAAAACCATTTAGAAACTAAATTTTGAAAACCACCTGAAAGTGTTTGAAATTAATTCGAGATGTGAATGAGAACAATAATCCAATACATTTAGACATATTGAAGAGTGAAATTTTTTCTACATAGTTAATTTTTTCTTCTTGTTTATAAACATTAGTAAATAAAAGATATTTTCTAGTAATATTTCCCGAATCATCTAATTTATTTTGGAAGAACCATGTGGAGAATATAACTGAATGTTTTTTAGGTATTTACAAGAGAGTAAATACATTATTAAGAGTGAATTTATTTAGTTATTCATGCAATTAAATTTCCCAAATTTCATCATTAGGGGAACCATTATAGATTAGGGGTTCATGGTGAGAGACAAAGGAAATGTGTTTAGACTCATTTAAGTTTAATCAACAAGTATGAGATCTTTCTTGGTAATATATTATTATTTTTTCAAGGTTATTGACTCTTGATTCTTTAATAATTTTGTAAAATATTGTGAAGTAAATTCCTTTTCATCTTAAAATTCCTTCTTTTGGTTGGAATCATTTAAAAATAATTTTATAAAACATTTTTAAAAAGTGATCATGGAAAATTATCATCAAATTAAACTTGGATTGATTCTTCCACCATTTTAGTCCTTTTATTACACAGAAAAACTATTTATATAGTTTTATTAGCCAAAATACACCTTCATTAAATTTGAATCAAATTTTTCAAGGTAAATTTCTTGTGTTATAAATATTTGCACTTTCTATCAAAAACTTTGAAAAAGTTGACTTTTGATTAATTATTATTCAAAATTTTAAAAGTGGTTTTTTGATGAAAACATATTACAAGAACATGGTTAATCATACAACATCCAATAATCATGATGTCAACTCAAAAATAATTTTGGAATGACCATTCATGTAAAATATTTAGACCAATTTATCGGATTCTTTGATTTTTTTTCTCTCTTATACATCATTATAATAAGGGATTTTATGAGTAAAAAAGAATGGTTATATATGTCAGAGTAACACAAATCATTAAATTACCCATTATTGAATTCCCTATCATGATCACTATATATATAAATTATTTTAATACTATTTCATTTTCATCTTTTTTGGAGATCATGATGATTTATTTCCATGATTCACTTTTATGATTTAAGAAATAAACACATGTGTATCTTGTAAAGTCATCAATAATTAAAAAAATATAGTGTTTCCCTCTAATAATTTCAACATGATAAGGTAAAAATTGTCAATATGTATTAATTCACGATATTTAGAAGTAGAAATTTATTTTTTATATTAAAAGTGTTTGTTTATTTACCATATTTGCATGATTCACAAACTCTTCCATATTTGAAATGAAATTTGGGAAGACCGCATACTAGTTTATTAAAGTTGGTTTTGATAAAAGATATGTTGATATAATTACTGAGGAATATATAACAATTCCACAACTCACAATCTTTTAAAGTCAATCATTTTATTATTTGGGAAACCATAGATTTAAAATTAATTATATACACATTTCAAAATTGAGAAGTGGAAAATTAATTTTTTTCCTATAAATTTAACGTGCTCTCAAAAATAATTTTCAAAAGCTATTTTAAAACTACCCTTATTAAATTAATTAATTAATATTATATTTTGTTTCAATACATTTAAAAATAATATTTTTTTATAGGGGCTGAGTTTTAAATACTAATTGTACCATCCCTAGTTATCTTACCCCAATTGTAATAAAAAAAAGTTATGTGAATTAATAATAATTAATTAATTTCATTGAATTTTGAGTGTTCTCGTAACATGTTTCTTTAGAAACCAATATCAATGTATAAAGATTCATGGGATTTTCTATCAAAGAACTTTTCCTAAAAAAGTAAAATTTTTATGGTTTTCGTACCTATAAAAACATGTGTCCAATAAGATTATCCAATAATTACTTTAGAATATTTATTTTATTAGAAAGTTTTTTTTGGAAAAATTGGATGAAACATATATCTAAATTGGTATAAAATATCAATAATTTTTTCAATCACATTCATATACTAAATGATCCATTCTTTTGAAATAATTAGAAGTTTTATATTGTGAAAAATATTTTACAAAATTAATTTTTTATTGATTCCTAGAGCCACTCTCACAATTAGAGTAACCAAATATGACTACTATTTTTCATGTTTTTAATATCCCAAAATTTTATTTAAATATTCTTCACCTAATGTGAATTTAAAAACAGAACATTTCAGATCATTAATGGTGGAATCATCTTTTTCAAGATCTGATTATTTTTGTAATTTTATGGATATATCTTATTTTTTTCAAATTGATAACACTTTATCTTTGGATAATTTCTTTTTATTTTAAAAAAGGACTATATTTCATTTTAGGATGTCTATAAAAAGTAGAAAATCAATTAAAATTATTACAAGTTGAACTCGATCACATTTTATGTCATTATAATTTATGTTACTTGGGAGAAATACAAATAAGAGAGAGGATAACAATGATGGGATGAAGAGGATAATTAGGATGAAATATGAATATGGATATTAATCTTAATCTCTACATCTTTTCCAACATGCACTATTATGAATTTTGGGATTGATTCACTTGAAGTGGATGAATAATTTGAATCCATGGATTCATTTCTTATACATTATTTTGTGACTTTGAATGACTTATTACATCATCTCTTTCTTTTGATAATATCTTATATACAAGGAATACTAGTTTTATGTGACCATTCCTTTTACATTCCTAGAACATCACTTCCAATTCAATCTTTTGATTTCCTATCTTGTATCAATTATTTTTATTATAGAAATTCTTCATGTTCATTGAAATTTGAGAATAATCAATAATATCACATTCTTATTTTTCATCATTGTTATCTTTGATGAATATGGTTTCCTTATCTTCTTTAGTTTCATTGGAAACCATCTCTTTTTATTGTTTTGTTTTTATTATACATTTCTTTAAGCACCTGATGTGTTCCTAGACCACCATATTATTCACATATTTTTCTTCATTAATGAATTTTACATTGAGAGTCTAGGATCTCAGTAAAATCCAGACATATTTTTATATTAGGCATTTTCTATATGTAGTTTATAATGAAGGGAATTTTTTCCATGGTAGTTATTAGTAAATATCGTAAATATGATTATAATAGAATCCTTAGAATTGATAAAATAAATTCAGAAATCATGTAGATACATGTCTAATATAGCTTCCCTAACTTTATGCATGCCTTTACGTGGGACTTCTATTAATTTTCAAATTTTAAAAGAATATTTTCAAGAAGAAACAAGATTCAATTCATTTTTAATCGGTACTAAAATGAAATAAATACATAATTTTTTTATTAAATTAAAAATTCATAATATATTCAAGAGTCTATTTTTATTCATTTTATTTTTTGGAATATACTAATTTAATAATATTTTCCATACATTATATCTAATACAACCAATGAAATATGAAATTTGATTCTTCTATTATGAGTAATTTAATCCATAAAAAATAGAAGTAGGTGAATTATAATTAGATAACATACAATATAGCTATGAAATTGTTTAATATTAAAAAAATTAAACAATTTTAAAAATAATATATGTTTCTATAAATAAAAAAATAAATCTTTTAATAACAATTTCTGGTCTGCGAAATATTGAAATATGTGGGGTGAATTTCCGTTTTAAAAACTATAGCTGAAGTATAATGTAAATTCTAAATTAAAAGGATTAATACATAATAAAGAATCATGTCAATTAAGATGTAGCTGTTATATTTTATTCATGTTTATAAATATACTTATCAAATTAATTTGACCATGGAAATGATCAAACTAATTTTATGAAAATATGAAATTTTATGTTTAGTGAAACAATTCAGGATTGTAAATAATGTAAAAATACAAATGATATAGAGTTTGAATAATGCTTTATGTAGTCCCCTATGTTTCCACCCATCATGTTGATGGGTCTATTACATAAATCCATTGATCCTAATAGTGATATAGAAACACATCCCTCATAATTTGGTTCATAAGAACCCTCTTTAGATTTATCGATAGACAAGGGAACAATACCTCACTTTTCTTGAGTGAGAACCATTGGAGAAATTTTATTTATAAGAGATAGGTTTTATTTAGGGAAAACCCATTAAATATAGAAAAAAATATATCTTGAGTGGATGAATTATTATAGAGGAATATATTTTTCGGAGGATGTTTTAGATTCTTTATAGAATAATAAATTCTAAAGGATCCTTGCAAGGACTGAGAATTCCATCACTTAATTATCAATTTAGATAAATCAATTTTATTGAAATAAATGGGAATATATAGATCCTCCATGATCTTTTATATATATAATTAATAAATACACTGAAAATCTTATGTAACTATTTTAAACGAATTAGGACTTTTAAAACAAAATTTAAGAAAGACTTTACCATCATTAAAATCATCATATTCCAATAACAAGATGATATTATTTTCTCCAAGCCCTACAATGAGTTACCCGAATAGTTTTCATTAAAAACTCATAGTACTACACCATATCATATATCTACCACGACATGGAATTGGCCAACCATTCCCTATAATTATCATTTTTTTCTAATTTTCAAGAATCTTCAACAAGTATCTACTCCACATTCAATAATACCCCTCTATTGTTCTAAAATATTAATTCCATTGAAACTAGAAATTAAATATGAAATCAAGAGGAACAAAAAATATATTCATGTATTTGATAATTCCATCCATATTAGACATGTTTCCTTCATTCGATATTTAATATAATCATTAAAACATAACAAAATTGAACTGTAAGAATCATAGTTGATTTTTTTATTATGAATACACCATGATAGAGAATAGTAAAATAATAAAAACTAAGAAATTGGTCACAAACCCACCATTACTTATAATACATTCAAGTTCATGTATAAACAATATAAATCTTGAGTAGTGGATGAATAAGGAAAGTAGAAATATCAACATCACTTTACTACTTTTTATTTATTACTAGAATATGTAACTCCCTATAATGAGAGGGTCTTTGCATTTACAAACTAACTTTACAGTTATCAAAGTGTCAATGTTGGTTATATGTATGAAAATATGAAATAAAAACCCATTAATTTTGATACATATTCATGTGTAACATCATAGTCCCATCTTATATAAAAGATAATTGGTATACTAAGGTCAATGTTAAGATCAATGTCATGAGAAAGTTGGAAGGGATATTAAAATTAGGACGATGTGATCCAATCCCATCACCATACATTGTAATAATATATAACTACTTTCCAATTTATATAACTACTAGATACCCCTTTAATTAGACTTTCTTAGCCTCGAGTAACATGTGAAAACCATTTAATATATATGGTAGAAAATAAAATTAAGAATACATTAAATTATATTATACGGTGAAAAAATTCATGTTGATAATCTTCATTATAAAAATTATAGCTAGAATTTAAAAAAAATAATTTTCATACTAATATAATGCAACTAACATGATCATAAAAAACATAAACATCCCTCTAAGCATGTTATCATAGGGGTAAATTCTAATCTAACAAATACAACTTTTATACTTTTTAGAAAGTGAGTTAACAATTTATTTTTCATCAAAATTTTTTTAAATTAAATTCAACTAGATATATCTCAATATCGATCTATTAAATATATTTTATGTGATAAAAGAGAGGTGTTTCAAACCAATTAATTATAGATAATTTCATTAGGGTCCAATACAAAGGAGTAAGCAACCACATGAATTTCTAAACCGGCATAAAAAAGTATAGAATTAGGGAGTTAACTACTAATTGAATAAAAGAAAACTTTTTGTAATTACATCAAGTTAATACCACGATAGAAACTAGTATAACCTCCTAACTCTGAAAAAATTGCATAAGATCAAACAAATGGAATGATCCAGCCATACTTATAGTTCCTGGAAGATGGGTTACAATTGATACCATGAAGAGAAGAAAATAATAAGTCAATTAGTGGTGAAAATGGAATTACATTATTTATTATGAGATATAGTTAATAATAAGATAAAATATAAAAAAATGGTTAAATAAGGATCAAATGAATTGTAATGGAGTTGAAGGAGAGCTTCCAAGTAGTATTATTGATGTAAAATGAAAATATGTTCCCCAGTGGAGTTACATTAAGGGCTTAATTTTAGTTATAAAATAATGAAAATGACCATTATTAAGAGAAATTTTACAAGAAACATATTTGGTAACCATAATAGTTCCATTTGGTACACATTTTCCCTAAAAAACATCTATACCCTTTATTACTCTACAAGTTACCTAGTATTGGGCTATTGGGTGCCTGGTTCATTCTTCCCTGATCCCTATTCTCATTCTCAGGCAAAAACATTCATGAACCCATAAAATACACTTCATTGTTTTAGTCACCTCAAAAATATTATTAATATAATTAATTTAATAATATTCCAATAGAATTAAATGTCTTTACACAATGTCTCTATTATGATTAATTATGAGTTCACATATCATTAATCTAGATCATTAAATTGTATATAAGATGAACCTGATAGATTCAAAGGTCAAATATGTGATTAAAATATATATGTAATACTAATCCTATTATAAATAATAACTATTTTTCAAAATACATGGGATTGAATTAGAAGCTAATTTTCGATGATATTTTAATGAGGTGGTTTTATTGGAAATATACGAGGATATTTGTGTGATATTTTTGGATATTTAGAAATAATTATTTGAAATCCATTTATAAACAACAATGTTATAGTATTTCTCATATACATATTAAGATATTTAAAATAAGTATCATGTGGAAAAAGTTAAATAGTTTATATATGTGAAATAATGAATATATATTTGTGATATTAATGAGGTTAAAATATGAAGACACGATAAAGGATTTAAGGAGTGAGATTGACTAATGATTTTTTTGTTGAATAATATCTTAATTGTTATTTAAGAAAGGGAAGAAAGAGAAACAATAGAGTGAATTGATGTTGTGGTTGATTATTCTTCTCATTGATGTTTTTGACAATGAAATATGAGATATTTGAAGTTATTGTTATGTAAGGGATAGAGAGAGATGTGATTCATGATTCATATCAAAAGTATTAAAGACTGTGGATGAATAAAGTATATATTATCATAAGTTTTCATTACGTTGATTATTTTGAAGTGGGTTTCAATAATTTTTTTGTTGTGAACATGTTATGTCATAATTTTAAAAGGGGATCAGACCTAACTAGTCTAGTAGATACTCATGATTTTTTGTGACTGTTATTCAAGAAGGTAATTTCATTATGTTTTTAATTTTAATAAGTTAGTTCTTATAAAAATTAAAATTGATTATTTTATAGCTTTTTAGTTATGAAATTATTTTAATGGTCACAACCTCGCCATTAGTTGATTTTGATAATAAATGATCAACCATGTGTTTGTGGAATACAAAGCACTATTCAATAAGGATGTAGTCATTATTAGTGGGGGAGAACCTTGTAAATATATTTGTGTTTTGTTGATTGTTGTTTTTATATATTTTCAATTCATAAACATATTTTATGATATTTGAAATGAACTAAAAATCAACCTAATTTGTGTAGATGTGGATGAAAAGTTGTTAAATTAGAATATTGTTACCCACACTGATTCACATCCATCTAATTGTGTCTACATTAATCTTATAGATCACTACAACCCCTTTAAATAGAGGTTATGGTTTCCCTAGAAACATTGGTGGGAATACCACCATGACATTTTTGAGACACTAGGTTTTGGGTTCACACCCACTAAACCCCATACGGGTGGGGAAGTGTCCCCTTTATTGGAAATTATATGTTTGATATCCGCCCACTAGGATTCTGAGGGGAAATATACTACAAAGAATATTCCCACCACCCAAAAAAATTATTTGAATCTTTATCCTAAGGCTCATTGAACACATTTTACATTTAAATAAGGTTATAATATTTCTTTTTTGTACAATATTAAATCATATCCACACTTCTATCAATGTGGTACATAATTGTATTGATGCAGAGCTATAAAGTTGGTGGTATAAGGTTGTTTCATGTGTATTGATGAGGTAAATGTTTTATTTTATACTTCAGTTTTCTATTTTTGAACTTTTATTATCCATATAAGAAATGGTATTTTTATTTATTTATTATATAATTATATTATGTTTTGTTTTCTTATTTTTTGAAATTATATTATTTAATGTTTATTTTATTTTTTATTCCATGTTTGGTCATTCATGTTTAGAAATATTTTTTTGGGAATGATAAGTCCAATTTATGGACGCATCATTCCTAATTTTTTGATAAAATTATTTATTTATTCTATATGGTATTAAAAATTATAATCCATTTAATGTGAGATGCATGGGGTGTCCCAAACTTTAGGACATTTTATTGTAAATGAAGGATTCAGTTCAGGGTAAAATTATAGTTGATGGGTATGTATTCTGGATGAATATAGTAAAGAAACACTATAAAGAATGTGACCTACTAATTATACAACAGACTCAACCAGTGGAGATGAGGTACCCAATCCACACAATAATTCACTTGGGTTGAGAAATTAATTGCCGGATTTGTGATCATGGATCTCTAATCTAACTTGTACATGGAAAATGAATGAATATAAAATATTTATTTAAGTAAAAAAGGTTTCCTCATAATGAATATAAAATATACTCGTAGAGTCTCCCTGATAAAAATAAGAAAGAAAACAAAATTACATGGGTGGATATTTATTTACAATGGGTGACAAAAAAATATTTAAGGTTTAGTTCCCTAAAGGAAAATTAATTATAATACCTTATCCTCTAAATGTAGAAATGATAAATTATAATGAATAATTTTGGAAAATTGTAACATTTTTTCTTACCCATAGCCCAATAGACTTGACATTGAGTAAAACGACCATTAGATTTAACTTTGTTCTTCAATGGTTCCATTTTATAATCTCTATCTGAAAAGGATTTTAATATTTTATCAACACTAATTTGTATGGTTAAATAAACACATTTGGTATTGAATAAGAGTGATAATATTAATTATTTTTCTATCCATGGAATATAAGATATATGGGGAACTTAATATCATGACATGAAATACTGTTTCCTATTAATGTATCATTAATTTCCATCACATCATTAGGCCTTGAAAACCCATTTTATCATCACAAGAAATCATACTGAGGAATTGTACTTGGATCAAATCATCCCCACCCTCTTGAAAAGTATTAATAATTTAATGTTCAAAAGTTACACTCCAAAATATAATTATTATAAACATTTAAGGTATCACTAACAATATACTCACATTATAATGAAATTTTATAGTATTTTTATTGATTTTATCAAGAAAGAGGAATGTACCATCTTATCATGGAATGATTGTTGAAATAATTTTTTTGAGAATATTTACTTATATATGTAAATCCATAGTATGTCATCATCCTCAAACAAAACTTTCTTGGTACCCTTGTTTGCATGATCAATATATTTCTAGGCCATTCACTCAATATCATTTCTTGTTATTTCATATTGTTTATTGATAAAATATATATTAATTATTCAAATCATAATTATTATTTCAATTAAAGGTAATGTAACTAGATAAATTGGGTAGAGTTGATTAAATAAATAATCAAGTGGAGAAAATTAATGGTTATTTACAAGAGTGATGAAAATTTCCAATTCACCACCTGAGATTTTCAATCAATTTTGGGATAAATTTTGGAGTAAAATAATAACATAATCCAAATATTTCAACATGTTTTCTTCTAAAATCATTTTTTAAATTTATCATTATAATAAAAAATGGTCATTTTAGAGATCTCATGCAGAATAAAAATTCCCTAAAATAATAAATGAGAAATGTTTGGAGGAATTTTCTGTTTTAGGACATTGAAAAAATATTCTATTATAGAAAACATATAAAAAAATGAATTTGTATCCCCCTCATTTTATGTGGTAATATAAGATGAAATTGCACCGATATATTCTCCCTATGGGAATTAGAGAAATAAAGTGATATGTATAGTCCACTGGGGTTTGAGTTTAATATTTCAATATGAAACACCATTCATTTTCCCAAAATATGTTCAATATACCTGAAAATTATAGGCCAATAAAAATGATCATTGAGAACAATTAATATTTTATTAATTATAAAACAACCCACTAATCTATTAGAATTTTAATTTTTATAAATTTATATGAAAAAATAAATTGGGAAACCAATGTTAATACACATAAAATAAAAACCATCTTGTAAATAGATGTTTTCATAATTAATTTTGAGTTTATAAGAACTATAATATTCAAAAATATTATTATATGTTGAATATAATAATTTTAATAATTTATAAATGGGGATTTTATAATATAATAAATATAATTGGGAATATCTAGTTGAATTTTCACGGAAAATAATGTATTTTTTCTCATTTTATGCTTCACGACATATGTAAAAGCCTTATAAACTTTTATCCACCATGAATTCCCCCTATTTTACTTATGTTGGATCTCGATGTGTTTATGAGCCTCATAATCCGAAATAATTACATATTCTTTATGCCAATGTTAAAATTTCAGAGTTTCTAATACTATAAATATTTCATGTATTTATTTACAATGTATAGAATAATGTGAAATTGTTCTACTTAACTTCTCACTAAATTAAGTGATAAGATTTCCATCTTGCATGAGTACTCCACTATTAAAAATTCTACATGAACCACATTCAATCTTCAAGGACTTTCAAAATAAAGGAGTCAAGGGTTTAGTGTTTGGGTAAGTCTCAATTTGGGTTTCAAGAAATCCTTCACCTGTATCATGCCCCATTTGAATGTAATTTTATTCTTGGTTGACACATTCAAAGTAACCACTAGTTTGATAACCTCTATCAAAAATCACCTTTAAAAACTAATAAAAAATTAATAAATATTGCATTTATAATAATGGTTATATTTATATACTTCATAAAAGATTCTTCCTTCTCAATATCTACATGAACATCGTCACCTCTTATAATAAATTGATAAAAAATAGTTTTCCTAATTAAAAACACACAATTATTAAGATTTTTTTGAAAATATACTTTATTAACACCTCTATGAATTTTTAAAAATTCTCTTCATAATCAAGAAAATTATTACTATACACCAAAATATAATCAATATAAATTACACAAAATCTTTACTATTTATGAACTTAGTACTTTATTATTTATCCTCATAAATACGTTATGTGAATTACCGATACCAAAGGGAATTTATAACCATTCATAAATTCAATCTTTTGTTTAAAATGTGGGTATCCAATCATATTCTTCAATCATCTTAATTTCATGTTATCCCCTTCTTTAATCAATTTTTTAGAATGTGGATCCATTTCTTTCATAATATAAATCATATGTCATTAGGATACCATTATAATACATTACTATGATGTTATTGATGGATCTATAGATAGTGAACATTATATATTATCCATCTCTCATAAGAACCAAAATCATCAATATAGAATAGAGACTAAGGCTCTATCTAATGTATCTCATGTCTAATAAATTTTGAACTAATGTTGTATTCTATTTTGTATCCTACAATTTGGTCTGATATATAGGATGGTTCGATTGGGATGCTTCAAATATTAGGTGAATTTTATACTAAATAACACTAATAGGTGGAAACTCAGCAAAATATCTTCTTCAATGACCTGATCATACTCCTACATCAATGAATCAAAAATATTGTAAAATGTGGGAAGTTAATAGTCTTTATAAAAACCTATCTCTACATGAGTACTAGGATGGTTTGATGTGCAATAAATTCTCTCCTAACATCAATGGTTTTTGAGAAAAAATATTTTTTATCATCAATTGCATTCTATTTACCTCTTGAATTTTCTTCTATCATCATTTAATTTCTTATCTCATTTTATCCTATTCCATCATTCTATTATTTTAAATTTTCAATCATTTTTTTCAATGACCAATTTTTTATTATCTCTAAAAATCAATATTAAAAAACATTTGTGGGATATCCTGATAATGGGGTTTTCCCTTAGAGTACAATGGTTTTTTAGTTTATAAATCCATCATATAACACATTTTAATCATATTTCTATGGTTAACCAAGAAGAAAGTGTAACACCTTCATTGGTACATTATAATATAGTACCACATATTTGTAGTTCCTTGTGGTGAATATTAACTTAAAATATTTGGAACCCTTTATCTCTCTACATTCCTACAACCACTAAATATGGTAGAGATGTTGGTAAATTAATTTTATTTGTCCCAAAAATTCCACAAGCATAGTGCTCGCCACATTATTAAAACTTCCTCCATAAATTATAACACTACATATTACCCCTTTGAACATACATCATTTATGGAAATGGTTCTACTATTACACATCTATAATTGACATTTTTGCACTTAGAACTCCCCCAGTTTCAATAATCAAACCATATTCCATAAATTTCCCATTATAAATTTCTCACGAATCTACACCCTCAAAGATCTCACAATCATCAACCCATTATATATATCTTTTTCTGGTCATTGTGCATCAATTTGGGAACTCCCTTATGATTTTAACAGTTACATGAGACTTAAGAAATAAAATATATTGGTTCCTTGTTTAGTTAGACAAAAAAATAGGTTTCATTGGTGGAATAATTCCATTATCACTTTTATGATAAACAACCTCTTTTGGAAGTTATTATTCTATAATATGTTTCATTGAATTTATCTATGTAATGTAAAAGGTAGTGGATTTTATCATGTTTCTCCTCATTTTTATTTATCTCTACATCTTTATTTTTTGTTGAATCATATATTTTTACTCCACATGTGGATACATAAACTTCCTTCTTATCTAGAATAATAATCTCTATAATAATGATCTTACATCATAAGTAATATAAATAAAAATAGACAGGGGAAGAGACACACACACAAACATGAAGATACTAACCCAAATGTAAAAAAGTATACACACACAATCACACTAAAAATTACATAGGAACACACATAGGGATATAAAATCACAGACAAAATATATACACATACATTCCATCAAGATGTGAATAGTAATTCAAACTAGAATACATAACCAATAATGTTTTATTCTAAATTTCCCACTCTTAAAAATCAATTACAATCTAAAGATCATATGAAATATAATACCTCATTTCTAGAGATTGTGAGCTGTCAATTATTACCAAATCATAATGGTTTATGGGAATATATTAACATAATAAATTTTAGTGGTAAATTGTTAAAATATGGAAAGGGGTGGTTAATAAGGGTAGAAAATATTGGTATAAGGTTGAAAAGTTTGGAATGTTATAGTATGTGGGTTTTTCAAAATTGTGTGAGATAAAAATATTAATAAAAATATTAATAAAAATATAATCTAAATATAATATTGTGATAAAGTAAAATAAAAGAGAAAGTGGTGTATTGATATGGAATTTTCTAATAATATAAATAATAAACGATAAAAAATTAATTATGTTCTTTTTTTGTATTGATAAAATATCCTTAAAATACTTTTGTTTAGTATCATAAAGTACACGATGATGAATAGAGAGTAAGATTTGTTTTGTAATCTATCAATAAAATAATGTTCCATTGAATTTAAAAATAAAAAAATAAGGAGTTGAGAGATTTTGATATATTTATTTCATGGGATTCAAATAACATATAGAATATAAAACCATGGAAATAATAATGATGGATAATTCAATAAAATAAATATTTAATGAATTCATAACAAAGGCATATTATTGAGGTTTTCAATGAAAATCGTTTGATGTTTTATTTGAATGGTGGGATAATATGGATGATAAAAAGGGTAATGTATTTGAGTAATGATAATATAGGGATAAATAAATTTCATGTCCATCATTGATTTAATACCAACTGATGTGAGATGCAATGCGTGGATGGATCTTCAAGGCATCTGATGCCAGATAAAGAATTTAGTCTTGAGGCATGTGTTATATAATGGGTAAGGATAGTGGATGAAAGTAGTTAACCAGTTTTATAAATTGAATTAACTAATACATATAAACCACAATCATGTTATGTGGAAGGGTATCTAAGTCACACCAAAACACACTTAGGATAAGAAATTAATTAAGGTATTTTTGATCATGGATCACTAATCAATATTTTTGATTGACAAGGAAAGAAAAAACTAGAGAATGTGAAATGAAAAGGGGTTCCTCACTATTGAGTGGAACCAAATAAAAGATATTCAATAATAAAACAGAAATTGAAATACAATTCCATGGGGAGGATATATATATCCATGGGGTGATATAGAAGGTCATTCATAAATCCAAATCCAACCTTTTCCCCTTAAATTTAGAAAGATAATGTCTAATGAAATATTTTGAGTACCATTGAACCCATTTCACAAAAAAAATTATTTGATTAAAAAGTCCACTAGAATTGAATTTTTTTTGAAAAGACACCATTATAGAATCTGTATACAAAAAAGGCTACCAAAACTCATCCAGTGTTGAGTCTTGGGCTTTATGTATCACTTTTGTTCGTGAATAAGAGTGATAATAGGCCCATATGATCTTTATATATATATATATGGTAATATATATTGGGCCCTTAATATAGTGAGATGGAATCTAATTTATTCTTAATGTCTCCTAAATTCTCTTGATTGTCATAGGATTCCCAACTCCATCTCCTCATCATGATCAATTAGGTATTCACCATTTACTTTTCTTGCATCATGACTCATATTATTTTCATGTGATATCCATGGAGCTTTTCGAAGGACTTGATGATAGAGAACACATTTTTGGACTTATGTAATACCATTTTGGGTGTTTTTAATGATATAAAGATTAATGTATTACACAATTATTCTACATATGGAGAATATCTGATATAATGTCTTTGTAGAATGATTTTGAAATTTAGGAATCATTAATGATGGTTCTTACCAACTCCACTAAATATACATTTTCCACCTTATAAACCCCATTCTACTTGAGTGTAGAGTGATTTTATCACTATTGTTTTATGTCCTACATAATGAGACAATACATAAAAACATTATATGTCTAATAATTTATATTACATGGACATAGATTATTGATAAATTAACCCAAATACCTTTCAACTTCTCTTCGGAATATTTTTAATTTTTAAATTTGCTCAACCCTATGATATATATTCATCATTGTATCCATCATGGTGAAATCATAAATAAATATAATGAAGATAAAATATCATTAATTAGAATGATATCTCATATGACTATTTAAATTATAATATTTTTAACCTAGTGTACCTTTTGATTGTATTTTCAATCATCAATGAATTTACAAAAAAAATTTACTTTTATGGATATCAAATAAATTTCACTGGTTTCATTATTAAATAATGGTATATATATTATATAGTTTTACTTTAAAAATTTATTTATTACCATTTATCATAGACACCCAAACCTTCTCTTACAAAATGTATTCACTTATTTAGAACATTATTAACATGAAGTCTTCATGTTTTTAATTTTTAATACGTTGGGTTTGTGATTAAATTTCATCAATAAATAAATTGTCATAATAATTATCAATTTTATAATGGAAGGATGTAATACCTATCTCCATGCCTCATTGGAACAAAAATATAGTTCCTAAAAACCTTCATATGTAGTCATTGTTAACCTTCATATTAGGTTCCCATCCACCACATTCCATGTGCAGATAGTGCTTGCATTCCCCAAGCAACCATTCCCTCTTTGAATTAAGCCCTGAACATCACAAGAACTTTTAATTATCATTATAAAACACCCCTACAAAACAACACTAATATTCCTCTCATTCTTATACACATGTTCCCCACATAATCCACCTATTTTCCTGGGTGGTTATGAGTGGTTACCACAATCTCTCAGGAATCAAACATTAAATTTATTACAAAAGGTCATTAGTCATTCAATTTTGAGTCAGACAGAGACAAAATGAGACCTTGTTGAGTCCAAACACCACAAGTACAATCCAATATCCAAATAAGTTTCTAGATTCATTCCTAAGCCTCCATTTCTCCATCAAATAAAATTTTATATCAAAACCAAAGAAAAGAAATGGGAAACAAGGTTATTTTTATTATCCAATTTTTTTTATAACTAAAACCATTTTAATATGAAAATTCAACCAATACCCACCTAGGATATGGTGACTTTCCCCTAAAATAAGATCTCCAAGGAAAAGAAGTTAGATAATTGAACCAAATATCTAGATCTCCTCTAACAAGGATCTAATTATTCCCCTGATGGATCTTTAGGGGTCCAAATTTCCAAATCTCCTCTACTTGAGACTAATCATAGATATGATGCCAGTGGAACCCATATATCCTCAAAATAAAGTTATTCTTAAGCCCCATTAAAAGGGAAACATTACCTATACTGATAAAAGTAGATCCATGCAAACCAATCTCCAAAATGGGTCACTACTAGCCTTTCATTTCCAAATATCGATGATATATTTTTTTGGCCCCTTCATAAGACTCATTTTAACCATTTCACTATAATAAAACAAATGAAAATGTTGGAAAACTCACATCTTGGTCAAACACCTAAAAAGACTATTTTTATTGGATTCCTACCATTCCAGCCAGTATACATTTTCAAACCATTTTTATAGTCCATGTTTCATCTTAAATCATGTATTACCTTGATGGAGGGCTACCCAGTATTTTTTATCCCTTATCGATAGAGTCCCATGGGTGAATTTAATAATGTATTTACATGATAATGTCGATCAAACTTCTTGAAGAACATGTACAAAATATCCTAGATCAATACAGTCATCCTAGATGATCTAAACTAGTATCTATAGACACCAAGAATTTGTTCATCCTTCTTTTGTCTCATCAATTTTCTATAGATACACAATGGGACTTTAGCCTGGCGTAAATTGCAACCAACCTTTATCTAAACAACTTTTATGGATGAACCATAAAATAATTCATAAGTCCGACACCAAATAATATAATAGATTCTATGCATAGTAGTCGATTATAGAAGATTATAAATTGATTTAAAACATAAATATTCATATAAAAATAATATATATGACACTATAGTCCGAGTTTCTTGATCCTAAAATTTATATCATTGTTCATGGATATAAGATCATAAAAGGTGAATACTTAGCCATGGATACATTCCATTAAAATGTATGATATTCCCTATTATATTGAACTAAAATATGAAAATGTTTATTCCATTTATTGGGATGCATAAGAATCTTATATCATTGGATAAATACCAAATTAATAATGCATATCTGCTCCCTCTATGGTGATACATTTACAGTACCCAATAGTATTAATTGGAAATTAATATGATCAACCAATATGAAGAAGATATAGAACATATCACAAATACATATGGATAACCACTTATATATATAAATTTTTATTATAAATATATATTATTTATTGATCAATTTTATAATATGGGTGAATGGTATTGTCAAATGGAAGAAATTAAAGAGCATGTATTATATCTAAAAGAGATTATTGGACTAGAAAATATTATATATGGTGAGATGAACTAACCTATAATCCTCTCATTTGAAAAAAGCATCCATCATCATCATTGTAGGGGATCAAGACTCCACCAATATTGGGAAATTGGTAGAGTTAGGTGATATATATAATAACCAAATGGTAATAAAAAGGTGAAATAATGGGAAAAAATAGAGTAAACCCAATGTTAAATCCTTTATTTTTGGAAGAGATTGATTAACCATGCATTTTTTACTTATGATATTGCACTGATGGGTTCACTTGTTTGTGTTTTATCTATTATATTTACTATCCCATCAAAATGGAGTCCTCAATTAAAGTTCTCTAATGAATAAAATTCTCGAGGTAGTCTATTAGAAACAATCAGACAATCCTGGTTATAGAGTATCTCTAATATGCCCCCTAACTTATACTACTTTGAAAATAGTAGCATCACCTCTGTAGCCCTAAAAACATATTCTCCAATATAATGTTTTCAATGAGAACATGTTAATTCCATGGTATTTGAGTAATAATAAAATCAAATCATACCAAAACTATATACAACCCATGAAATTATGGTGGAACTGATGCCTCACAAATCACCCAATCAAATTTGGGCTAGTAGGGAGATGGAGGCCACTATCATCACATCCAACAACTTTAGAAGCCTACTATAAGAAAATATAATACCCATATCCCTTATATTAGGTATGTTTAGGAGAATATACACTACATATTAAGGATTACTCAGAAGCTACCCATGAGGTATCCCAGCCACTATGGTCATATCCATCACTGTTTGTTATTAATCCATCAAGAAACTATAAAGGTACATGTTGTTTATTTTTTTCCCGTATTATGGAACCAAGGAAGAGGGATCTCTATTGGAACCATACGACCAAATATAATGAGTTTTTTCACACAACATATCTAGAAATTATACCAAGAGAAATACTAAGTAACCACTAGTAATATGGACTATATATAATCAATGAAAACACCAAATAAATTACTAACCACCCATCTATAATAGAAAAAAATCAATATTGTGATGGTCCTCCCAAAAAACATAGAACAAGATATTTTTGAGGTCCACCCAAGATAACCTATCATATAGCACCCCTAGGATGACATGGATATCGATAATGGAGTTCTTACCCATTATAAAAAAAATACAAATAAAATTCCCTTGTGGTCCTCCCAATGGTCAATAAGAAATATGAAACACTGATGTTACTTATATAAACATCAATTTGGAAGTTATTTTTTCATCAATTTTAATGCTATTTGACCCCCACCACTACCCTTAAAATAATAGTGCATACAAAGATATGTAGTTACAGTCACAACCATGCATACAAACCCTATATGGTACGGGTGAGTAAATTTCATACACCTCCTCCAAGGAGGTCAATGTCTTCTGTACTAGGGGTAACCCCATATATTTTTCCCCATGTACTACTCAAATAGTACTTTTTGACTCAAACCTTATATTAGAATCATGTTAAATAGATGTTAGAATAGTTTCATTTAGGATCTATATCCAAGAGTATTCTCCCACATTATCTCAATGGGAGAGCTGAGAAGATAAATTGAAGCATGATATGGTTCACATATTAAAATAATCATCTTTAAAGATAAAACCATAAAAATATAATGAAATTACTATTAATGGGTATCTGTTGATGTAGACTAAATGATCATCTGAAAATTAACAAGGGAAGGAATACCTGAACATGTGTATTATTTCCCCCGCAAAAGAAAAGGAATAAGAAGGTTTCTAAAGCCCATAGATCACATGAGATTCCATGGGATATGAGATCATGTGACTATAATGGGGACATATAATAGAAACATGTTTAGACAATATCCTTAAAAAGTCCCCACAATGTACCCTTAAACAAAGTCCTGCTCTCACGAAGGCACCCTAGACAATCGCTAGTAATGCAGTTACATCCAGATATGCTCCCCTAAGTCATTCAACTTATCTAATATAGGATTCATAAAAAATCCAAAATCCACAGTAAATTGGAGGAAAATACCAAAAATACGGAATCCTTATATGGTTATAAAATTCACATGATGCATCACCAATGGGGAGGATGATTTTCAATGATGACATTCAAGAAAACTCGTGAGACACCCAACCTTTGTAAGTGAAAAAATGAATTAAAATTTAAAGAGTATAGAGAATCATGTGTTTATAAATGTCACATGATGCACACATGGAGATCCTTATGACACCACATGACCCTAGTGACATGTTTTCCTCGTCCCGTTAATGCCCTCCGACAAGTCATCCTTATCACATGAAGGGACTTGGGTATGTCCAGGGGACCTTATGATTCCCATTTGTCTCTTTAAGGATAAAAATATGGGATTTTCCATGTAATTATTTCACATTCCCATGGGACCTTATATTGTACATACAATATATCACCAAGAAGTATAGTTATTATCCTTGAAAATGGTTCTACAACCTTAGGAAATCCAAATCCTTTGTAAAATAAACAAAGGAAATAAAAAGTGGAGGAGGAAAGAGACTCTCATAGTCATAAAAATCTCCTAAAATGATTAGGATGTCTATATAATTATCTTACAAGAACCTTTCAGAAGTCTTCCTAATCATAAAAAATCACCCTGATAAGCCATCATTGTGTCGCAGAGAGCCCCAGAAAAGTCGACTAAGATCATACAAAGGCCCAATAACGGGAACCTTGATATCCTGAAAGCACATAATCATTTTATCCAGAAGATATGAAATACCCAAGGTATGCCTCAATTACATGGAAATAATACAATAAAGGAGGGATTTATGGGATGATGTTATAGTCAGTAAAAGACATGTGACTCCCCCGAAGTGATCCATGGGAGGACTTCGTGAAGACAATTGATGCCAAAACCATCCACTAAGTACACCCTAGATTCATGCAGTATACACCACCCAAAGATGTGAAAAATCAGGGTGGTGAGGCATATAAATCCTACACCACAGCTTGAAAAAAAATCCTATACTCTTTGTGTGTAGATAAAATCTCAAAACCTCACACCAACTCTATAGTGGATTTCCTAGAATGGTTGATCTTGTGGCTTGAAAATATTCCCTTTAGGTATGATTTGGGGAATAACCTAGTGGAATCATGAAACACGAATAATGCACTTTGAGTTATCACTTATAGATAATCTGAAGGTCTTTTGGAAGGACATTCTAAGAACATCCCACATATCTGATATATCACATGAGACTTAAAACAAATTAAAACTAAATTAATGTAAGGTACTCATGATAAAGAATTTGAATAAAGACTGAAAAATGGGAGACTTATGAAAAAGTCATATATTTTGATCCTCATGCGCTTCAAGTGAACTACCCAAGACATGTAATAGCACGGGGAAAATCATCTAGATCTCTCAACACTCCATTGGTATACTATTTGGATCATGTGAAGTTATCTGGACATATTAAGGAATGTCGCATTGCACCCGATGGGTATTCCATCCAAGTCTCACAAAGCCCTCTGGGCTCACCATCTAGACCTAATGGTTTCTTTCAGACATGTCACCCAACTCATATGGTAGAACTAGTACATATCGAGTGAGTCTTACAGTTTCACCTAGGAATTTTAAATGGCCCCCAGTATATTATCCAAACATGCTAGGTAGGTCTCACGATATCATCTAGATATGTCATCCTAGACATGAATCACCCTCTTAGACATGTACCAGTAACTATCGTGATGCCCTCTGATAATTTCATCCATCTCTTATGATGACACCAAGGTAAGTCAGGCAGATCATGAAATTTCCTCTAGACATGTCATTCAGGATCATGCAATGTCTTCTAGGAAAAAAAATCTTAGTCTTTCAATGGCCTCTGCACAATTTAACTTTGATCATGAAACAACCCCCATACATAAAAACAAGTATATGAGATATCCCTCGAATAGGCCAACCATATGATTCTATTTTTATTGGACATGTTAGATGGACAACCTCAAACATGTGATGTAGTAAATCATGGAATTTCAAGTGGAAAATCATCGCATGTCAGGTAGGAGAGAAGGTAATGTGAAAAAGGCATCATAAGAATTGAAAACCATGTTCATCCTCAGTGTGTAAACTGTGAATATAAGGTAATCCTTAATATGCTACCCACTATCAAAGGAACTAAGAGAACACTGATTCTTTCTATAATTAGGATATATATGATTCCTTCTTATGGATGAATTACCATATTAATTCAGACCCCAGGTTTCCCCAGTACATAAGTCTCACACCCATAATCAATGATTTTGATTATTTTTCATAACTTATTAATCGCATAGAACATAGTTCATGTGGGATTAGGGAGTTTTAACGATCATATCATATATTCCATAAACCTATACAATGATAGGGAAATATTAGAGTGTATACCCTGGTTATAAAGATAGAATTAGTGTGTAAGCACTAACTAGTGTCAAAATATGATATTTCCTACACAAAATGGGAAAATTAGTGTGTAATCCCTGACTAATTGAACTATGAGAGATCTGATTCCTTCCATAACTAGGATACATATGATTCCTTCCTATGGACTGAGAAAAAACTAAAATGGGAATCCATCTCATGGTAAGACCCTTCCCGTCTCAGATATTTCATCAATTGATATTGAATCATTCCCATGGGATGATCATCATACCTCACCCCTCAGTGAACTGAGAAATAAACTAATTTAACTACTATAATCCAAAATCCTAAAATAACCAGTATATGTAGGATTTCTTCTTATGGTCTGAGCTCTAAAGGTTATACTATTACATATGTCCCATATCCATTTGAAATGTGGCTGATAAATTTATATCCCTTATTTCTCACACTGATCATAGCTCACATGGTCTTTGAGAGTTGCAATGAATACATCATTAACATCATGAGTATCCACCAGCCAAAGAAATGTCACCATTTAATCCCCAATGAGTGGTATGATATAAAACTACCATATATGAAGAAATCTACCTCGGGTCCAATCCCAAGGTCATGATTGAACTATGAAAACTCTCATTATTGCTATAACCATGATATATTGGACTTCACCTCAAGACTCAAGATCAAATATCTGTAGAGTAAGTCCCACACTTATGTCTTTTCTATATGACGATAAACTGTATAGGATTAATGAACTATGTGGGGTTTGATTTTGAAATAACAAGGATATATATATTTCCTCATAGTGGATCAATTCACTTATTATAATATTAATTTCCCCCTATGTGGAAAAAATTATTAAGAGAATGGTTTTATTGATTCAACATATAAGTAGATGTTCATTAATAAGAAATAGATGAAGTTACCTAGATTCATATAGATGGGTTCAATAATGAGATCCCCTTTATTTTGTGTATAAATGAGACATAATGTATAATTGTTTTATTAATGTAACTTTTCACGTATTGGGATTAGGAAGAGATTATCGAACATGTCTTAAATCTGTAAGAGAGTCCCAGAGTAGGAAACATCCCCCCCAAAGGGTATGATGTGCCTGAACTACTATCCACATGACCTATGTGAGTCCCAAAGAATCACTGGGTATAAAACCCCAATCAACCACCTACATTTAGAATATAGGACCATAACCACTTATGGACGAGGAAACTATTATGAGTTTTTATTAAAAAAGACAATGGTGACATTGTGTTAATGACTGGGCAAGAGATGACCCCCCACAATCATCCATCAGGCTGAACCAAACACACATAGTGGTCACCTCTTCCCCATAAAAACAGAAATGGTGAACCCAACATAAATCTATCCAATAACAAAATGATTGGTTATTTTCTATTAGTACATTTTTTCACACCCTATAAAAATAGAAAAGGTGAAATAAATGTGAATCATTAAAATAAAAAATTCACTAGTTATTTTCCATCAGAACATTTTCTTTTTATATAATACACAAATAGAAATGGTGACCCTGATGTGAATCACTCTAGTAAAAAATGAATTGTTATTGTCCATCAACCCATATAGATTGTAGAACATACACAAACAGAAATGGTAAACCTGACATGAATATATCAAATAAAAAATGATTGGGTTATTATCAATCAATCCCTTCTATTGGAACACCATAAAAAACAATAATGGTGATATAAACATGAAACTCTAAAATAATAGAATGATTGATCAATAATGTGTCAGAAAACTTTTTTTTTCATATCGCACAAAAACAATGCTCATAAGTCTAGCATAATCTCACATCTGATCCTCTATAATTAGGGTTCTCCTAAAATAATTCAATCCTCTCTTTGAAATTTCCATGTAGGAATATTGACCAAATCGAGAATGAAATGACAATTTTGTTTACCATGCATATATGATTGAGAACATCATGCCTGTGATATTTCACTAATCAGTGACACTGTTCCCTATTATCTACAGGACTAAAGATACTAATCTTATCAAACAAATACCAAGATGAAATAATGAAATCATCCAACAATTATTCCATAAAGTCAATTGTGGATGCATCCCCCATGAGTCACAAAATAATTATACCTTCTCGAAAGGTACAACATCAGGTGGTGAACATGATGGTCTTGGAGTATTATCTAAATGGTACAATCCTGACCCTCAAGACTACTAATGAGAATCTCCAAGAACTAAAGCTAATGAATTTTAATTTTCTATGGAAATCTGAAACTGAGCCAGTGAACCTCATTTACACAACCAACTTATTTGGGATATTATACCTATAGAGAGAAAATTACCACATTTAATATCCAATTAAGGTGAACCAAATAGTCAATTATGAATGTATTAGAGTTCAATGACCACTAAAGAGGTACCCTATTAAAAACAAGCACCATCACCATGTCACTGATACCCACCAGTCGCCTATTGAGCGTACTACTCAACACACTGCCACCTTTGAAACCCATGTAGATTCATCAAGAAAGACTCATCAGGAATGAAAGGATTTGGATAACCGTGGGCCGGCTCATATCTCAACTCCCACTGATGTTGTCTCCAAGAATATTCTGGAAGTAAATAACATGTAAGCTCATAATCAAGATCACATGGAACAAGTATATGAGCATATTACCATAGAAGTAATTAGGGAGTCACATATCACTACCGCCATGTATGATGTCCATCGACATATTCTGGTTGTGAAAATATGACAGAAGTGGTCTCATATCCCCACTTAGATTGAAGATATCTGAAAGTACATAGTGGAGATGGGAAATGTGTAGGCTTACATCCTTTCACACACATGGATAAAATGAAAATACATCTTAAAAACCACTAAATATATCCCTTAAAATATTTTGACATTATTATAGATAAAATGACATGGAAATATTCATGTCCCTATAGTAAGGAAAACATAACACTCTGATCATTATGAAAAAGTGTTTACACTAGATAAAGAGTAAATTATTTCATCCATACAATAAATTTATGGACATTTTTTGGTAAAGGATGAGGCATCAGACTGAGATTATACTCTTGTTCCAACTAGATATCACCCAGGTGAGAATGAATCATGTTTCGGGAAAAGGGAACATGCTTGTCCAAAAATTCAATCGACATATTCTGAAGAGCCAGGATCATGCTAATATCTACATTCTAGTAGGGGCCCCTCATGTGATAGGATCACATGACTCTGGAATGTCTTATATTCCTATTTATGAAGTAAAGAGGAATAGTAAAAAGGCATAGGATTGGGAATATATCCACATCATTTCATGGGATAATCATGTGGTAATTGGACATGACTCAAGACAAGCTCATATTCGAGTAATGAAATATTTATAGAATATTCTGGAAGATCATATAATCTAGTAAAATATTTCCAATTCCATTGATGAACTACTGGACCTGAATCATCCTGAGGCAAAATTGAAGGCCCATATCCCTTCTCCCATTCTAGGGGTCCATCGGTATATTCCAACATGGAATTCACCTTTGGACCAGGATCATATTAATACTCCAAACAGGTCTCAAGAAGTGAGAGTGTCACATTCCTCAGGGTAGGCTCATATACCTAACATGAAAGACCAGTATAATATTTTAATGTCTCAGGAATGGGATCATACTTATGCCTTGACTGATGCTCGTCAAGTGATAATGGAAAATATCTCGGGAAAGGCTCATATTCCTAGAAATAATGAGGAAAATAATTGGAATATTCCATCTTCATCCCATCATCGGGATCATATTATGATAGCATCAGAAGGTTATAAAAAATTTAGGAAAAATTTCACATAATAAGATTATATCCATACACAATTAAAAATACAAATTATACATATTCTGACCATGATGCCGAATATGAACCATCATTCTAATATCCTCAATGCCAATGCCCTTAAGTTATTTTGAGACATAGTCTCAACACCCGAAAGGGTTTTATAACTATTCAACCAATGTAAATGATTATCATTAGCATGATATTCCTCTTCATGGTAGTGTGGAGATAGATCGTAGTGAATATAGTTGGGAAATCCACCATGGTCGACCTATCCATGATGATATCTCTTATGGAAAATGATATCCTCTCCCTTCTCATACCCCTTCATATAGAGAGGTGTTAAAAACTCATATACCATTATATAGAGGGGTTCTCAAAACATTTGGGTAAATTTCATATAGGTCCTAAACAAATTCTAGATACACTCCACTCTTTTCTATATGAAAACCTTAGAATAATATTCTATTGTCTGATCAGTTGGAGGTGTTAATGTGTGATGAAGAGGAGGAAAAGAATGAAATATAGGGAGATTTATTTGAAAAAACCATCCATATCATGTTTTGTACCATCACTGATTTTGACTATGAGATCGTAGGTGGGCTAGAAGAGGAGCTCATGCCTTATCTAGATGAAAATATTTTGTCTAATCATCATCTATTGAAGGCTAGATACCTCCCTTGTACAAGATATGAGGGTTGCCTTTAGAACATCAAGACACTTTTTTGTTAGCCTGACCTATCTACTATCTCCATGCACCGGGTTCCAAAATCAGAAATTCACATCACCAATTTGTATCAATCATTCCACCATTGAATCATGACACTTTGGTACATAATCTCCAAATACAAGTAATACATTTATATTCAAATATGGGAACAGTATGAAGCATTAAACATTTTTCACTGTTGGAAATGAAGAACCCCTCAGATATAATATCATGTAATGTTATAGTCTCTGGTGAAATAAATTTACCAGGTAATTCTCATTCCAGTTGGTAACTAAAACATAATTACTCTACTGCAACAATTCGCAAACATCATGATTCGAGGGAGAGGATAGATAATAAATATTTGAACCTGACCCCTCAAATAAAGGGGAATTAATTTCATACATGGATGATGAAGTTTTGATCAATAAGAAAGCTTATCATAATGAATGATTTCCATCATGGGTGGCCATTACCACGAGGTCTTACGCGAGAACATAGGAACCATATCAAACGGTCCATAGTAACAGCTTACATATCAGCTTCCCAAGAGTGGATGCAACCTATTAGTTTATAGGAATATCTAAAACTACATCCACCTATCGTATGGTCAATTCTCAGAAGGATTCACAACATACCAAAAACAACTACAAAACCCCCCATCCCACTATGCTATAATAATTTATATCTCAATCACTACCACCACCAAGAACATCATCCCATGATAAGGTCTTTAGAATATCCACAATGATTATATATCAACTCCATATCATTAGGATGTGGGAATTTATATCTCAATTTCTATACTAGGTATCATCAAATCCATGACTGGAATCATTTTATCCTCAACAACAGGATCATTCAGTGCCAATTGTGGCCTGAAATAATCTCAATCCTATATGAATGAAGGAATTTTAATATTAATCATCACTATTTAGTGAATCAGACCTCTATAGGTTGGGAGAAAAAAATAAATGGTCGACATCCCATATATTCCTTCAATGATAAGAAAAAAAATCTTCTGGTTGGTGCACAATTGGAAATCATGACCAGAAACTCCCTCGAGGTCATTATTCATAGACCAAAATGGGAGGAGCATATGACAATGGTGATCAGACCATATTGAGGTCATAGACTAAAAAGGCCCAATATGACCAAGGGTTTCAATAGTGATCTTGATGAAGGGAATGAAGAATCGACCTATTACATCAAAAGTAATGGTACAAACAGAATTTCCCAATATTCCTCTTTGAATATTGTGATTATTAACTTGAAATACATTATGGATGAAGTCACAAATGAAGAGGTCCACAACATGGAAAACTTGCACTAGGAGGAGGTCAATTTCGATGCACCAAATGAGGCTGCAGTAAACCAAAACCAATGAAGGCTAAAAAATAAAGCACCTCCAAATATCATGGTTCCACCTCTCTAGAAAAACATTACCAATGAAAAAGGGAAAGGTATGGATACATCCAAATCACCACCCAGTAGTGTTGAGATTCCTTCCTTGGAGGAACAATTTCAAAAAATTGAGAGTGAGATACAACCTCTTTAACAACTCATTGAGGAGATACTTAGAGGAAATATTCCCTTGGGGTATCATCTTTAGGATGAGGTGAATATGATCTATCTCATAGACAATCTTCCAGTAAGAGTAGTATCTGATCTTCCGATTGGCACCAGATCTAGGCATTTGATATACATAAATGACATAGTAAATAATGATCATGACTTTCCTCCATTGTTTTGATAGCCTCTCCTAGTCCAGGGTAATCAGTATGTCTTTAGATGAATTGATAATCAACAAGAGACAAGAGTGGGGCCACCTAATAAACCCCCACCTACTCCCTATAAATGGGAGACAAATAAGGAAAAAGTTCCCCAAGAGTTTATAAACTTCATCGAGTCTCTAAAAACTCCAATGGAATCATTGGAAGGGAGACATGCACCTGGGTAGCCTGAGAGGAATCCATATCTTGAATGGGTGGATTAATCTTTTCTTATACCATATATTAATAATCCTACCTTCTCTACCATTAATTGAACATGAGACCCTAAAATACATATTACACACTTCATACCCGATCTGGGCTAATGATGGGCCCTTGAGAACAATATGAGGAATCAAATATGAGGTGTTTTGTACAAACTTTGAAATGGCCTCCCTTTTATTGCAACAACAGTCTTCCAGTAGGTTTTGTTATAGGATAGGAAAACCTTCATCATCTATTACATTATCATTTCAATTCTACAATGAGAATACAACTATCATTGACCTAGAGAACTATAAAAAATGTAAAAATTAAGGGTTTTTAAACTTCATATCTAGATAGAAATTTTTAACCTATTTACTAAGAATACCACTCCCATTGGGGAAAATGGTGGAACTCTATGTTGAAAATCATTGGGATGCGTTATAGACACCTCTAACAATAATTAACATTCTAGTTGGGTTCCATGAGTTCATAGAAATAGAAAAATGTCTTGAGGACACCATTTAGTGAACCCTGTCCAAAAATGACCCAATCCCTTAACTTAGGGGAAAAGGATAGGAAAACAGAAGTTGCAACTATAACTCATAATCAAATAGAACATCCTATCCGAGAACCAAGGTAGTTCTAAGACTTCCTAACACCTCTTGCTGAGTAGTGATAACAAATAAATCACCCCTATCAAGAATCATATAGAAATCAAGGTCACCAGTTATTCGAGTAATGGATTAATATTAAATACTCTTTATAAAATGAAGAAGTCCCCATTTATTTCATAGAATCCATGAAAAATAACCTGATCTAGCTACCACATCCCAAGAAGCCTGATGAGGTCAACCTCTATGACTATTGTGACTACTTACAATTCCATATAAGGTAAGGTCATAATATCCATGACTTCTTTGTGTTCAATTTTTTCATTCATGGAATGTTCAATTTTAGACAGGTGGTGTTAGATTAATTCTTAGATAATTTTGATAGCATAACCATTGCATAGTTAAAAGATAAGGGTGGTGGGTAGAATGTTCCATTATAGCATGAGAAGATGTTCAACAACTATATGACTCAAAAGATAGTTGATGGAGCTCATGCATCCCTAATATAACTACTATGTGGACCCAAAAAATGTCCACTACCTAATACGAAGACATCAGATATGACTTTCAAAAGTGGTAATGACCACCAATAGTAGGAATAAATAGAAGGGTAAGAGTTTTATTTTCTTCTAACTCAATCTCAAACACTATCAATTTCTTCCTTGTAATATCCAAATCATGGGAACCACCCCACCAAACAAAACCCACATCCTACGAAAAGATCATATATGGTTCCATCGAAATGGTACACATGGTAAACCCCTTATTCAATGATGAATATATATGAGTTCCCTAGACATAATTGTGGAATGGGAGGCCACATTCTCAGTTGATTAGGATACATGGGACAATGTAGTCTTGTTCAGGCCCAATATTTCGATCATGTCTCTACTAAGGAGGTACACGTAGTTGAGACTCATGGGAAAGCCCTCAAGAAGGCCTAAAAGAGACATGGAGGTGTCTCAGAACCCTCCAGTGGTAATCCAAACCCTGTTATCTTGTATAACAACCTAGTGGGGGTGTGATAATCTCATTATCATGGGAAACGGGGAAGGTCAATGAAACTTGAGGAACATAAACTAGATACTCTCTAGAACTCTACAAAATCACTGAGCTCATATACCTTAAATACCATGATTCTTGATCCACATATCATTGAGATACCCCACATCCTAAAAAATTGATATATAGAAAAACATTATGACATTCTAAAACCACTATAAAGTTATTCTATCCATGCTCTCAATCATCAATATGATCCATCTTTCAAAAGAACACATAGAGGTACTTGTTAGAGCACTTTGGAGCACATAATATGTTGAGATATAATTCATTGCATTTGAGGTCTATCATGTGGAGACCATTACATAAGAATGTCTTATCTCCATCTCATTCAATAAGATGTATTTGGAAGAGGTCATGAAAGGATACATCCACCCACTACATGTTCTGGGAAATTTCAATAATGTTAATTTCCAAACCTCTCAGATTGATAAGGGTTCTAGGGTCAATGTTATCCTAGATATATCACTTCATTATTTGGGATTTAGATAAGGGTATTGGTCTCCAAAAAATATGACCATTACTGGGTATGAAATAAATGAGAAAATTATTCTTGGTAAGATTAATTTTGAATCTCAGTTTGGGGATCAAATATCAAATGCCGAGATTGTGGTTATATATAAAGACACCACATAAAATGTACTAATTGAATGTCCTTGACTCTATAGAAACTTGGAAACACCTTTATCATTCCAACAATTTCTGAAATAACTGATTAATGTAAAGCTTGGCATATGACATGGTTACAATGCCCCCTTTGATCATTTTAGTGCCACATATACTGATGCATTTTTCTATAAAAGGGGATTCAAAACACCAATAGTGGATTATGATATAAAGGATTTCACCCCCAAATTGTTTGGGAACAGACCCTGTGGATCCCTAGAGTAATCTAGGTAGAAACTATATGCTCCCCGTAAATCTAGTCGAGGTTATAGACTTGACCAAGATGTCCATACTTTCACTTCCCTAAGTGATAGTTTAAAAGGAAATCAACACTAACATATCTATATAGTGGATCAGGTAATATGGGATGATAATGTATATTCTCAAGGCCTCTCCCACCATATTAGATATTAAGAATCCCCCTGATTGTATAATGTTTTATAGAACATCTTTAAGAACTCATAAATGGATAATGATGAGGATGACCACAAGAATTCACATCTCACATTTGAAGAAGGTATCTCCACTACCATTGACAATATTAGATAAAAGGATTATGAAATAAAATAATGCTCGTGAACTGTACTAATTAGTGCCATAATTCCCTATAAATATAAAGTGATTTATATTTCATTTCAAAATCAATACCAATATTTGTTCTCTTGGAATAATATTGAAATTATCAAACTGATCCAATATGGGACAATGCACTCTCTCAACATACCTGATTATAATTGAGTCTTGAAATAGGAATCCGGAAGCATTCACACCTCTCATGCCGTCAATTTAGATGCGGAAGTTGAAAAATTGAACAAATAGGAATTTTTCCAAAAAGTGAAATAACCAAGATCTCTCTCCATCATTGTCCCTATCAAAAAATAAAATATGAAAATTATGGTCTCCACTGATTTCATAGAACATAATCAGAACATTATGAAAGATGATTTCCTAATACGAATCATAGAACTCATGATTAATGAAACTGCTAGCTTCTATAGCATTTCCTTAGTTGATAGTTATTTAGTGTATAATAAAATAAATATGAACTCTGAAGATGAAGAATCCAATACCTTCAGAGTGACTCATAGGAAACTTTTTCTATCTGGTCATACCCTTTGTCTTGAAGAATACTGGAGCCACATATCAATCCTCCATGAATCATATCATTAATCCATTATTGGGAAGAATAGTTGAATTTTATGTTGATGATCTAGTGGTCAAATCCCAATTGTGAAGTGATCACATCACAGATCTCCAAATACAATTTAAAAAGCTATGACATCATAGTCCAGAGATGAATCCTCTTAAAGGAAACTTTGGGGTATCATCATGGATGTTCCGTGGAATTGTGGTATGCAGCCACACCATTAAGGTTGACCAAGATAATAATGGTTCTATTTTAGAAATTTCACCCCCACAAATATCAATGATCTAAGGGGGGTCCTAGTGAACTTCTCCTGGATTCAATAATTTATGGCCAACATGGTCGAAAAATAAATCACCTTCACCAGGATAATAGAGAGGGGAATTTCCTATCAATGAGATGATGTCTACAAAGAGTCCTTTGAGAATGTCAATCAATATTTACAACATTAGCTATTTCTAATGACTCAAGTGGAAGTATGGACACGCATATTATATTTTGTGGCCATAGAACACTCTCTAGGTTCCCCCCTCAATCAAAAAAATAATACAGGGAGTGATAACTATATTTACTACCTCAGCTAAACAATGATAGTAATTGAGACCTGATACTCTGATGTTTATAAGAACTTTCTTCCACTCATCTTCATAGTGAAAAAGATTATGTATTACATATAGCACCATGAAGTCCATCTAGTCTCCCTTATTGATCTAATAAAGTAATTATTTGGTTATCCCATGCTGAATTGGTTATTATCCTGATAGTCAGTGATTATTTAGAAATTCCCCATTCAGTTTTTATCAAAGAAATCATCTAAAGGGAAAGCCCAATTTGACTTCGTATAGTACATCATGACATAAAGAATACATAATTTGTCAAAATGATTCTAAATGATAAGGTTTTCTGTTCCCATTACACTCCCTAGACATGGTAGATGTATTTTTATGGCACCTCCCAAAACCCTATCATAAAAAAGATGGAAGACCCAATATTTAACCGAGCTGGCATAGGGATTGCATTCATCTCTCTTAAAAAAGTTGTATTCCACTAATATTTATCACTATAAGAACGTTTCATGAAAAATGAGGCAGAATACCAAGACCTTATCCCGATGTTGGAAGTATCCCCACTACTGAAAATATCCCACTTGAATATCAAATGGGACTCAAAAAAGTGATAATGAAAATAAATGGTATTTATGAATCAAATAGAAAGAAATGGCCCAAATCACTAGGAACATCTGGGAACTAATGGAATAGTTCCCTTTTGATACCACATTGTGTCATGTTACCCAATCACATAATGTTTTCACTGATGTATTGGCTAATGTAGCCACATTCCAAGACAACCCTGACTAGGAGAATGTAATGTTCCATATCATGCACTGAATAATGGCATTTTTTATCATCATCTGGGTTATAGAAGAGATCAATTAGTTCAAAACCACCCCATAACATGATGAACTAACATCCAACCCGGGATGTAAGAACCTTATAACTATTTTTCTTCAAAATGGAGCTATGTCAATAGATCGAGTTAGAAGTGAAAAAATTTGGTATCGTGCAGCAAAATTGACCCTATAGAGTGGTCCAATTAAACAAGAGCCTTCTATAGGAAATTATTTTTAAATAATACTCTTTAGAATCATAGTAGATAAAGATACTTCAATTAACATAGAAGAATTACATGTCTGCTATTGTGACACTCATCAATCTAGGACCAAGCTCTCCCACCAAATCAAGAGGCTAGGGTATTATTGGAATGCAATTATAAATGTCTGTGAGGAATTTAACCAGAATTTTGATTCATTCAATACCCATGAAAAATTCATCCACCTACCCCAAATTTTTTTGCATTGATCTAAATATTGATTTTCATTTTCCATTTGGAGAATGGATGTTGTGGGGCCATACCCCTAGCCACATAAAGTAGTTCAAGTAAATCCTTACTGTTATTGATTTTTTTCCAAATGGGCTAATGCAATACCCCTCAAAGAATTCAGAATGAAAAAAATAATAAATATATCAAATTAACATAACAACACCCAGACCGGGGTCCATCACATAATATTTATAAAGAATAGAAAAAACCTTATTTTTTATGGAGTTGATGAAACTACACCAGGTGTACAATATCGGGTCCAATCACTCATCTCAAAGACATGAATTGGAAAATGGATAGATAGAGGCATTCAATAAGTCTTTATCAATCATAATATATTATATGGGAATTAAGGATAATAATTTTGTGTTAGAAAAACCCCTCCATGATTTATGGGCCTACCATACCACCATGTTCATTGCTACACAATCAATCACATACTCAGTGGTTTACAGGATAGAGATAATGTTACCAATTTAAGAGCAACTACCTTCGATCCGAATATCAATTTGAGGATAGGTCTCAAACAATGAGAAATCAAAAAAGTATCTAGATGAATTGAAATGGCTTGATGAGAATAGGTTGTGCACATTTCACAACATTAATTTCCATCGAAATCAAATTTCAGAGGCCTTCAAGAAAAATGATCGTATTTATTCATTCCTCCTAGGGGAGGTACGGTTGGATCTCCGGACTCAAATTAATCCAGGAATGAATCCTATGATATTGGAACCCAAATGGGAAGGGACATACATCATACATATGGTCTAAGAAAATAGACCTTACTCAATATCCAAAATGGATGGAGAGCATGTCACACCCCCCCACCAATGTGAGATTTATAGATATGTACTTTCAATAGCTATCATCAAGAACATGGTGTCCGAGTTACATTACATTAAACTATATAAGAAAATCCTAGTTGTTTGAAATTAAACTACACCATTTTATCATCACAAAAGACACTAAACAACATGGATAGTCATCCCAATAGTAAGACAAAAAACAATACAACACCTCATGTTCTGGAAGTAAGACTTTAAACTACACAATATCCCACAACCCCACCACAAGATGTTAAACTACATGGGAACCACCATCTCACTAACGAATGACCAAACAAGAGCAATACATGTTTAAAGGTAGGATGAAATTCCCCCACCCCTGTATGAGAGACAACTCCCCATACAGAATCTATTCATTCAAAAACGACATTTTTCTTTATTCCTATCATCATAGGATACATAGTGATGACCAAACCACTAGTATTATGGCTGATCACAAGAACAATTTTCTCTCACATTAGGTGATCCCCATTCTTACCGCATGAAATTAAACTACATGAATTTTCATGAACTATGTGTGGCTTGATTCATATCGTCACAGGATACATAGTGAAAACCAAATCTCTAATCCCATCCCAAGCAATAATAATCAACAGAAACAATGCCCACCTCTACACATGGTCCAGACCTGTGTAGATTGTTTCCCATCTAAGAACTATGTGTGGCTTGATTTCGGTCATCAAAGGATATATAGTGATTCCTGGATCTCAAATTATTTGTCCAGATATAATAACAAAAAAAAACAACGCACCTCAAAACTGCATAGGGATCCATCCAAAGAAGACCATTTTTTCTTCGTATGAGACAAATTTATATACAACCTTCTTGTGTATGTAATGTTCCTTTCACATTTTTTTTCAATTCACATGTCCTTACCATATGGAGTTAAAATACAGGTTATGTATCCTTAGCACATGAGGTTAAACTGTATGGAAAATTTCCTTACAACATGAAAATAAATTGCACAAAATAAATCCTTACCAGATAATGTTAAACTATAAGTAAGTAAATACATCCCCACTACATGATGATAAAATCATCATACGTAAACCCATGTTTCATACCTTATAAAAGGGACATGAGATCCTTATCTTGATTTACCAGAGTACCACAAGCTTCCATCATATTTTAAGCATCATAATCCATAAATCATATATCCTGTCTCAAGTACATTGGGTTTCCAAAACCTTCCACCACCCTTGGAAAAGATACCCAGCTTCAAGAGATCATTTTTTTGACTATGCATGTATGCTTATTTCTCCTTCATATGTGCCTATGGTCATCAACCAAATGTGTCACTATATAAAAGGTATTATAATTATTATGATCCATGACCTCACCATGATAGAACCCAACACCTTAGTGTGATCTGAACTACTCCTAGAATGGTTGTCCCATATAATTAATCATAACATTAGAACACTAATATGTGATTTAAAAAATTTTCATCTCCCAATCATAAGGATGTTAGGTCGCTCTTGACCCTGGGTATCATAATTAGTATCTTCTGTATCATTCCCCATATTATTATCATCTGTTTCATGACCTTAAGCTTTTTGTACATTGATTAAAGTTGTACTAATCTAAAATATAAAAAATAAGGGTCAAAATCACAAGACTATAAACTAATAATTAAAGTGGAATAAAGATTTTCAGGTTGAAAACTCGCAAAGGAAGACCTGCTTAAAAGTAAAGTATTCACCCAATAAACTATCCATCCAAGGATTTTAGGAACAAAATACGGTATAAATAAACAGGGAATAAATATTTTAGGGTCTACACTGTAGCCCTAGTAAAATTAAAGTTATGATCAATGCATCTCCTAGTTTAGGAAAAAGGTAGAGTAATGATTTTTCATGTATACATGCCATCAGAATATTCTCTCTAGGGGGTGAAACAAATTTTAGTTTTCTCTAAACCTTCATGGATATTACACTTTCTGAAAATCACACTTCATGATGTGGGTGACTTATATCACTAAAATCTCACGTGGCCCTTTGAACGGGTACCTGACTTTATGGGACCCTTTTCATTACTATACATGAATGCCTATGGATCCTAAATATTCACTTATGGTTATCAACCAAATAATCCATTTTGTAAAAAATGATTTCGAATAATTTGGATCCCTAACTTCACTATAGTTGAACCCAACACCATAGTGTGTTTTGGTTCATTCCTGATATAAAAATCCCATATAATCCTCCAAAACTAAGTACTTTGAACAAGGATTTATAATTTCCATCCCAGACTATTCAAGAAGATTATAAATATTTTACATTACATCATCATGTTTTTTTACCAATTTTCAAGGCCAAAATACCGCATTCCATTATCAGATCTTTGATGGACCACAAATTGTAATTAGAAAACACAAGGCATAGGAATCAATCTTTAAAATGGAGAGATGAACTTACTTAGGGTTCCCGAACCCTTCCTTGATAGCTCTATTCCCTTACCCAACCCCATATTATAAGCTTTTGATTCTTCCTTAATCTTTCATGGCCCTCAGAAATGACTGGATATCATCTTTTTCTTGACCATTCGATCAACACATCTAGTCCTTGATCAACCGAAAAAATAAGAATCCTCCTTACCCAAAATGACCTTAAATTCTTATGAGCACTGGATACACCATGGTGGAACACAACCCATCATAGTGTTACATGTAATCCCCAGTATGTCTTCCCCATCCCATATTCATAGGCTCATGATTTTAGATTATGATTTATATCACCCACACTCCACCTCTACAGAAGGACCTAGCATCCGTAGTATTTCTGCATCAACCAATATTACCCCTATAAACCTTCCAAGACCCTTGTCAATGTGTGGAGAGACATTTTCTTTGAAATTATACTAACATATAAGGGAAATTAATAACTAATAGGAGGCATCTCCCTTTATAAGAAACAAGAAATTATCCTTGTGAACCTCGAACAAACAACAACCAAACCCAACACCCCGAGTGTTTTCATTCATTCCTAGAATATTTTCACCATATTCCATGACAAGTTTTTAGGTTTTAGAAAATTATATGAAAAAAAATTTCTAAGATAAAATTACTTAAACTAATGAAAACAAAGTTTTGATCTAAATGAAGCTACACTACCAAAAAATAAGGTTCACGCTAAATGATAGTAAAATAAACCAAAAAAAGGTATGAGCTAAAAAAACCCAAAAATAATGTAATAAAATGTCTTAGATAAATGATCCTTACCTACATCAATTGATATTCAGTGATAAAATTACCTAAACAACAACAATATAAGGTTTGAGCTAAATGATCATAAAGTAATGAAATAGAAGGTCTAAGTAAACAACCCTAAAATACATCGATAGAAGGCATGAGATAAAAGAAACCTAAACTAATGCACATAAGAAATTTTGTATGAAAATATTCCAAGATGGAAACGCCCACCATATGGGCTTACTAAAAATCATGCTATGCTCACCAAGACCATCGACTTGGGAAAAAGAAATATCACTCTCCCTCTAGTATATATTTTCTTCCCATTTATCCTTATGTGAATTAGGTGATCTCAAGGTAACTAGAACGTATATATCAATGAAGAATCTCATGTTGGTAAGAATTCATGAGAACTTCTCAAGAAGAATCTCTTATAATTTCAACATTATAATATATAAAATCAATTTTTCTTAATATTATAAAATGTAAGGTTATTGATGGAGATTCATATAATATCATATTAGTTTACATTCATGCACATCATGGATGAAAGAATAAAAAATATAGATCACAATATATATATGTTTCCCGACCTTTTCATTTCTATCATGAAAAGAGGAAAATCTCCACATATTGGAGTCCTTCTGAGAAACATACTTGACAAATAAACTGTGAAAAATTATGATTCCATCATAGAATATGCTCTGGAGATTTATTGAGTATTTAAATCCCCTACTCTAGGTAGATCATATATTAGTGTAATTGATTAGATGATTCAGTTTCCGCCTTTGTAGATTATTGCGACTCCTCCTCCCTAGAAAATAATCAATACTGTCTTTCTCCACTACATCAAAGAACCCCTGTTGCATTGATATGGTCTTCCATAATATATAAAGTGTATGTTAGATCCATGATTGTTCTTATTGAATAAAGTAGATCTCAAAATAAAGACAACCATCTTAAATATTAAATGTATTGACCATGTCTTGGTGAGTAGCTTCTCCCACTGCATGCCAGGAAGCTTTATTTATAGCTTTACCTATGTTATTCCTTGTCGAAGAGGAGGCCTCAGTAGCTACCACCATCAATTAAAGGGATCTCTTATGCTCCCTCAGAGAGAAAACATACATCACTAGAGAATTAAAGAAATAATAGTCAAAACCCAAATAAAAAATGGAAGAGAACATAAATCAAATATTAAAAAATCTTTCATTCAACTCTTCTAATGAGTTTTTCTCACAAAAATCCAGACTTCCCTCAACATTTGGTGTTGCACTGACTGATAATATGATGTGGACCAAGGGAATTGGTCTAGATTTATATTGGAAACCTGAATATATTTTAGGACCATATATCCGAGAGAGAGAGAGAGAGAGTTGTTATTATAGTCTTAGATGATTATGGAAGAGAGCCGACATCTATATTTGTGACCTAGTTAGAGGAACCCCTAATAGAGCACAGATTAGAGCCCATGAACATAAGGTTGAATAGACTGCAAATATGGGAATGTGGTTCAGTCAATCACATTATAAATAACATGGTACCACCAGGTAATCAATGGATATGACCGATGTTAGAAATATACATTTCTCGGTAGCCTCACTAATGAAATCGACAACCCCATCCCCATTCATGGGTGAAAAAGTGACCCCACCTTCTGATGAAAAGTTTCATGAAACTTTTGGTTATTTTCATGAAGATATACCTCAATCAAAACCATTGAGGAGTATGATAACTAAAGATAATATCAAATGATATAACACAAAAGAAAAAGTATCCAGTCTTGACGAAGTATTCACCTTCTCCAACACTAAAGTCCATCAATGCTAACTCGGTTGAACAACTAATACCTTTGTTAGTGTCCTCTAAAAGTACATCTTCACACATTGGATAAAGTGGTGTGATCCCTAAAACCTATACAATAGGTAACCAACACAATTGAATAGAACCTCGAACACCTCTGCTTATTTAGATTTTGGGACCGACAATGTTGGGTATATCGAAGAAACCAAACACTTTCTCGTATCCTCAAAAGTGGATACATTATCATCTAAGTGGGCTCTTTGAGGACAATAATAATTTTTATAAATTAATATGTGTTTCTATAATAATCAAAGATAATATGAGAGTAAAATACCACACTTAGATGAGGAATCTAGAATAAAAGAACCCAACAATACAAATTGCTTCCTTTTCTACTTCTTCCCATCCTTAGAAGGCTCTCTAGATGGTACTAAAAGAAAAAATGTTTCTTCATAAGAGGAAATATCCACCCTCATATAAGCATGCCATTTGATGGACCCTTCATCATTGGTTATCTAATAACTACTAAATTACTCTCCCATAGTTGTAGCATTGTGAGAATATCAAGGAGATGAAAGAACTAGGTGATCATAAAAAACCTCCCACTATGTCAACATATAAAGCACTTCAATAAAATTTCAATGACACTATGATCCATTAAAAATAGTAGTGATCCAAGACATAATTCTTCTTTGGTGATAGGATAAACCCATTCATCCCCATTAATTTACAGAGAACCCTAGACAATCAATTGTTAGACTAAAGGGGATTAATATATATGACCAATAACGCTCTTCTAATCTGTGTTAAGGCCTCAAAAATGTGCTCTGACCTTCTTAGTTCAATATTTTAAAGTAATGTATAGTGGGGAGGTGACATAATAAAAACCTTCACAAAGTAACTCTACTAGGCTCAATATACCCCATAGATTTTCCTCTTAGTTTTGTGTCCACTAAGACATCCACTATCCGGACATGATAGGAAAAGAAAACTCTTGTGTGGCCTTACCCACTTGTACTAAACTCACTGTAGCTTTGTCAATTGACTCTTCTACTATCAATGAAGATGATGAAAAATGTATTACCTCTATGTGAGGTTCCACTGGGGACAATGGATCTCAAGAATCCAGTTTATTTCTAGGACTATGATTTTTCTCAGTAGTGGGTGGTGGGAGGACACGCTCACCAATCTTGATAAATTCTAATTGGGTTATGAAACGATAAAAATCTCATCATAATGCTTGGATAAGTAAATTTATATACACTGGGGGGAATATTCATCTCAGAATGATACTTCTCTATAGTAAACATCATCCAAAATTAGCGGGCTACCATCATATGATCATCGGATCGAATAGAGATAGAGTGAAGAAATTTTGACTAGACAAATATGAATTTGGCTGAACCGGAATAGTGTGCACCATTCATATATGAGTTCACCATTGATATGTGTGGAAATAAATTCATTATGAATTTTCATCACATAAGACCATGTGTCATGATTTTCTTCACCAGTATCGATAATGTAACCTATCAACATTAAATGAATGACTTGAAGGAGAAATGATCAGAACATCTCACATAATTTCTGAAATCCCGATCATTTAGTGTAACTGGTCTTCCCCCACTAACATATTGATGGAATGGTATTAAGTAGAAATTGGGGATACCCAGTATGAACATATATTCACAACCTCCTAGGTAAGGCCCTATGAAAAACCATTATACTTTCAAGGGTCCCATGACCTTGAAAGGATATTTTCCATTATAAACATAGTGATGAAGGCATTAGAGTTTTCCAAACATAGGGACGACTAGCCCGATATGACGCCTAAAAAATATTTTTCCAGCATGAATGTGGAAACACTAACTCCTCCTTTTTACTTCACGGCAAGTAAGTACCCACTCAAGTACATGGATATGAAATAGGCTAGTTGGGAATACCAGTCAATATTGAGGAAAAATTCCCATCCTCATTATTTAAATTTCTATTCATCAACTAAGGGATAGTAAGTGCCCAGTGTACTATTGGAGTCTTTCCTGATCCATGATTTTGGATCCTCAACATCCATCTTTGAGCTGGTCATCTTGATATATCATTCTACTAATATCATGAACTGGATATCTTCTCTAGGAAGTAGCTCCTTTGAGAGGGCTATTCATCCAGTTGGACCAGCTCTTAGGTTAGAGGAGTCCACTTTACATCATCCCAGGTGGACCATGGTGGAATGGACCCAACATATATTTCACCTAATATAGGTGAACTAGATATATAATCCATATCCCAAAGGATTATTCCCACCTAACCATTCATGAGATGGAAGGTGTTCATTTCCGGACTCCAATAATTGAAATATTCCATCATTAGAACCATGGTGTAGTTAGAAGACATATCTGATATCTAGGATGCCACATACATTGTAATTTTCTTTGACTAATAAGATAATTTTGAAGTAATATATTTTACCTAGATGTGCCATCACCAATCCATGCCACAACTACCACCTCATAAGAAGACCCAGTTAGAATCCTTCCTGAAATTCTAATTAGAGTCGGACATCACATTATTGAGTGATATATATGAACATAATCGTTGTGTTTGATATCGGTCTCATAAAAGTATATGGGCATTAATGATAGAAAATTAAAATATTTAGAGTCTCCCAAGGTTTCAATGTATCCCCCCAAATATATATTCACCTGGAAGGTGTTATGTGAATTTTGAATCCATGAGGAGAGTATGAATGATGATTGTAGTGGAAGAATGGGATTATCATCAATAATAAAAAATATATAAAGGGGAAGAATGTATAAAGGGGGATAGTCCCAGAACTTTACCCCCATTAACATTATCATACGTAATTGAAGTGACCAAATGTCATGAAAGAAATTATGCTCCATTATTGTACAACAGCATAGTGGTGGGATATCACTGGTTTTTCCTCCATATTCATTGGATTAAGAGAAGAGTGACACGATCTAGAATTAATATAAAAATAATCAAGTGTAATATTTCAAACATATAATTTTTTTTGTTATAATGACATAAAATTAAACTTTCATCATGTACATTACATGATGCAATGTTATTTGTGAATTTCCTTAAGGGCCCATGAATTTCATGATCCCATAATATATCATGGTTCACATAATCCCATATCGTATTGTATAACAGCATGACCCCTCAAAGGCTCATGTTCTCAATAACTCAACATGGCCATGTTTGATGTTTCATAGTAAAAAATATCATTCTACCTAGCATGAAGATCTCGTAAAACCCTCACGATGATTGACCTTCCTCACGGACAATGTTCTAACTATTACCAAATTGCAGTTCGTAAGATTATTTGAGAATGTGCCTAGAAAAAAGTGGTCATATTGGGAATGTCTCTCAAAATAGGATCATGGAATGTTCTTGTGTTTAGATCTCTCACAATGTTCTTAGGATAAGAACATTCATAGGAGTCAGGGTGAGGGAGCTCTAGAGAGTGGGTACCTGGTGAGTGAATCCCTCTCCACTGCCCTATTTACACAGAATCATACAAGATACCAAATATCTTATGGAAAACCATGATAATCCCAAATCAATGATTCATGATCACTCCAAAGTCTCAAGTAGGCATTTACATTCCTCATAACTAGGCCATTTTCTCCATGCATTTTGCTCCTAATGTGGGACTATTATTGATGCTCTCCAAATGATCATCGATAAATTCACAATGGAAGGAATACCAGAATATGGGTATTATATTCCCCAAAAAAGAAAATGAATAAGAAGGTGGTAGAGAACCATAGATTTCATGATCCTTCTAGGGATACAGAATCATTTGACCATCATGAGGTCATGGGAAGACACCATGCAGATTGAATATCTGACAAAAGGTCATAGAAGGTCCCTTAGGAAAAGTCCTTATGGTCTCATGATGGTTCCCCAGACAATTCCTGGCCACGTTTTGGTAGCTAGATAATCCTTCCCAGTCTTCTGGCACGTCAAATGGGGGATGACTGAAAAAACATCTGAAAAATCTTCAAAAAATAGAGGAAAATATCCAAAAGGTGGGTTCCTGTTGTGGTCACAAAATTCACACAATGAATCACTGATGGGGGGGATGATTATCCTTGATGACTTTGAAGAAAAATCATGAGATTCCAATCCTTTTTAACACAAACAAATAAAAAGATAGAGGCAGGTGGATCTTATGGTCATAAAATTCATTTAACACACCCATGGGGATCCAGAAGACTCCGAGAGACCCCCATGGCATGTCCGACTCATCTCTTGAAATCCATCCATCATATCATCCTCATCACGCAAAGGGCCTCAGGTATGTCCACGTGGCCTCACCCATAACTTTTGGATCCTTAAATGCATATAGATGGATGTTTTCCTGAAATGATATTGCATCTCATGGGGGCCTTATATTAGTCACATGATGCATCACCTAGAGGAAGAGTGATTTTCTTCAAAATTTCTCATGAATCCTAACAAAATCCCCATCCTTTGTGAAATATAAAATGAAAATAAAAAGGGGAGGATGAGGGAGCCTCTCAATGTCATAAATCTCTAGTGAAATAATAAGTTTTTCTATAGTACGATCTTATAAGACTAGTTGAAATGGTGACATGATCTAGTAAAGACCCCCTATGAAGTCATCCTTGTCTTGAAAAAATCCCTAGAAAAGTCTCATAAGATCATTTGAAGGCCCCCTAAAAGAAACCTTGATCTTGAAAAATCTCCTGGACTTATTTTACTGACAATATGGAAGACTCTCTGAATTCCCATATAATCCATAATGACTGCATTAATTTGAAATAATAAAATCAATGAGGCATTGAGAGGTTAGTGTTGTGGTCACTAAAAGACATTTGACGCCCCAGAAGTGATCTATGATAGAACTTTATGAAGACACGTGACACTGAAGCCTCCCCTGATTCCATCTTGGATTCACGCGATACCCAATACAAAATATGGAGAACAGTGAGGGTTGAATTTCCAATAAATCCCCCACCCAAACATGAAAAAGGAACTACTACTATTTAGATATGGATGTATTCTTGGAACCTCACACTGGTGCTTGAGCATATTTCTCAGTGTGGCAGATCTCATTATCGAAAAATATTCATGTAAGGTATGATCCAAGGAACATGTGGAAAAATCATGTGGCATGAATAATTACCATTTTGTGATTACTCATTTATCACATGAATTACTTAATTAAGGAACTGTGAAGAACATCCCACATATCTGATAGATCATGTGAGACTTAAAATAAGGAAACATTAAATAAATCTAATGTAATCATGATAAAATGCAGGAACAATGACTAATAAAATTGGAGACATATGAGAAAGTCATATAAATTGATCCTCATTCATTTCGCATGAACCATAAAAGACACATGAAAACACCACAACATGTCACCCAGATCTCATGGCACTCCATTGGTATAGTATTTGGATTTTTTGAGGTCCTCTAGATGTGTCAAACAAAGTTCCATGGCACCCCTAGGTATGTCATCAATGTCTCATGAAGCCATACGGTCTCACCATACAGATATTTTGCCTTACATTATAAGTATATCCCATATCATATGGTGGCACCGGTACATTTCATATGAGTATTCTGGTAGCACCTAGTTATGTCAACTGACCCCTATGAGGTTTTTGAATATGCTATCTAGGTCTCACAACGTCCCCCAGACATGTCATCCTAGACATGAAACACCCTATGAGACATGTCACACATACTCTAACAGAATGCTCAGAGAATGTATTCTAGATTTCCTAATGACACAAGGGAAAGTCATTCAGATCATGTGAATCCCTCTAAACATGTATGTTGGGATCATGCATACTCTTCCAGGACAAACATTCAAGGTATGGCAACATCCTCCTAACAAGTGCATCCTTGATCATGCGACATCCACCTTCCATGCCGTCCATGATTTGTGATTCCCCATAGACAAGACAACCACATCATTTATTTCCATTTGAAATTTCAATCATACATCCTTTAACATGCCCAATATGAAATCAGGGCATGTTGAGTGAATAACCATCACATGCCAGGTAAGAAAATCATTTCATGTCAAAAGGAAATTATAAGATATGAAAACCTTGTTCTTCCTTAGTATGGAAGCCCCGACTATAAGGAAACCTCGGCATGTGGTCCCTTATCAAAGAAACTATGATAAACTTAATTCCTTCCATAACCAAATGATTTAGGATTCCTTCATAGGGATTGAGATGCATATTAAAGAATCCCAAGGGATGTCCTAGTACATAAGCCCCATATTTATAGGAAATGAATCTTATTTTTATCCATACTTTATTTATCACATCTAGCACAATTTATGTGGGCCTAGGGATTTCCAAGGATCATATATTTTGTTTTATAATACTCTATAATTATTAATAAACATTAGTGTGTAATACAAGGTTATAAGGGAAGTGTTGGTGTGAAATCCCTGACCATTGGCATAATATGATATGTCCCGCACAAAAGGGGATATTTTATGTGTAAGCCCTGGCCAATTGAACTATATAGAATAAAATTATTTCCATAAACCCAATATATAGGATTACTTCATAAGGTGATATCCAAAACTAAAATGGAAATATACCTCAGTATAATCCCCATCATGTCCCAGAAATTTCGACTATAAGTACTGAATCATTCCAATGGGATGACCAACTTACCTCATCCCTTTGCTGACTGAGAAACCAAGTAATTGATATACAGTAACTATGATTGCTACCATAGCCCGGATATGTTGGATTCCATCATAAGTCTTGATATATATAAATATCCCAGTATATATGATCCATATCCATATGCAATGAGGATGATCACTTGTTATCCCTGGTTTCTCACATCGAGCATTTCTCATGTGGGATTGGGGATTTCCAATGAACACATCATAATCATCATGAGTCTCCAAAATCCATGCTAATCTTAGCATCTAATCCCCCATGAGTGGAATGATATAAACCTCCCCTATACAAGGGAATCTACCATGTGTATAGTCCCATGAGCATTATCAAACTATGATAACTCTAATTCTTTCTATAACTAGGATACATAGAAAGCCTCATAGATAACTGAGCTCAAAAAATAAGGTACCTATGTACATCCACATATTTCTTTTCCATATGATGTCAAACTTCATGGGTTTAATGATATATGTAGTATTTGATTAATGAAATAACATGGTTACATATAATGCATCATAATGGTCCAATCCCCTCCATAGAATATTAAGACCCTCCCTAAAAAATTATTACGACCTCAGTTATATAACTTCAGCTTATAATTAGCAGTTCTTTACAGTGAAACCGATGAAGAACACTATATATATAGAGAGCGAGTCAATAATATGTTCTACCATTATTTTTGTGTAAAAGAGACATAACTTATAATTTTCTTGTTAAGGTATCATGTCCCATATCAGGATTAGGGAGGGATTCTCAAACACATCCTAAATTTACAACCGAGTCCCGAAGTATGAAAACATTTTGTCCAAATGGGTTCAATGAGCCCAACCTATAATCCTATAAACAAATGGATGTCCCTGAGTATCATTGTTTCTGAAACCTCAATTGAACACCTATATTTGAGAATCAAGGCCATACCAAATTATGGATCAGGCAACCTGGTCGGTTGTTTCACCGAAAGTATGTTATCGGTTCCCCAAATTTATATTTACCCACTATTAAAAATTTATTATAGTTGAAGTGAGGGGTCGATCCATAGGGAACATTTGCAGTGTGTTGGTTCAGTTGAATTTATAGTTAGTTTAGTAAAACATGCAGAATTTATAGTGGATTGGTTGGTTTGGAATGAGTGAAACTGTTTTACTTACTTTAAGGAAATGATTAACAATTCAAAGAAAACAACAAGTGTTTAAAGGTGTTTTAACAAAAAAGAAAGTGTATTGGGGATGTGGTGATTATGGAGTTTTTATGCGGATTGCTTTAATGGTTGTATTGTTCATGATAATTCAACATTATGGATTTCCTTTTATCAAAATATTTCCTTGGTCCGGTTCCTCTTGTTTGGAATTGAAGAAATTGACTCCTCGGTCTGGTAGTCAGTGTTTCTCAATTCTTAATTTGGTTCAGTCCATTTATGAATCAGTGAAACCTTTTCAATGGTGATGAAAGCATTCACTGTTACTCTTCTTTTATATCATTGATAATTCTTCCCTTGGTCTGGCTAATAATTCTCAGTCTTACTTAGCACTGATTTAAGAGTAGTAAGGAGAATTAAGAAGAACAAAAACAACAAACTAAATCAATACAACATAAAACAATACTTCATCACCCACAGCCCCAATAGATGGGGTTTATTTACACATGGAAAGCATGGTTGGAACAACACACTCGATACCTGATGAATTCATTGTGTAAGCTTCAAGGAGCGGTGTCAGTAGGTGGAATGGTGGAACTATGGCACCACGGTGGCTCGGGAACAGTGGAAGCAGAGCTTCTTCTCTCCTCCAACGGTTTAGAACTCCAAAAACTGAAGGCCAAGACCTCTTTTTATAGAAAAATAAAGTACACAATGTGTATAGAAAGTACACACCATGTACTTCCATCAACGCGCTTTGGGCCACCTTTTTCTCTGCTGGTAGGCGGCCCAACATGCCTTCATTGACTTTGGAACAGTGCTGCCAGGTATTTGAGTGTACACGGCGTGTAGCGCCACCATACACGGTGTGTAGTATCAAAATTTGGCCACCAACCCCTTCTAGAATAGCAGAAATGCCGTGTAGAAATGAAACATGTCGTGTCTACTTCAACGGCCACATGGTCATGTAGACTCATCTCAGAAACAAACCGCATCTAGAATGTAATACACTGTGTGTAGCGCTGCCCCACACAGTGTGTAACTTTCACCTGGTGACATGGGAGTGTACTCCCTCCTTCGATCTGTGTTCGAGTCTGGATGTACACAGCGTGTATAAAAAGTACAGGCCGTGTAGTTTAAAAATTTCCACAGACTTCCCTTGATTTGTGTATTTTAGCCAGAAAGCTCTTGAAAGTAAATAGAATCACCAAAATCAATGAATATATTCATGAAAGAACAGATATTTTCTGAAAACATGTTTTTATTTTCAATAATATATATGGTAAATGTATACACAAATTGGGTACATCATAACCGTTGGTATTTTTCTTTATGAATGACAATATTGACATGAAATTAGTGATTATGCTAGAAATGAACACCCCAAAATCAACCATTGGCCAAACCAAACACAAATAGATTTCACCACTTCTTGATCAAAACAGTACCATAATGATGATGGAGCCTAATATTACTCTAATGTAGATGAGGATTTGGTTCCAACCATGAGATTCATGTTAAAATTTTATTTTGATAAAAGCACTATGGATATTGTAGAGAATGAAGTGGCATGGCATGGGATGAAAAATAAGTGACATATATTAATAATTACATCTTCACATATGTGTGATAGGGTCATGTAATTACCCAACATTGAAGTTAATAACATGATTTGGGAGGTCCTCCAAAATTACTACTATCTCCCACATATAAATACACTATTAAGGAAAAGTTAAAACATGTATTTATATCAACGACATTCTCGTAACTCGAAGAAGATGAGTTTCATTTACTATGGAAAAAATACACTTGTATAAGGATAAAATTAATAAATTAGGAGATCTAAATGATTAGTTACTAAGAGGTAATATAAAAACATATAGAAATTAATATGATAAATTACTCATACCTCCTTTAATTGAACCTCTTCAATAATAGGTCAATTATCATAATATAAGGTTAGAGTTGATCCACCTGGTAATATTAAGACTGAATTAACCTATTTATCTAACATTAGAACTGGTTGATTACAAATATTCCCCTCAACTAGGTCATGATCTACCACTAGTACAAGAAACCCACCACATAATAACATAAGCTGGTATTCTGCCTTGGTCACATACAGTCCTATAATATCTAGCACCAATGGATGTCCCTAGTCAAATCCCACCTCATGTGATAATGTATCAAGGGATTCCAGAGTCTTTTACTACTTTGATGGAATATTAAGATGATCGGTGTGCATAAACACAACATTAAAGGTAACTAAACTATATGTGAGTAGATTTAACTGCATCACCCAAATTGAAAAATCTATGCATCTTAATGCTCAACTGATTCATAGAAAAAGAGTATCACCATATGAAGTTTATAACTCGAATTTTTCCAATATTTTAAATAATAGAGATGTTTGAAGATTTTAATTTTAAATGTAATATAAAAACTATGGAGGGATCCTTAATTATCATTTATAGAAATATTGTGTATAATTATATTATGATTTTGAATGATCATTGACTAAAATTACTCTAACAATTCAACATCATATGGAGTAAGATCAAAATTATTTACCTCTAAAAATCCTAATTGGACTGAAATAATAGGGTCATAGACTTCATTACTAGAGGAATGATTGAACCCATATCCAATATATGTATCTTACAAATGGAAAATTACTAAAAATATATATGAAGAACCACCAGGATGAGCTATAAAAAATAGAGATTCAATTGAAGTATCCTAGAGGGTTCTTTGATTTTATAGTATTATCAAAACTATTTACAGATTCCATTTTGTGCTCTAAAACCAAATATTGAAAAATGTAATACACATAAGAGATAATTAATTAAAATATTAACACTAAGAACATATCTATCAAACTAGTACAGGTGCCTTCTATAACTCTTAAACCAGTCAAATATAATATTGTTCCTCCCTCAAGATAATAACAATAATTCCAACATCCTAAGAAAAATATATAGGATTTATTGATGGATCCAAAGCATGGAAATTTTGAATATTGGAAGAATAAATTATATTCCATCATAAATGAGATGGGCTAAGGGTATTTGATTTTTTATATATAAATGAGATAGTTTACACTACCAGAGATCATAACATCCAATGATGTAGAGTTCAATGATCAATCAATTTATTTCACCTACCACTGAATATTGGGGTATAATATCTAGTAATTCTTTGTCTTTAAGGACTATCTCTATAAAATGTCGTATAATAATTGGTTTAACCGAGATAGTACCATGACACATGTGGCATATTTGTATAGTACTCCACTTAAAGATGAAAGATAATGGAAGGAATTCATTAAAAAGAATATAATTTTTTGATTATTATAGGACTTCAGAGTTGGTCGACCACACACATGCAATCATTAGGGAAAAAATGATTCAACCATTCATGACCCAAATCCCAAATGTAATTTCTATTGCCACATCCTCTTTCAAAAAATATTTCAAAAATCTCCCCAATAAAATTTAATGAAAAAGGAAGAAGAAGACGAACCCCCTTGGGTACTTATTCTTGTTTAGGCCCTCTAGAATTTCTTACCTCCATCACTAGAAGGATGATAACTACCCCATCAATGGATAATTTATTATGGTGATGAGTCATAGTGTAGTTCTGTAATGGTATGTTCTATAAAAAATTAAAAAAAATATAATGAGGTTAAGAAATTTTATAAGATATGATTTATTTATTTCATAGGGTAGAAAATAAATTTTCAATTCCACTAGCTCAACCAATCACATAGTATACATAGATATATCATATGACTATTTTACATTGTCTATTATATGATATGATTCTCTAATAGTCAAGTATTGATTTTAAATTGGATGTTAAATGTTAACATACAAGAATAATCCATGAAAAATCAATCATTATTGATAACTATCCCATAATATAAAACACATGTGACAAATGATGAATTCATTAAATTAAGACTTGAATGGTAGAATTTCATTTAGACGTACATTATAAACAATGAGCTAATTCATGTGTAATCATGGATAATAAATGAGGGTTATAAATGAAGGTTTATGTACAATGATGGTGGTGTTCTTATAAAACCCAAATATTTTATATGTATTTCATTAAAAAAAGTATCAATAATTCGATAGCATTCATTAGACAAATCCCCAAGCCTAAATGAGCCATGATATATTATTACCTTTATAACCTATCTATTTGATTGATGGGTATGAATAGTATTAACCACACTATGATTTGTATATATATATATAATTTATTCCTTAATTAAAATGTATTGAGTAAGACCTAATAAATAATAATTATATAATAATAAAATCATTTCCTATTTTAGAGATGAATTATTTAAATGAAATTTATTTTCCTTGGTGTTATTTATTTTAATAAAAGTAATATATTTATCTTAATAAAGAATTTATTTTATGGAAATTTTTCATTAATTTATTAAAATTAATTCATAAATTAGTTATATAACGACATTGAATGAAGATGAAATCATTTGAAGGTAAAAGAAGTAATTTTTAAGAAAATTCCTTTTATATATGAAATGTTCTTTTATCTTAATAAATTAAATAAATCACTATCGATTAATAATTATATTGAAATGTGTATATATTATATAATAAATACAATATTTCAAAATTCATATAATATTACCTTTTAGGAAAGTAATTATAGTAAGATTTTATTTATTCATAAAAATGCACTTTTCTAAAAAAATGTGGCTCATTGTGTTTTGTGGGTTTATTTTAAAACTAATTTCTTCAACATATAGAAATTGAATTTGATAATATAGATTCAGAATTTTTTAATTTCCATGTATTATTATTATTTATAATGTGGAAACTTTTTTTGTAATAATGAAGCACAAAAATATTAAAAATCGGTTAACACGGTTTGGGTTACAACATGTTAAATAATGGGGTTAAACGTACAGATTAGTGCAAAATACCAATTGAACTTGTATAAATATTATTAGTTTATGATATTTAAACTTATCTTATCTTAACATAAAATTCATGTATATTTAGTACAACATTAATATAGAAATTAATTTATATTATTTAAATTATTTAAGTAATTATGTGTGTGTCCCTCCACTCACATATAAAAGGGATCCTCGTATCCTCCTTTATTCACAAATTTTGAACATTTTAACATTGAAAAGACATACCACAAAAATTATATAGAGTCTTTCCCTTTATTCATGAAATTTTTTTATTACCCTAATACTATACTATTAATTCACAATATGTAATCCAAAGGAGGCAACTCAAAGAAGAGGACGTCAGAGCACATACAAAGCAAGTCAGACTTGAGGTAAGGTTTTTGTTATACTATCTCACTTATTTACCAGGATTTTTTTAAACATAAATATTTGATAATTTTTTTAACATATTCCTCAAAATCATATTCATTTTATTCCCCTCTATTTAGTTATATAAATTACAGGTTTTACTTTTATTTTCCTATCTCTATATTCTCAAAATCATCAAAGAATTTTTTAAAGAAAAGAGACATTATTTATCTCATTTCCCTAGAATAATTTAATTAAATATAAATATTTAATTTAATAAATAATCAAAAATAATATTATTAATATCAATTTTTTAATTAAAGTCATTTTTACCCAAGTTTCACATTCCATAAAAAATGTTTACGAAGAATATTTTTTTAATTTTTTGAACTATGTGATTTTTTTGATGATGGGAATTATTGTTTTTGAACATTTAACACATGAAATAATTTTTTCCACGAACATGAATTCCATTTTCATTGAATATTTATTTACTAGAATCTATTGGTATTTAAAAAAAATAATTTCTCTAATATTATATAAATTTGTAGATTTTAAATATGTGGTTTCAAAATGAAATGGGTATTTTCCTCAATAAATGTTCCATTGAACTTTTAATTGTGTTTTCATATATAAAAACATACATTGATGATACTTATGATTCAACTTTGATATGATATATTTTTTTCTCCATATTTATTATTTTTCTAAAAAAAATTTATGATGATGATGAAACATTGATAAAACCCATTTTTTCCATGGGTTACGCTAGAGAAAAAAGAAAACAATATTTTCTTGATCAAATGTAATACATGGGAATAGATTATTATTATTTTATGGATGTGTCTGTTATATCCCTCGATTTCATTGGTTAATGACTAATGCTCTATGATATCAATGGGTACATGAGTAGTTATCCCATGCCTAAAATAGGGTACAAAGGTGGTTCTTCCAAGCCCAAAGTAGGCACAGAGGTGGTTAGTGTAATCCTAACAAGTGATTAATGTATTTCTATGTAGTATTAACATATTAATTCTATGATAATGATTACAACACACCTTTTATACAACTCTCTATTAAATTTTCTTATGATTATGATATGATATCATGGCTCATGATTATTTATTCTTATATGATTAATGTCTTATGAACTTCAAGATCCATATTCCATTATTATTATATTTTAATTGTTGGGTATCATTTTACTATATTAAGCCCATATTATCATACCATTATGATCATGTAATTTTTACATATTAAAATTGACTGATATCTCTCAATTTTACCATGACTATGCATATGATCTCACCCTTTCTTATTCTTCTATTCCCTATAATATTTATAATTTTCTTAATTAGGGTATGTTTATGAATTGTACTATATGAGAAGAAATTAATGGGAGATGTTGAAGATATTTCATGTAATATGATGATTATGAATATAGTCTTCAATTTGAATAAAACATTATGGTTCTAGAGTGTGTATTGTTTTGAGAGTCATTGAATATTCATATAAAATGATGTTATATTTATATATGTATTTTTGGGGTCACCACAATTGGTGTCATATTGAGTTTAATTATTTTATTGATATTATGATTAAGAAACTTTGTTGAAAACCCTTGGCAAACATCTTGGTATAGGATAACATCATAATGTTTTGTTAATATTGAGATTGTGTGGTTTCCAAGAAATATATCCCCTATATAGATACAAATATGTTGATATGGTTTTGGAACATATTCACCGAGGGGTAAATACTCTAAAAGAGGTGTCTTGGGTAATTACATGATCATAAATAGTGCATGATGATAGTGATTAAGAATGTACACCTGCATAAACACTCATTGTTGATATTATTTTTTTAATGCACCTTATATTTGTAAACCATCATGATGAATGAGAGAATATGATCTACAAAAACCTATTCTAAGACCCTGTGATATGAGATAAACCTAATGTGCCATGGGTTGAGAGAAGTTATCAAATTTTTTGACATAATATGAATGATTTTCATAATTATATGATTTATTACATTTATTATAAATTTTTGATTTTCACACTATGTTTTTTGTTTAGTTGTTGGAAGAACCCAAAGGAATTATGTGAACAATGAATGTGATGTCCAATGAAACAACTCTTTAATGGGAAACTAAATGAAATGTGATCTAGAATTAGAATCCTTGTGATTATTACTAACTTGTATTGTCAATTTAGGATTAAAAACCAGAATAGGGTGAGTTTCCAAACCCACCAAAAAATTGAAAAATGGATTGTAATAAAATTTAATGTTATAAAGACCATTTTTGGAAGAATATAATGCATCTTATAATACAATAATAGAGGATGAATAATGTAGGGAAATGTCTCAATGGGAAGGGTATATTTTTATTTGTGGAAAATAATTTTAGAGAGTTAGTAATTAAAGAGGAAAAATAGGGGCACTTAAATGAGGGAAATAAATTAAAACCTAAGGTAAAATTTATAGTTAAATGTATTGTGTGTGGGGAACATGTTCATTGTATGAGTAAATGAACTAATCCAAGGACTAATGCCTATGAAAATGAAGTGACCATGTTATTCCAATCACTAATGTATATCATGATGTTTATAGCACACTTACCCTATACTATATAGATAGGGATGTCATGTTAAATTTTTTATGAATAATATGTATTAAAATATTATTATTCTTGATTTAGAGGATTGTAATTCGATTTTGTGTTTGGATTGGATCTCGATAAATAGATAGTATATCAATTTCCATGGAAGGGAAGTCACATTTCATATTTTGAGTGCAATTATGGTAATTTATCAGTGTGAGGATGAATATGAGATTGAAACAGAAATTTAATATATTTTATGGGTCATGATATATATTAATAAGGGGTATTTATCTCACATGGTTAGGGATAAACTCAATATCTAAGATATTCATATTATATAAGAGTTTGTTAATTTCCTTAAAAAATAGTTTCTCATACATCCTCTTAATCTTGAAGTTTATATTTCTATAAAACACAACACGGTGTTATAACTATCTCAAATACTCCCTATCAAATGAAACTTATTGTGTTTTAGAAACTACAGAAGTAAAATCATTAGAATTCTGATAGTAGATTCATCTAGCCTAGTAGTCCACTTGGGGTGAACAATTTTAAATTGTTAAAAACAATTATAGATCAATGAATCTATATTGATTATCGAGAACATAACAAGATCAAAAATAAGGAAAAATATCATTTTCCATTTATTAATTAGTTTTCTATCTACTTTGAGGAGATCAATACTTTTCCATGATTTAGATTTATTTTCGATAATATCTATTTTAGGGGAAAAGTGAATACATACCTGAAACATACTTCTATATGAGGTATGAACACTATGAATTTATTGTGATGAAATTTTGAGTTACTAACACCACCACTATATTCATGGAATTAATCAATATAGTCTTTATAGAATACCTCGATCAATTTTTAGTAGTCTTTATAGATAATGCTATTATATACTTCAATAAAAATGAAGAATATGAAGATAACATGGGGATTTTTTTTGAAGACCCTATGAAAGGAGAAACTATATGACTATCTCAAGAGGTTTGAATTATTTTTATCGAAAGTATGATTACTGAACCACATGATTAAAAGTGAAGGTAAATTAGTCGATCCTTAAAAAAAAAGTAGCAATTGAACATTATCCTTGATCATCCACTATGACTAATATCTATAGATTTTTTTGGATTTACAAGATATTATTAATGATTTTTATAAAATATATCATTATTATACAATCTGATTACCATGTTAACATATAATGAAATACATTTATTTTATAATTAAGGATGTGAAGAAAATTTCATGGAGCTAGAGAGACATATAGTCAGTGCACCTATACTCACACTACCCTAGAATAGATATGGGTTTTGTATCGATAGTGGTTCATTTTAGAAAGGAATTGGTTGTGTTCTAATGTATAATGACAAGATGATAAATTCTTCTTCTTGTCAATTAATGGTTCTTTATAAAAAGTAACCAACACAAGACATCTAGTTAAAATTGGTGATTTTTATAGTAATGATATAGAGTGGATATGTTTACAGAGAAATGCGTAACATATATACTGATCATAAAAGTTTATAGAATATATTCACCCTAAAAGAGTTAAATATATTCCACGAAGACGGTTGGATTTTATTAAATATTATGACTTATAAATAAATTACTACCATGGGAAAAATAATAATGTGGATGATGATTTGAGTCAAAAGGATCATGCTAACTAATCTATGATAAGTATCACAAATGATCCAATATATATGGATTTTCAATGAATAGAACATGAAATATTAAATCAAGGGGATAAATATTATCCTTAAAAAATGAGTGTTCAACCATCTATCAATGTGAAGATTAAAGAGTCACAATAGGATGAAGTTGATATGCAAAAGAGGGTGAGAAATGTTCTCGACTAAAACCTTGATTATGATCAAATGATAAGGTTCATGAACAAATAATGGGTCCCTATTATGCCTGATCTGATGATAGAGCTATTGGATGAAGCTTATAACTCATCATTCCCTATTCATCTTAGAAGTATAAATATGTATAGATATTTTATGAACCATTTATAGTATGATAACTTAATGAGATATATTGTGGATTATATGTCCTAGTGTTTGGTATAATAATACATTACAGTTGAGAGGTAAATGTCTTATGGGATGTTACAAAAATTACACATAATTGTTTGGAAATAGGAAAATAACTACATGGAGTTTGTTGTTGGAAACCAGTATACAAATAAAGGGAAAAATTCTATTTGGGGTGTATTTGGTCACCTCATGATGTCTTAACATTTCATTTATATTATAAAATATTTACCTATTGATCATTTTGACCAAATATACATTAAATAATTTTTTTGGTTACTTGGAGTACCATATTAAATTGTTTATAATATATATATTTTAGGTTTACCTAGATGTTATGGTGACGTCTTCAAAAAGTTATGGATACAAAGTTGTGATTTAGTACTATCTATCATCCTCTAACAAATTTTTAGTCTAAGATTATTTAAACCTTATATGATATGCTAAGATCACGTTCTCCAGATTTCAATCGTGGTTGAGATCAAAACCATCCACTAGTTTAATTTTCTTACAATAATAGCATTAACTAAAGCACTCATATGGATCCTAATGAATCCTTTTATGGAAAAAAGTGAATTACTAAAACATTAAAGGATGATGTTAGATAATGCAAAATATCAGAACATAAGCTTTCTTTGGAAATAAGAGAAGAGGTTAGAGCCATTTAGCATCACATAAAGGTACCTCAGAGTTAAAAAAATAGTCATGATTACAATCACTAGTGAGTCCAAGAATTTGAATTTAGTGAGTAGGTATTCCTATTAATTACTCCATGGAATATGGTTATGAGATTTGGAATGATGAGAAATATGATCCTTATGTATATTAGAACCTTTTATATTCTTGACTGAGTATGGATTACAACTTATCACTTGAGGCTTATACCTAACCTATATCATGTTTATGATATGTTTCATGTATTAAATTTGAGTTGGTATATACCTAATCCTAAACATGTATGGAAATGATTGTTTTTATGATTAGAGCATGAAATTTCCAATGAAGATCATTGATTTTAAATCTCGGATCTTAGAGATAATGTCCAACAGAAAAGACTAACGACCAAGATAAATTTATTTGTAGGAATTGTAAATTTGGGGGTAAAACACTAGAACATAAGAATATGGTAAAGAAAAGTATCATAATTTATTTTCATCTGAGTGATGGAATTTTGAGGGATAGTTTTATTTCATGGGTGGTAGAATGTAACATTATAATATTTTCAATGTATTCCCATAATATAATTTTTTTGAATTCAATAGCATTCATTATATGCCACATCGAGTCTAAATGAACAATTATATAATATAACATTATATCATATTCATTTTATTGATGAGTATGAATAGGATTAAAAATATTAAAAAAATACACATACACACACACATACACACATATATATATATATAATTTTTTTTCATTTATTCTATTTCATTTATTAATTATTATATTAAAATAAAATAATTTCATGATTAAAACATATATTTGTTTGCAGAAATGTATTTCTATAGGTGTTATCGATTATTATATAAAAAATATATTAATCACTGTTGAATATTTATTTTAATTAAATATATTTATAATTTATGAATAATAATTTATATAATAATTCTATAGTTCATTAGAATTAAGATAATACAATTTTATGGTAAAATGAGTTGTTTCTCAGAAAACTATATTTATGCAGATAATGAGTTATTATGTTAATAAATTAAGTGAATAATATTTAATAAGAGTGATAATGAAATATGTATATTATATATTCCATAAAATATTTTTTACTTCAATCTCATATTAATTATTATGCATTTAATGATATTAACATTGTTTTATGCTTAAAAATAAATTCTCTAAAAAAATTATCCATTTCATTTTGTACATTAATTTTAAAATTAATTTATACTATTTATAGATAATGAATTTCATAAAATTGATTATTTATTTGGGGTTATAATTTTCAAATATTATATTGATTACAATTTATTTTTTTCAATTTGAAAGGTAAAAATGAATTAAAATTTATTACCATGGTTATGGTTAAAACAAGTTATCAAAGGGGGTTAAAATATTATTTAATGGTAAAATTAAATCTTAAAATTGTTAAAGAAATTTGGTTGAAGATATTAAATCACTTTCTAATATTGAATTCATATTATTGGATATTTTGTGCTAGATTCACAATAAAGTGACTTTAAATTATTGAAATCAATTAATTAATTTAATTTTTGTTCCTACTATCACTTATAAAAAGGAACCACATCTCCTCCCTTATTCCTAAAAATTAAGAAAAATATATTATCCAAGATCTTCACAAACACCTTCTAGATTTCATCCATTAATTTTTGAGATTCTATTATTAACATAAGAATATTTTAAAAATTCGTAATTTTGAATACAAAGGAGACCCTTCAAAGAAGAAGAGGTTATAGAACATACCATGAAAGTCGGACTTGAGGTATGGGTTTTATGTTACAACCTAATTTTTTCCAAAAAAAATTATTATTAATTTTATGGTGGTGTAAATATATGATATATCTATAAAAAATATTATGTGTTTCCCTCTCTTATAGTTATTTTCAAAAATTAATATTCTACTTTTGTTTTACTCTCTATAGGTAGTCAAAAGTATGAACGAATTATATTAAGGAAAGATAACATTCTTATTATCTCTAGGAATGAATATATATTTTATAACTCTATATTTAAATTTAAATTTATTCAATAATGTTTTTTTTATATTCCATTGATTGATTGAGGTAATTTTTTCCATTTTTTATCAATCTATAATTCATTTTAAAAGGAATCTTATTATCTTTTTCAAAATGATGTACGTTTAACTGAAGGTGAAAATAGAATTGTTTAGTTTACATTTAATACATAAAATAATCTTCCCAAAATCATCACAACTATTTTCATAATACATATTGAGCTTTCAATTTTTTCACATGACTTTTCATTCATAAACATATATGTTCATAAATATATGTATCTATTTTATTAAGAAGAAATCATACATTAATGTTGAATAAGCTATAGGCTACAAAAAGTATTTTTATAACAAAATTCAATAAAAATACTTGAAAGTATAATAAATTAGAATTTAGAAATCACAATGATAATTAAAGAAAATAATTATAAAAATAGAAAATTCTAAAATTTATAATATAATTTTTGAATATACATTCACATAATATAATAAGACAGAGGGAGTTAGACATTTATAAAGAGGGATTTGAAATAAGATTTATGAATAATTTTTTTAAAAAATTATAGGGTTTGGATGACTTTTTGAAAATAGAAATTAATATATTCCTCCGCATTATATAGATGGTTTTTGAAAAAAATAATGAAATATAAATTTAAAATACTTTACCCTAATAAAATGATTTGAGGAAAAATTTAGAAGGTGTTTAAAAAAAGGGGGTAATGTATAAATTTTTTACCAAATAAATTTCCAACCTAATTCTCCATAACTAAATTAAAGGTGAACAATATTGAAGTTATCCTTCTTAGTAGTGAACCCATGGGATTTAACTTCCACCTCTCATTGTACCATTCAAAAAAATCAAATTCACATACTTTTGGTGAAGCTTAAAAGAGTTTATTTGGGAGAAAAACTAAAAAGGGGGGTTTTTTATAACCCAACATTAATGTGATGTTCTATTATTATTATTATTTTTATCATTATTATTATTTATCAACCATTTGATGAGACCCTAAAATAGTGGTGACTTGTCTCCTCATAAAACTTCCATTCTAAGAAAATTAGCATCTTATTTTTTACTATTTTTCTTTTTTAGATAGTCATTTCCCATTAAGAAATATAATATATATATATATATATATATATAATTTTTCCATTCCTTAACTCTTAATCAAGAGAAGAATAATTTATAAATATTTTCCCTCATTTTTTAATCTTTATGCATGACTTTATATATATGAATAATATATATGGGTGTGTCTGTATTCTTTCTTTACACCACATATATATATTTATACTTTTTTTGTATCCCCATTTTTACCCTCTTTACTTGTCACACACTTATGTATGTATGTATGTATGTATTTATTCTTATTTCTTAAGAATAGTCTTAAAACATATATTTTTAACATATATATATATATAACAAATGTATATATATATATATATATAAATATATATATATACATATATAAAACACACACACATATATATATATATATGTGTGTGTGTGTATTTATATTATTATTAATTTTCATAAAAGTTTAAATCCCACATATATTGTTATATTATTTATTCTATTTTTTACTTATTTGCGCCACAAAACTTCACACATACCACTTATTCCATTTTTTATAGACCTTCCATCATGTTCGAAACATATATTAGTATATTTTTTATATAGGGAAATTATGATATTGACATATATTAATATATGTATATATACTGATTACATGAATATATATGCATATATATATATATATGGTCCACATATATGTATTAATATTAAATAGCATTTTAAAACACAATTTTTTAGAAACAGAATCTCAATTTTTTTACTATATATATATAGATACATATATTTATATATATACACGTGTCTATATAGTTATTATTTTTGTTTACTAATTGTATATTAACATTTTGTCTATATCCTTTATATTTACACGTGCATATAAATATGCACTTAAAAGTATAACATTTTATGTATTTATATAAATTCAAAATCCTAATTTAAATTTTACATATCTTATCATAAATTAGTCATTTAATATACCATACTATGTATTTCACTTTGAAAAAATAGACTATCTAATTTTAATTTTATAAACACAATTCTATATTTCATTATATATTTAATTCATTAAAATATTTTTTATTTCAAAAAAATATTTTTAAAATAAACATATAAATATATATTTAGATGTAAATTATTATTATAAATAAAATATTAATATATAATAAAACCACAGAAATATAGTTTTATCTATCATTATATTGTTTTTTGAATATCAAAAAAATTATATATATTAGAAATCCAGGGTTGTTACATAACCATTTTTTTGGAAAGTGATATGGCTCTTTTAACCTTAGGTGACATCCCCCAATCATCACAAGATCAAAATAAATGCCAAGGTATTACACAATAATTGGGAGAAAAATTTATATTTAAATATACATAACCTTCCAAGACCATAAAAGAAAACAATAAATCCAAAACTCTGTGGAGTATGAAATGTAAAAAATAAATATCAAAATTCAATAAGTAAATAATAGTTGAGTAGTAAAACAATTGGAGCATTTCACTAAACTAAATTCATAAAGACACCCCAATATGTCAACATTGACATGGAATCACACAAACAACTCTACATAAGCATATCATTGCCCCAACGACTATCCTGATAATTTAAAATCATGATATACCACTAGAGAAATAAGAGAATTTTTAATTACCTATGTCATAGAGGATATCATCTTTCATACGCACCAAGATTCATATACATGGGTGAGTATAAAATCTAGTACAAAACCCCTAAGAGACATCCCAACATATTTCACTATAAAAATAAAAAATTTAACACACAATTTATAATATAAATATAACAAATAAGAGGAAATAGAAATAAGTTTACAAATTTAATTGTATTAAACTTATGTAGAAAAAATATTTTATCTATTTATTACACATGGAATACCAATTCCGCATTCATAGATACTCACAACCATTCAAAAACATTCCCAATACTCATGAGAAATATCACATCCATACACTAAACCATTCATTGGAAATAATCTTATCTATGGACCAAGTTTCACTGGGTAGCATGTATGAACCAAAAAGGTCTCATCCAATGCAAATGAAAAACCACCATTCCATATTTTCCAAGATATCATTCCAAAAATACCTTTTTAAGGAAATTTTTTTTTGTCATTTTTAAAAGATTTTTCATGAATTAGTCGAATTTGTATAATTTAAATAAACAACCAATGTTTTTTTCTAGATCCTTTTACAGATACATGGTTCTCAAAATCAAAAAAAAGTCCGAATTATAATAAGAAATTGATAGATTAACTAGAGGACTAACTGTTTTATATACATAAATATAGAAAAATTTTATAGAGAATTTATAGTATATGTGGAAGAATACCATGACTTAGTGGAATAAGACACTTAAGATTCCCTAAGGAGAACTCACCCAAGTTAGTGGCCGAGACTGCTAAGTATCCCAAAATAGCATAACCCCCCGTTCTATTCTCTCCCAACCCCAATTTATAAAATCCCCTTACAACCACTTATACCCACTAGAATATTACCCAAAGGATCCCTATAATATTCCCTCTAGGATACCTCATCAGATCCTACTACTTAATAGAAACTTCTAACTACATCTGCTTCTATGAAATTTCTACTCTTACCTCCTACAAGTTTCTATATAACCCAACATCCCTATCACTTCCACTCAGAAAATATACACATTGTCCTCATGTTAGAAACATGATATATAGTTGAATGTATATTTTACATATAATGACATTTAGTGAATTCTCTTAGTCCACTTCCCAAATCATTATATTTTTTAATGCCCATACAGAACCCTCCTATATCGTATCCTGATAACAGGGGATCTATTGAAATTAGATTTTCAACATGCACGATTGATGCATTAAATCCAACCAATTATTCTATACCCTTTCATGAAATATCTCCAAAATCAAAACAAATAATGATTTGAAATCCACTAAATCAGCCCATAAAATAAAACATGCACCGATTTTATGAAATGATCCACTAGTGAAAAAGGGTCATTATGTAAGGGGACTATTTTTTGCAGTAGAACATAAAAACCAAATTAATCAACAAACTGATCTACCCTCTAATAATAATCTCTTATTATCATGATAAAAATATTGAATCTCTATGTACAACCAATACATAACCACTAATTCTTAAGTAATGTTTAAGTAAGAACTAGCTCTTCATGATTGAAGATACATTACACTTGTTGCACATATTGTACATTGATCCTAAATGAAACATGGATTACCATGGTAACCCAGATTCGTTTTTTCCAATACCATAGAAACAATCATCATTCATATAATTCCTAGAAAACTCATCTCATGGATGTGGAGCTGCATGAAATATCCTAGGCCAAAATTGTATTGTTAAATATAGTGAATGTGAGATAACTATTCTCAATTATATAAGTGAAGAGACACTGTATGTGATTGGTTTTGAAGAAAATTTTAATGAAACATTTCCAACTCATTTAGACAATATCCAAGTGGTATTGATTAGTTAATAAAATATATATTCCAATACTACGGAGGGAGATTATATTTTTATAGATTTATTTTATTAATATTTCATTAATGAAATTCAATAAGACATTCCCTATGATGTATTTTAATGTCCACATTCACTGATGAAATATTTTTATATTCATTACGAAAAAATAATTATGTTTAGGGATTTTAAAATAGGATTATTGGAGAGTGGCTACCTACCTCTCATAGATTTTTTTTATATATTCCACACTTTGAAGAGGAAAATAAAGATGATATATTTAGAGATATAGAACTATGATAGATATAAATATCTATAATTTAATATTAAATTTAATTTTTATATAACAACCTTGATGGGAACATTAAAAATTGTACTCGTGGATTAAATCCATTGAAGGTTGATAAATATTAACTTTTTGATTCACTGATGGGGATCATATAATTTTTTAAAGATCCACTTAAATAATAACTAAAAAATGTGGCAAAGGTCCCCAATAATAGAACTTCACTCTCCCTATACCCAAACTATTTTGAGGGGTTCTAAGAGGAGTATACCCCTTATATTCTACTACTCCCACCCCTTATGTCATATTTCACATAACATGGGGTGGATACCAGATACACACCCAAATAGGACATCCATAAGAATAAGGAAGCCATAAAGTTCCTTGAAACTTTAAGGATGTGGTGGTTCATATCATGGAGACCTAATTCTCTAGTAGATAAAGGATAGAAAAAATACCAACTATGGATAGGAAATACACATTATATTTTTGGTGGATTAAACCAAAACATTCATTCTTATTCCCTATTTTCAGAATTATTTTTGTTTTATCTCACTATAATAGTATTTTTATGTGATTTTCTCTAGATATTAATATAGTTACAGCAGCTGTAGAACATTATTTAATTCAAAATCTAATATTTTCCACACATTAAATAAAAATTCCTTTAGTTTTAAATTTCTTATTCTCTTAAAAATAAACTTAATTTTTATTTTCATTTTAAAAGTTAAGGGCAAGATATCATATTATGGAAACATTTAACATCACTTAGATAATATATATGGGATGTTCACCTCTATATAATAATCATATTGTATAGCTCTATCATACAAAATGACTATTTATATATTTCTACATTATTTAATAAATGGGTAACACATATTAGAGAATTAATGTGTAAAAAGAGTGAACAAACTGTGGGGAGGGATACTTGAGATTTAAGTTACATATTTTGGGGTGTTTTAATTTCTCTTTTTTCCTATTTTGTAACATCATATACTTAAATATAATATATAAACACTTTTTAAACCTAATTTATTTCTGATGGAAATTCCTTGATTTTTAAAAAATGGGTTCAAATTAGTGTTAATTTATAATCTTTCCCTGGTTTTTTTATTTTCAAAACATTATTAAGAATTTAATTATTTTTTAACCCATGACTCATTAGTAACTATCCAATATTATATTTTTCATCCCAAGAGGTACTATAGAACCAATTGAAATATTTTTCCAAATAACATCCATTATTAAGTGAACTCAAGTTCCTTTGTCACTACGAGCATGGTATTATCCTTGATCAAATATTTTGGGAATGAATAAGTGTGTAAGGGTGATTGATATAATTAATGTTCATGAAATGTTGTATTATGTCTTATAATACCTAACCATCTGTTTACCCTTATGAATATCATACTATCAAATATATTTCAAATAGGTAATCCACATTACAATATTATTTTCCATATATTAACTAACTTTTGAATTCAATGGTTGATCAATGTTTTAAAGGTGTGTATGGGAAATGGGCTACACAATATGATATTATGAGGATGAGTGAACATTTATGGGAGTGTTAAGGATGTTTTTTATTTTAGGAATCTTCATTATGACATCAGTATCTCATTTTAATCCATTTTATTCCACATGAAAAAATGAAAAAATATTGAAAAATAAAAAATGAAAAAAAGGAGATGGGATTGAACTTTCCATATTACTAATTTTCCTGGTTCAAAAACCTCACTAAAACAAAAATGTAATTTGTTATATGTCAATAATTATATTATTTTATCATACAATACTCTATATATAAATGTAATAATCAAAAAACTGTTTATTGAAAAGTAAAAAAAATAAAGTGGAACAACCTTTCATTAAACATCATTTTCATGACATTTTGTTTAGTTTGGAAAGGTTGAAATTGAGTGAGTAATTCATGCATGGGTACTTTAACATTGTAATTATCAAATTTTTGAATCAATGGCCATGCCTTATATTTAATGAGCATGATTCATATTTTTAAAATAATATTTCTAAAATTAAACCCCCTGAACATTGGCCTTAATGATCACTATTGAAAATAATTATAATGGGAAAAATCATTTTCCCTTTTAAAGAGTTTTATAATTCTACCAAACATATGGTGAGGCTTGAATATATTTTGAATGATAACAAAATTATATATATTTTATTATAGAGAGATGAGTGACATGATTTCATTGTATGGTTTTTATCGATATGTGTATGGTTTAAAATAATGAATTTAAGAAAATTTGAATGTGAGAGAATATAAAATGGGAAAAACTGATTCCATAAACAATAAATAATGAATTACATTTGGAAATAATTTTAAAATTATATAACTTTTTATTTTTTTATTGATTTTGAATTTTATGTCAGAATATTTCTTATGAATGACGTGGGGTGACTATGGGGGTGATTTGTGATTAATTTTCAATAAGATTAATTAAAAATATTTATTTCCTTTTGAAAAATTTAATTAACTTTTTGGTTAAATATATTTCTATTAATTTTGGATTAATAAAATAATTAGTTTAAAATGGATTTATAGTCATGAATATAATTATTTATTTATATTGGTATTATTTCTAATAATCAATACACTGGTATATTTTTTAAAATTGAATTTTTACATGTTTCATTTGATTAAATTAGGATATAGATTACTTTACTATTTTTTATGGTGGTTATGGAAGACTAAAATAAATAATTGAAACTATTTCATATTAAATCAGGCTTATGAGTGATTAAAACAAACAATTTAGGAACTTACATGTGGTTTAAATAATAATTTAAGTGCTATATTGGATTAATTTGGCTCTGGTGTGCTGTGTAAGAATGAATCAACCTTGTATTAGATTAAACCATCACATTGAGCTCCAAAATTAGAATCCTCTGGCCATTAAAAGAGTTATGTGGAATATATTTCAACATAAAAATTATAGATATAATTAAATTCCATAAAAGTTTATATAATTGAGATTATAATAGTCTTATATGATATAACTATGAAATAGTACCTCTAGATATAAATAACCCCAATGATATACCTTCTGTCTGGATAAGTCATGAATTTCAAAGGCTTCGTGTGTTTAATTTATGTAAGGATTATTTTCATCTTATTTAGTCAAAAAATATCAAATTTTACAAAAAAATAACCAATACAACACATGACATCTAGAATATTAATATAAATTCATAAAAAATTATCATTTTCAAGGTTTGAGATATTTTTAATTAAATTGAAACACTCAAAGGACATGTTATATTAACTCCGACTCCCTAAATTTGTGTAATAACAATCAATTAAAATAGGGAGAAATCACTTGGGGAAAATGAATATCCTCTTTCACTACAGATTGAAATTCTCACTATGATATTTCTAGTTATTATATGTGGTTTCCCTAGTTCACTCTAGAAGTACTTTCAATAATTGAGATACTCAGTAAATTCCATTGGATTCATCCATGTATATGTGTTAATCATCCATTAAAGACAAAAGGAAAAGAGAAAATATTTCATTTATAAAATAACTATCAATATTGGGAAACTTATTATGAATTGATCATTGTGTTAAGAATATAATTATAAGGAATTAAATTCACATGTGTTGGTTGAAGGAATTACATGAGATTCTATTATAAGATGATGAATGAAGTTGGAACATCCAAGATGTTGGATATGTGGAATCATCATGGATTCTAACCTTATATGAGGAGTAATCCATTGAATAAGAATTCAAAAAAAATTGGATCTATTTAAAATATAAACATGTAATTATGATTAATGTTCCAATCATAACTAAGAGTACTGTTTTTTAGAACATGATGATTATTTTAGTGCATTATTTCAATAGTTACTGGGAGTTTCAAGCGTGGAATATCAATGTTTTCATAGGAAATAAATAGACCAAATTTATTTCAATACCCCAGGGGATACTTATTCACTCTAGAGTTTTGTTATCTCTTTATCTATTCTATTCTAATTCCTAATATGAGTAGTGGGGAGTTCTAGAGTCTAGTGTGCTAATATTCCTCTTTACTTTTTAGACTTACTGGGGGTAGTGAGGGTTTAAATAAAATGTATTTGGTTTTTACTATCCATTCTCACTTCTCCCTTCTCAAATTTTATTTTCTGTTCAAATACAGAACCACATCTTTTTTAGTAATAAACACATGTTTGGGAGTGATGTACATAATATAAGAGTATAGTTAGATGTATCAATTGTATGATTTTTTATGTATATATATTTTAGATCACGGTTGTTTTTGATTTTCGTACATACCTTTAATTTAAATTTGGGTGTTATGTGGATGATATATTTTGAATTTATCTAGTTATTTTGGACGTATATCATTTATAAGTCAATTATGCGATAATGATACAGTTGAACACTAGGTTTACCTACTTTTTACCCTTGGTTTTTTCATTTTAATCATATTATTTAAATATTGTATAACACTTCATCAACTCCACTTCCTTCAAGTTTTTAATTATTCTAAAAAAAATATTATAATGTAAAATATAATATTATTCAACAAATATCATTGACTTTCTTTGAATGATGGCTCATGGGTTTAATAAAGTGATATTTTAATGGGGGTTTAATATGGAATCATGATGAGGGGACCCATTAAAAGGGTCCTCACATCATGTGACTCAGCTATATTATTAGATTAATTGTAAACCTAAATAGAAAAAATTTTCAAATTAAGAAATTCACTAATAAAGGAGAAAATATATTAGTTGGATGATGATTTCAAAGGGATTTTAATCATCTAAAGTTGTATCTTTTTCACTGTCCAGTTCTGATTCCCCCTATACAGGGAAAAAACAATATATTCTATATGGTAAGGATTAATTGATCCATTTTTTCCCTTATTTCCTAAAAAAGTGATAAAATTATAGACAACAGTATATAATAACAAATTTAAACAATCTCAGAAGTTGAGATTTGGTACACTAATATCGATAAGATCTTCCTTATGCTAAATTTTACAATGAAAATGTTATTTCAATATAAGAAACATCATGAGATACACCTGATCACCTATTTTGATCCATTAAAATATAACCATAATGGTAGTACCCTTATTTTCTAGTTTGAAACCCTTAATTTATGCTTTTCATGGTTTTAAAGTTTAAGGGTGATGGTTGGGAGAGTTGGGGAGCACTTTAGAAGTAGTTTTATAGAAAAATGGATGTCGCATTTGTGGCACACAATTTGTCTAACCATGTGACCAAACCATACGTTTTTTCCTCTTGAGACATTGCCCCCAGCTCGGTTACAACACAGACAGGGACACCATGTGAGAAATCCATGTGAGGGTCTTCCTAGGTAGTAGCTAATGCACAGTTAGTGCATGGTTTTTCTAACTGTGCAATCTAATCGTGAAGATGGTTGAAGTGTGATCCTAAAAAAGTGGATCTCACATGTTTTATCCTTTAAATGGATCTTTTATTCTCTTTAGTGGCCATAACTCTGGATTTTTATTCATTGAAGGTAGGATAACCTCTCTCATGCATTTTGGAGGCGATCTCAATACTTCCCTCAGTGAATCGAAGCTGAATTATTGAGGTATTTGATCGTTCTTTGTCATTCTCTTGATTTCATAGATCTATTTAGATCTACTTCTCCTATTCTCTCGACTTCATAGGTATAGGAACATTATGGGTAAATCTAGGTGTGTGGATACCAATTATGATGAAATGTTGTTTTTTTATTTCTAGGAGATGAGGTCTAAGGTGGGTTCTATGATAATCAACCTGGTTTTCTTGTGTGTTATTCATTCTTTGAAGTTTTCATCAAAACCTTCTAGGTAGGAGGTTTATTTATCAACTCAACTTATTAGAATTGATTGGATCTTGTTCACTTTATTTTGTGTGGTGTTTAATTTTTTGTGATTTGGTTGTTAAAAAATTGTTTTAAACCTTCATGAGTGATGGTTATGAAATCTAGAAAATTGGGGATTTTGAATGAGTTCCTTGGTTCATGGTTTTAATTTTTTTTATTTTAGAAAGGATACTTTCCTAGATTGTTGGTACATTATTGGTATTAGATTTTTTCAATAAAAGGGAATGTTTTATTGAAATTAAATGTTTCTTTCAAATTGGATGTGCTTTTGTTTTCAATAAATTTTCAGTTTTACTGAAATGGTTTATTTTTGAAATGAAAGTATTTGGAATAAATTGAGTAGGTCTGAGTTCATGCTTAACGGTACCTTAGTAAGGGATGAGTACCATTGGGGTACAAGATACATGACCCTAGATCAGGGGCATGTGTCATTAAGTCACAAGGTAATTGGATGAGAGGCTGCTCATGAGTATGGAACTGTCAAAAGAAGAATTCACAGGTGGGTGTGTTGGGAACTGTAGAATGGGTATGCCAAATGATAATAAGAATTGGTTTTAAATAATTTATTATTTGTTTTTCTAGAAAAATAAAATACTTGAAATTAGTTTCATTTGGTTTTGTTTTCACTTGGTTGAAAATGATTTTTGGAACCTGTTTATATTTTGTTATAAACTATTTTGGTAAATTTCATTATATAAACTATTTTATTTAAATGTTTCTAACTCTTCTATCCTAGTGGCATGAGTAGGGAATTTACTGGGGAAAACATATTGAGTTTTATACTTACCTCTTCTTTGGCACATTAGTGCTTTTAAAGATGTTGTCTTTCATGACAGGGGAAAAGTTAACATTTCCCACATTTTTAGCACAACCTCATGAAGTTTGGAATGTTCAGTGACTACGGATCTTGGAGCTTGTGGATCCTAGAGTCTTATGGTTTTTTAGAGAGTCTTTAGTTGTTTTATCCATTTTTCATTTTGAAACTTTTTTGGTCTTTGGTTGTTGTGAACATTGATGTGATTTTGAGAAATATAAATGTGTTTAGTGGTCTTTATTGTTCAAGCATCATTAGTGAAAGGGTTGGTTGTTGGCTTGTTGGATTATTTATTTAAGGGTAAATCATCCCCCACTTGTATGTGATACCCTTCGTCATTTATTTCCTTCCGTTGGCATCTTTGGGATGTCGCTTAAAGACAATTAATGACTCATTGTACTCTCAAGATAATTGGAATTGGAAGGCCATTTCAAATAGTATCACTCTTTCCCTTCCCTTGTGGTACACATGTTATCAGCTTTTTTAGTCCTTTAAAACCAAGTGGTCATCAATGTTCTTGGTCGGGGAGTTGAAATTCACTCATGGCTATTCATTGGGTTGAAATATTAGACATGGGTAGGATCATCAAAACTTGAAATTTATAGCATAATAAGACGTAGACAACCCTTTTATATTGAACTATATGTTACCAGTGAGTTGGGTACATAAGTGTTTGGAGACACTTCCAGGATTTAGAAATCACATTGTCATGGGATTAACAAATGCGACAAGCATGAAAGCATTGTAGAGGAATTACATCCCACTAGGATTGCATATTTCATTTGGAGTAATGATTTATGATTTTTCGCATGGTGTAAATGTTTAAAAAAAGAAGAATTTGTTTTCAAATGAATGATTTTGAGACAAAGATATTTGGTATTTTGAAAATGGTTTAATTTTCAAAAATCAAGTTGAATGTTTTCAAAAATGATTGAACATGGAAAAATGTTGTGTTGAAAAACAATGTTATAAAAATGATGTGATAGAATTTAAAATACTTAGCCATCAGTTTCTGGATAGTGAGAGTGATAGAGTTTTTTGTTTGTTTAGAAAATGGCACCTGCTAGGCATCATCGAAACCAACATCAAGAATCGATAGATAATGTAGTTGCACCTAAACCATGGGTGAACCAAGAGATAGTTGAGAATATCATCTAGACGTTTTATGTTGTGGATAAAGTGAGCCAGAGGAATGAGCCAAAGAATGTGAATCTTAATAACCAGTTCTGAAAGCAGAATCCCCCGAACATCCAGGGTGATGCTGAACCCAAGAAGGAAGAGGTGTGGCCCAGTAGGATGAATAGTATCTTCGACTTCATTAGCACACCGGTACAGCCAACGGTCAAGCTGGAAACGCCAATGCTTGAGGATCCTTCATTCTAATGTTGGGATTTAGCAAAGCAGGATAAATTGGATGAAGGACTTACATTGAAGGATTTTGAGGAATTTTTGAACAAAAAATTCCATCCTAACATGTTTAACATCTAGAAAAAAACGGAATTCTTCAGCCTAATATAAGGGAGTCTCTCTTTCATAGAGTTCGCGGCTATAATAATGAATTTAGACTATTTTTTACCAGAAGTTGTGGCTAGTGCATCATTCTAGGAACGCATCTTCAAATCAGGGCTATGGTATGAGATTCGATCAATGATTGCACTACTCTATATTATAGATTATACCTAGATGGTGGATAGAGCGACAATGGCTGAATGTGATATCTCAAGGTCTATGGGAGGAGGTATTAAGATACCCACCGTTAATGGTGGGAACTTAAATGTTGGGAGTAAGAGGTAAAGGGACACCTATTTCCAAGGTGGATGTGGAAATCAGATGGCTGGATCAGTGAACCTTCCTTCACGACCCCAGAACAAAGATGGTTTCATTCTATGTGGTTCACTAGACCACATAAAGTCAGAGTGTACATAAAAACCTAGAGCCTGTCATAATTTCCAAAAGATGGGACATCGTCAATGCTATTGTTGCCGTGTTCCATGTTCAGGTGCTTGAGACCCTTATTAGGCATCGCAAGCATAATATGATTTGAAAGGATGAGGAAAACAGATCGGTCTCTTTAGCAGAGCAGTGATAACCATGATGATTCCAGAAATACCATGACCCTTCATCTAGATAAATTTTAGCAAGGAAACATGGAGAATAGTGCAGCAATGAAGCAATTAAATGGAGTTGAGTAGATGATTATCGATGATTGGGCTGGACCATCTACAGTGAGAGTTATGATTGTTTTTATTTACACCCATATTCAAGTTCTCTTAGATACTAGTGATTTGCATTCTTTCATTGATTCTCATGTTGTTGACATGCTATTTTTAATGTCGGAATTTATGCCTTCTGTTTTAAAACTACAAACTCCTCTTAGTGAAGTAGAATGTCAAGCCTTTATGTGTCTAGCATGTGTTATAACAGTTGATGAAGTTGAGATGAAATAGAACTTCTCAATGTTGGATATGGATGTCTATGATGTAATCCAGGGTATGGATTGGTCGACAGCATTTAAGGCTCATATCGACTATTATATGAGGATAATCAGTCTCACAACTTAGGAAGACATCGAGCATCTCTTCAGAGGAGAGGGGATGGTAAAGAAAGGGGAAAAGAGCTTGTTGGAACCAACGATGGGAATTATCTCTTATCAGTTGGAAGAGTTGACTTTGTAAACAATGTAAGAGATTGAGGAAATTAATTTTATAGTATTTTTGGATCAATATATAGACATATTTCTTGAGAAATTATCAAGGTTACTACATAAACAGAAGTGGAGTTTACGATTTATCTCCTTCCGGGGACCAGTCCTACTTTAATTTTGTCTTATATGATAGCACCAAAAGACTTAAAGAAATTGAAATTTCATTTCAAGGATATAGAAATCAAGGGTTTCATTTGGCCAGGTACATCTCTATGGGATGCACCAGTCTTGTTCATGAAGAACACATATGGAACTCTTCAGCTGTGTGTTGATAATCGTAAGCTTAACCATGTTACGATAATGAATAGATATCCACTTCCATGCATAGAGGATATGTTTAATCAATTAAGGGGAGCTCAAAAGTTCTCAAAAATTGACTTCATATCAGGATATCACCAATTTCATGTTAGGAATGAGGATATTCCAAAGATACATTTTCGAAGTAGATATGGCCACTATGAATATGTAGTCATTCATTTCTATCTAATGAATGCACCAACATTATTCCTAGCCTTGAAGAATGGGATATTTCATAGAAATCGTTATTCTTTTGTTGTGGTGTTTGTGGGAGACATCTTGGCTTATTTAGAGATTAGGGATGACCATAAGAAACACATGTAAACAATGTTAAAAATCCTGTGAGATCATCGTTTGTATCCCAAATTATCATAGTGTGATTTTTAGGTATAGGAAGTACATTTTCTTGTCCATGTCAGTTCTAAAAAAGGCATTTATATTCATCCTAAAATGATAAAAGCTATTATCTCATGGAAACCTCCGAAGAATGTCATCAAGATATGAATTTTTCTTTGACTATTTGGTTACTACCAATGCATTGTGCATGATATATCAATAATATCTTCTCCAGTGATACCTCTGACAAAGAAGAATGCCCAATTCCATTGGATAGAGGAATTCCAAAAGTCTGTCCAGGAACTAAAAGTTCATCTTACATCACCAACAATATTGATCCTTCCAAATTCAGGATAGGGGTATGTGGTCTGCTGTGATTCTTCAAGATCAGGGTTGGGAGATATTCTCATGAAAGGAGACAATGTGGTTGCTTATAGTTCAATGAAGTTGAGGGTGCATGAGAATAATTACCCACACATGATTTGTAGTAGCAGTAGTGCTCCATGTCTAGAAAACCAGGAGACACTTTCTCTTTGGTGAGAAATTAACTGTGTTTACGAACCACAAAAACATGAAACACATTTTCTCACAATGAGATCTGAATTTTAGGGAATAGAGATAGATTGAGTACCTCTAGATGTTTGACTTTGACTTGAGGTATACACCAGAGAAATGGAACTCTGTGGCAGATGCATTGAGGAGAAAGTCATATGCTCAGTTGGTGAATGAAGATTCAGATGAATGGCAGTTGATGTCAGTCCCAACCGACATGCATATGGAATTTGAAAGCCCATGTGAGGTTTCTGTTTTCACCATAACTACGTTTGTTCCAGATTTGGTAAATATGGTCAAAAGGCACAGACATTTAATTTATAATGTCTGGTTATGAGTTCAAAACACAATGGTGGGAAGACCATTAAGGGCTGTAAACATGATTGGAGTTCCATTTTGTGATTTAGAGTATTTATGGTTGAACCTAAGGCTTTTCTAGAACGACTCCTTCTTGCATACCACCATTAGATATGGGTTGTACATCAAGGTACACAGAAGATGTATAAGGCATTAAAAGGCGCAGTTTTGGTGGAGCAGAATGAAATGGAAGATGGATGATATTGTCTTGCGGTGCTTAACTTGTCTACAATTTAATGTAGAGTATCAGTGAATAGCAGGAATGTGGTAGTATTTTCCTATCCCAATGTAGAGGTGGTAGTAGATAGTAATGGATTATGTTACAGGTCATCCAAGAACGGTCCGGAAACACGATGCCATATGGGTGATAGTGGATTAGCTTACCAAGTCAGCCCATTTCTTTCCAATTCATGAAAATCATATGGTGGAGGATATATCTAAAATCTACATCTAATAAGTGGTAATGAGGCATGACGTACTAGTTTCAATAACCTCAGATAGAGATCTAAGGTTCATATCTCATTTTTGGAAATCCTTACGGAAAGCCATTGGGACTCAGTTGACTCTGACCATGACATATCATCCTCAGACAGATGACCAGTCTGAGTGGACAATACCAAAGTTGGAAGACATGTTGCGAGCTTGTGTAATGGATTTTGGTGGCTCGTGGGAGGAGCATATACCCTTGGTGGAGTTCTCATAGAATAACAACTATCAGACCTCAATACATATGGGTCTATTTAAAACACTGTATGGGTGTCCTTGTTATTCTCCACTCTATTAGGTGGAAACAGGTGAAACTTCACTAGTTAGACCAATCCATTCCCAAGACACAATGAGGAAGATCCTGTTGATTAGAAAGAATATAGAGATGGATTAGTGCAGTCAGATATCTTATGCAGATCACTATTAAAGATCGTTGTTGTTCACTATGGGTGATCATGTCTTCTTGAGGATATCTGAATGGCCTAGACATTCTCATTTCCAGAAGCATGGAAAGTTACCGCTTAGATACATTGGTGCTTTAGAGACACTAGAATTTGTCAAAGTGGTGGAATATCAGTTGGCATTACCAACATGGTTTAGTTTGGGGTATAATGTGTTCCATGTATCTCTGTTGAAAAAGTATCAGCCTGATCATGACTATGTGATCAAATGGGATCACATTGAAATAGAGACGAATGATTCATTATTACATATCCCGATAAGGATTGTGTATAGGAAAGAGAAATAAATCTATGGAAAAATCATTGGTCTAGTGCGGGTTTTATGGAATCATGGTCAGATTCAGTAAGTGACATGGGAACATCTGAAGGAAATGAAATAACAGTGTCCAGAACTCTTTCACGGAAGAAAATGTTTTCTACATTCCACGAACAGAAAGTAAAATGTGGGGGAGAATGTAGTACCCCCAGTTTCTAGAATGTAAACCTTTTCTTGATGATTTTCATGGTTATAAATTTTAAGGGTGATGGTTGGGAGAGTTGGGAGAACTTTGGAAGTATTTTTAATGAAAAATGAATGTCGCACAAGCGGTGCATGATTTGTATAACCATGGTGCCAAACAAGGTGTTTTGGTACTCTTGTGGTAGTGGATCCCACACGGTTGGAGCATGCTTATAGAGACTTTGGGAGGATGTCATGCAAGGGTCCTCCTTGTAACGACCCAAAGTTTCATTAATGGAAATCCATCTTGATCTAATTAAATGCCTCTTTATGTTTATATAAAATGTAAACTTCTTTGGTTTTATGTTAAGAATTTTGACCGTTGCTAATATAGCCTTTGAACAGTGATCACATGATAAGTATAAATATCGGACTTTAACAAATCCAATTTACTCAGAAAAAAGAAACAATGGCCTCATCAAGTAGAATTGCCCCATATGAAGCCCATTTTCCAGAGCTCAGAAAAGAGGTGGTATCATTGGGCTTCTCCATTGACCAATCCCAAGTTGAGCTTCATCATTTCAAGATCGAACGTGGCCGTCTATGGGAAAAGTGGAAGTTGATTGAAATTACCACTCGAGCGATGTTATCTAAGCCATCCCAAGAGTCTGTCACCATCACACACCTTACCCATAGGTCTTATGTGGCTGTTTTAAGGGGTTATGTAACAAATAAGTAGTACTATGTTCATGTACATTATTTTTTGTATAAAATAATGAATGTAATTTCTAGTCATTTTTGATACATTATAAATAGTTTTTAAAGTACAAATGGTGTTTTTAGTTATTATTTAATTAAGAAATCTATTTTATTAAATTAAGGGATTTTTGAATTAAATAATATTTTAATAAAATAATATTATTATTATTGAATTAGTTTTTATTAAATATAAATGATCTTATAATTTTATGAATGCAATTAAATTTTTTTATTAAGGTTTGAAATCCATTTCTGTCAAAACCCGTGAATTTTCGATAAATGACGGTTTTTATTTTAAAAGTGAAAATTAACATATTTATAAAATTATTTAGATAAAATAAATGTCATTTCTGAAATCAGGACGTCGAAATTATCCAACGGTGAATTTTTCAAAATTTTCTGTGGCAGTCAAATTTTTGGGTAAAAATTAAATACCGTTTAAATATATAATGTGTTTTATGACATCCTAATGACATAATAGTGATGTAATAAAATACTATAATCTTTATGTTCGGATAATATATGTTTTACTATTACAATAATGTGATTTTGGGTTTGATTGACTTACTTTTCAAAGCATTAATGGACCCCTCAAGACATATTCAACACTTTGCCGGTTTAAATTAATTTCTATGGGAGTGTGACCCACGTCCACATAAGAAACCCTAATATTTTAAGAAGTTAGGACTTTATCCTTATAAAATATCGTCTTCCTCTTCCCTTTTCTAAAAACCATTGGAAAAAAACATTGGATGGTTTGTGGTTTCGATTAATTTAATGTAAGGGGACCCAAACCTAAATAATAAAGGATTCCCTCACCTTTCCTATATAAACCCACCAAAGATCCCACTTCCTCCTCACTCAAAGTCCTTTTAGTTCGTCCAACCTCTGCCCTACTCTCTCTATAATCCTCCCAAGGTTCCCCAAGCTCCCAAGAAGCCTCTCACAAGCCTCCCTCTAGCCTTTGGAAGCACACTTCCATGTAAGGGTTTTTTCTTCCTTTCTCATTTTTGTCAATTTTCGTTAAGTTGTATTGCCCTTTAATTTTAAATATGAATGTCGTGGTATGGTTTCACACCTACCCCATACTGTCCTAGTATTTTTTTTATGATGGGGGACCCCTTTCTCTCTCATTAAATGCCTCCCATGTACACCTGTTACTATGCCGAAATTCCGAAAGGAACTTCTCTCTCTTTTTTAAATTCAAGCAATGATCTTGTATCATGAACCAAAATTCCATTAAAATTGTTGGGAAATGTATATATATGACCTATTTACTGTCCATTACGTGTAAATATGATGAGGAACACCTTTCTCTCTCATCAACCATTTTTATGAATTCTTATGTCACGCCATTACACTGCCGAAATCACACTGATTTTCTAAGCCAATGCCATTGTGTAGTGGATACCATGCCCATTTCTCCATCAAGGGTATTCACCTTTATGCACATTTAATTATTTATTATAAATCTTCATGTATTAATTCCACATTTTTTATCATGTAATAAATTATTATGTTTAATGAATCCATGTTTTATGATCCATTTGACACACTTATGCATGAAATGAAATGTTTATGAAGGGTGCGCCCTTATAGCGCTCCAATGCATTGGGTAAAGTATAATATCAAGATATGTCATGTGAAATGAGTGCTAACTCATGATAATTCAAGTGAAACTAGGTTTTACTCATAGATTATGTGCAATGAGGATTTACTCATGCTCCATGTGCAATGAGCCTTGGCTCATGCTAATTCCATGATAAGTGTTGTTGCCACATTTCCATGTTATGATTATCATGCATTATCATGCCTTTATGTTCATGTTTCTTTTATTCTCTATTGATATTCCTATTGTTGAACATGTATTTTACTCCTCATGTTATTCCATCTGTACTCCCTTACAGGGCTTTGTAGATCACCCTTTTCTTATGCATGTCCTCAGGTTATCCCATGAAATGCTAAGTACGAAGGAATGTAGTGGTCATGTAAAGGATGTTTTCAATAAAGATGTTGTATTTCTTGTTTTATGTTTTTATGTAATAATCCTAAGCCCCAAATACACTAAACCTCTCAATCTTCTTCGTTGTATTAAGTGAAGTTTTATGTAATAAATCATGTTTAAGTTGTAATAAAAAGCAGGCTTGTCATAGTTGGTATCAGAGGGAGGTTTAGTTATTTTTGGGATTAGGAAACCCTAGTAAAGCCTTAGATACATGTCTAAGTATAATAAAAACATCCCTAAGATTTTCTAAGTAATGAGTAAGTGGTTTATCAAACAAATACATCCCTATCTGGATACGAGTAGGTAGAGGTGGCTCTAGCAGAGATGTATCCTAGGGGTAAAACCTGAAAACACCGCTTTGAGCTAGACTCGAATTGAAACTGGTGCACGACAACGGGCCTTGCTGCACTCTTGGTTACAACACTCATGGGGGTTATGTTTTGATAAATTCAAAATCTTAGTATGAACCTTTATTAATGGAATTAAAAAAATTCCCCTACGAATAAATGTTAGAAAGTAGATCATGGAAATCCTAGATTGAATCCTATAGACTCTTGAGTAAGGAAATAAAAGTTTATGTATAAGTCATAAACTTTTTTCATTGGATTACCCTTTATTTGGTACCCCTAAATTTCCTTTTATTCCAGCCAATGGCCGGTAATAGGAGGACTCGTGCTAACAACCGTTGTGAAGATCAGTGTGATGACCATACTAATGAGATGCCCAATCCAATGGGAGCAGGAATCGCGAACTTTGTCATGATTCTCTCTCAGCTAACTCAAGTTTTGAATAGAAACACAGGTCAAGAGGAACATCCAAACCCCCCTAAGAAGGAACAAGTCGCTATCGAGAGCTTCATGATGCAAAGGCCTCCTACGTTTAGTGGATCATCTGATCCCACGATCGCTGAACAATGGGTCAAATCCATTGAAAAGTTCTTCTTTATCCTTCAATGTTTTTAACAAGAGAAGGTTCTCCTAGATGCTTATTGTATGGAGGGTGAAGCTGATCAATGGTGGACGTTGATAAAAAATATGAAGCCTGAGGAGGAGATCGAGGCATTGGAATGGAAGGATTTATGGAATATGGTTTTTGATAAATATTTTCCGCACACCCTCCGGCTTAAGATGGAAAGGGACTTCCTTTACCTCAAGAAAAAAGATGAAGAATCTGTTGGAGCGTATGAAGCAAACTTCACAAGGCTTGCACGATATGCTTCTAGCTTCATCGTTACCCCCGAATAAAAATTTGACTGCATCTTTGGTGGTCTAGAGCCTAGCTTGCGGAAAGCATTAGTGATCCGTGACTTTGATATCTATGAGGAAATTGTCTGATGTGCCCTCAAGGTCTAAATGGAGATCGGGGAATCACATGGGTATCATGGGGACAAGAAGCATAAGGTGGAATTCAATTCTAGTGGTCTGATAGAAAAATCCAACGGTGCTAAGAAGATCCAGCACCCCACTTTCCAAAAGTGCGATAAGAAGCACCCTAGAAATTTCCTTAAGGGGACAAGAAAATGCTTCATGTGTTGAAGAGAAGGGAACCTAGCTATTAACTGTTGGAAAGAAAGACCCACGGCTGCGACAGAGGAGAGGAATGCTCCGTTCGAACCTCAATGCATTGTTCAATTCTACAAATGCAAAGAACCAGGTCATTTTGCAAATCAGTGCCCAAATACAGGGGTTTTCGAAGACAACCAACAACCTCCAAGCCAGCAAGGAAGGTCTTTTTCCATCACTTATGCCGAAGTAAACCCCGAAAATGAAGTGGTGACAGGTATTCTAGTCATTCATTCAAGAATAGCGAACATACTTTTTGATTCAAGTTCTACGCATTCTTTTTTATCTCGAAAGTTTATTAGAACAATCCCAGCACCACCATAAATCATGGAAGTAAAGATGTCTGTGAGTACGAAAAATGGTGAAATCATTGAATCCCATTAATATAAGTCCTCCCCTTTTATAATCTATGGATTGAATTTCCCGGTGAACCTCGTCATACTCCCTCAGGTGGAATTTGATGCAATTCTTGGCATGAATTGGCTTTTCTTTATATAGATCCAACATAAATTGTCGAGAGAGGGAAGTCACACTCCATATGGAGAATCGACCCCTGATTCCTTACAAGTGTCAGGAGGAAGATGAATCTCCTTTCAATCCATCATCTCAAGCATGGATATTACTACCATATGAGCACGCGTATATGACTCAGATGATTGAGTCCATGGAAGAAACCATCCTTGAAGAAATTCCTATTGTGAGGGAATTTGTTGAAGTGTTTCCCAAGGAACTGCCTGGTCTTCCTCCTAGAAGAGATGTTGAGTTCTCAATTGAACTTATACCCAGGGAATTACCAATATCCAAGACTCCATATAGAATGGCTGTTGTTGAGCTTGAAGAGATGAAGAAACAACTACAGGAGAATCTTGATAAAGGGTTTATACGCCCAAGTGCTTCACCATGGGGTGCACCAGTCCTCTTCATCAAGAAGAATGATGGGTCAATGCGGCTTTTCATCGATTATCGTGAACATAAGAAAACCACGATAAAGAACAATTATCCTCTCCCAAGAACCGATTAATTGTTTGGTCAGCTACGTGGAGGAAAATACTTCTCCAAGGTGGATTTGCGGTCGGGATATTATCAAGTAAGGGTGAAGAAGGATGATGTCCCCAAGACTACTTTTCATACAAGATACGGTCATTATGAATTCATAGTAATGCCTTTATGACTCACCAATGCTCTATGAATATTCATGGACTTGATGAATAGAGTATTTAAAGATTACCTTGAAAAATTTGTGGTAGTCTTTATAGATGATATTCTAATATACTCTAAAACCAAGGAGGATCATGAGGAGCATTTAAAAACTATACTAGAGACTTTGCGCAAGGAGAAGCTCTATGAAAAGTACAAAAAGTGTGAGTTCTGGTTGAAGGAGGTCTCATTCTTGGGCCATATCATCACAAGAAATGGGATATCTGTGTACCCCTCCAAAACAGATGCAATTAAGGGATATTCGAGGCCAACATCGGTAACAGATATTCGTAGCTTCTTGGGGTTAGCTAGATATTATCAATGATTTGTGAGAAATTTCTCACGATTGTCCAACCCCCTTACCAAGCTAACTCGAAAGGGAGTAAAGTTTTCTTAGAGTGATGAATGTGAAGAAAGCTTCAAGGAGTTGAAAAGGAGGCTTATCACTGCGTCTGTGCTCACTTTACCCACAAGTGGGGAAATTTTTGTGGTATTCAGTGATGCTTCAAAGAAGGGCTTAGGCTGTGTACTGATACAGAATGATAAAGTGATATCCTATGCCTCAAGGCAGTTGAAAATCCCTGAGTGAAACTATCCAACACATGATCTAGAGTTGGTGGCTGTGATCTTTGCCTTGAAAATCTGGTGGCATTATATCTATGGGGAGAAATTTGAGATATATACTGACCAAAAGAGTCTTTAATATATATTCACACAGAAAGAGATTAATATGCACCTGAGAATATGGATAGAATTCATCAAGGATTATGACTGCTCAATACAATACCACCCTAGGAAAGCGAACAAGGTGGCAGATTCCCTAAGTAGAAAGGACCCATTGATTATGTCAATGGTGAGAATTGAGAAGGATCCAATCTTCTTAGACTTGATGAAGATGGACATGGGAATCATAGAGAAGGGAACATCATCAATCCTTTCACAAATTATTGCTCAACCATCTCTTTTGGAAAGGGTAAAGGATGCTCAAAAGGATGATGTGGGAATTAAAGAAATAGTGGAAGTTATCAAAAAGGGGAAATCCTTGGAGTTAAATGTTAATGAAGAAGGAATTGTGCCGTTTGGGAAAATACTATGTGTTCCATCAAGTCCGGAGCTGAAGAAGGAACTTTTGGATGATGCACATAGTTCAAATTTCTCTATTCACCTAGGGAGCACAAAGATGTATCGAGATCTCCGAGAATACTTTTGGTGGGATAATATGAAGAAGGAGATCACTGAATATACATCAAAGTGCCTGGTGTGTCAGCAAGTGAAGGCAGAGAGGTAGAAGTCTAAGGGGATGACGCAACCATTTCCCATACCCGAATGGAAATGGGAGAACATCACCATGGACTTTGTCACAAGACTTCCAACAAAATCCAAAGGCAACAATGCAATCTGGGTTGTTGTGGATCATCTTACAAAGACTGCACACTTCATTTCTATTTGGGAGGATTTCTCTTTGGATCGACTAGCACGGATATATATCAGGGAAGTTATAAGGTTGCATGAAGTACCACTATCTATTCTATCTGAACGAGATCCAAGATTCACCTCTATGTTTTGGAAGAGTCTTCAACATGCTCTGAATACTGAACTGAACTTCAGTACTGCCTATCATCCTCAAACTGATGGCCAATCTAAGCGGACTATCCAGGTAACATCCCAAGTAAGTAATGAATAATAGATATTTTTATCTATGTCTATTAATGATTAATATAGTGTTATAGAGGCTTAAAAAGAAAATAAATACAATCTTATGCATGGAATACACTAATATTCTTAAAAGATTGTTTTACTGCCTTTTGATGGCAAACCATTTTTGAATCTATATTTTGACAATTTTATAAACTATGTTTGTCAAAATAAACTTATCCTTTATGATTGCGACATAAAAATTTACCTTGTGTGGATTTTTGGTATTTTTCTGACAATGTTCATTTTTTAATGAATAGTGAAAAATACTGCATTTTACATCAAAACTACTTTTTAATCTAATTTATTTATATGATTAGATTATGTTTTGAATTGGTTTTGAAGTGAAATTAGAATATATTTTTACCATTTTATCCAATGGTGGTCATTGGAATCAATTTCACTTTGAAATTAGACTTAAACTGGTGTCAATCTTTTGATACTTATTGTTTTGTAAAAACACGCTTTTTGCTCTGGCAGCGGGAATTAATTATTAAATTAATTAATGTGACTTATATGATTTGAATTTTGTAAAATAGACTTCATTTTTTAATTCGTAATATCAAATATAGCTTAGGGTTAATTTTTGGTAATTTTCTGAAAAACTTCAATTTTTGATGAATAGTGAAACCACTAAGTGGTACTTATAAAGACTGATTTTCCGTTTAAATGAAATTTTGCCATCATTGTGTTTTGAATTTTGAAAATACAACATACATGGTTGTCATTAGTATGTAAAATGTTGTTCAATGAGATTATAATAATTTTTTGGTGAATAGTAACTTATTAAGTTCTTAATCACGATTAGTGGTAATTAGGGTAGTTTAAGGTATAAATAATACTTTAATAAAATGAAATGACCTAGACACATGTCCCAACATCATTGGTTGTTTCATGGCCGACCATGAAATGCCATGGGTCAACTTGGGGACCACATGGATCCACTTTTGTTTGGAAATGACATAAATTACTTTTTATTTAATGTTAAAGTGAAAATGACACAAACATAATATGTTTTACGAAAACAATTGTTAAGTGGGGTTATACAAGTAAAAATTTTGATTATAAATAGTCATTGGAATGCTAAAAAGATTTCCTACATCATAGTATTTTTTTATGATTTTTAGACATTAAATAAATTAAATTATTTATGACATAATAATGATGCAGCGATGACATCATTATTTTACGATTTAAATAAAATGGGAAGATAATGTAAAATCTATGAACTACACATGGCCAAAACCAATTGGATGAGTGGATTTCGAACCCTTATCACCTTATACACGAATTATATCAGTGTGGGACCTTTTAAAACCGAAACACATTTTCAAATAATGTAATATTTCTTTACTTTCCAAAAGTGCCCCTCCTCTCCTCTTATAAAAGGCCCCCACCTCTACCTCATTTCACACACTTCTCAAGCCTTTGGCTCGGCCAACCCCTTCCCAATTACTCTCTACACATCCCTCTCCTAATCCTAGAGGATTCCCTTTGGGAAGAATCCTTTCAAAGGAAGCCTTTAGGCTCAAATCAAAAGGAGTTACACTTTTTATGGTAATTCATTCTCTAATGTTCATTTGTTTTATTTTGCTTCTCCAACCCCCTAAACTCTTTTTATTTACTTATTTTGTAACAACACCAGTATCTTAAATATACAAGGATGTTGTTATAATATTTATTTGAGCTACACTCTCACACAACTACATCAAATGGTTAAAGAACATACGGTTTCCGTGGATGGAGAAATTCTGCCTCCCGAAACGATGATTGTTCAACACTCATTTAACACCTTCAAAGGTGGCCATTATGATGTCACTATTTTCATATATGATATATAATATGTTTATGTTTTCCTTAAGCTTCTGTTTTTTTCATTTTGGGCATACCTTTATGGTTTCCATTATGGGTAAAACACGATATCTTCATTTTAGGAAGTGCGGACTACCGCCCCCTAAAAGTGATTTGATTCGTTAATACCATATGTGGGATGTGTAAAGGATAAAGTTAATGATATTATATATGTTATTATACTAGAATTATAATATACTCTTATATCATTATGATTCCATTCCAGAAAATATGAAATATAAATGGAAGTAGCGTTCATGCGTACGTACGGCTTACCGTCTCCATGAACGGTGCATTTCATTTCTTACCTCTAAATATGATGTAATATTATAAATGCATGTATTTACTGGATATATATGACATATATGATATCTAAATCATGAATACCATTCTGGATATAGTGAACCTTTGACCAAATTAACAACATGTAAGTGTAAGAAGTCTATTTTTGACTTAAGAACCAAATACCGACAAAATAAACATTATTAACTTAACTGATTACATGATGTTCATAACATGGTATAAAAGGAATAATGAACATGAAAAAGATTCATAAGAAAGTAGAGATTAACTCAAGTTTATTATTCAGGAGATTAAAGAACGATTGGGTCAAGTCGGATACGAGGTATGGGACTTCGTCTCAATCTCCTTTCATTGAGACATATTTTATTTTATACACAACTTTATTTTATACGGTGTATAAACCCCTTTGACTTTTAAGATTATTCAAAAGGAATCTTTTTTATACGAATCGTTTACTAAACGACAAAAGGGAATGTTTTTGTCTTACGTATGCGGCGACAACGACTTCTCCGCCGTCGTGACCGTTATTTGAGTTTCGGCTTCCTCTACAAGCCATACATTTTTTTTAAAAGAAAAATAAATACCATGTTTTACTTTGGTATTGAAAATGGTTTTCATAATGTTTTTATTAAATCAATGTGTTTTATTGATATCTCGTGATTGAAATGTGGAAATGTTATGTTTCCTTTATGCATGTTTTATGTGATATGATTATGTTATGGTTCTTGGGCATTATTATGAAGACGGGTGGTTTCGTGATAAACTAAGGGCGGGTGAGCCCGTTATAGCTCTCCAATGCATTGGGTAACGCGAAGGAGTGAAACGCTAAGGTTTCTCCGAAGAGATTTTAGGGAATATACTGTGATGGGTATTCCAAACGTAACCAAGAGGGTTACTCCCTACGTAAGAATGTTATGAATGCCTCAAGTTACCTTTATGTCTTATGATTTCTATGATTTATTCATGATTTGATGAGGTATGTTATAGTGATTATGTTTTATGGGTAAAGTATGATTTCACTCTTATGTATGTATGTACCCATGTTTCCTTTCCATGTTTTTATAACCCATACTGAGTTTTTATGCTCATCCCAAGTTTTTGAAATGTTTTTCACAGGTCAAGGGAAAGGTACATGATAAGATGATAGAGTCAAGGATGTGTCAAGAAATAATCCATGTTTTATTTTAAATGTGTTTCCATTTATGGGAATGAAGAATACTATCTTTATGTAACCACTTTTTTTATATGTGGAATGTAATGCAAGTTTTATGATCTAATTCTCTAAAACTCTAAACCCAAAAAGATCCTCAATGTGTAATCCTGTAATAAATCAAGATTAAGTAAGGTTTAAGGCTGGGGCCTTATAGTTGGTATCAAAGGTCGGTTTAGATAACTTTAGGAGTTAGAAATCTATTAAATGATTATCCAAAAATATTTTTTTTTGAAATGATATAGCATTTAAAGATTACCATGTTGCTTCATCTAAGATATGTTTGTTCAGAATAATTTTCCGCAGAGGAAACAGGGAAGCAGTGCTAGGAAGGAATACAGAAGGAAATAACCTTCCGAATCAGCATCCAGAAATGGTCGGAATTGGAACTGAACAGTTTGTGGCAGTAATGGCGCAGTTGACTCAAGCGATAAATGGCGGTGGTATCCATGCACGAGATCAGCCAGAACAACCGCAGAGGGACATGTCATTGGTGGAACATTTCATGAGGCAACATCCACCATCATTTAGAGGATCATCTGACCCTGTGCTAGCTGAAGGGTGGATTAAAGCATTGGAGAAGATTTTTGATGTCATGGGGTGTTCAGAAAATCAAAAGGTTAGTCTTGCTATTTACCGTTTGGAGGGTGAAGCAGATCAGTGGTGGTCTATGGTTAAAAATATCAGGGACGCCGATGAGATTGATGCTCTTGACTGGGATGAATTCAAAGGTATGTTTCTTGAGAAGTATTTTCCTAAGGCTGTTCGACTTAGGATGGAAAAGCATTTCTTGGAATTGAGGCAAGAGGAAGACTCAGTGGCTGCCTATGAAGAAAGGTTCACTCGATTGGAAAGGTATGCTCCAAATTTTATCCGGGACCTTGATAGTAAAATCAATCGTTTTTACTCAGGATTAAAGCCAAAATATCGAAGGGCATTAGCTTATCGTGAGTTTAGAAGTTATGAAAAGCTTGTTCGATGTGCTGAGAAGGTGGAAATGGAGTTTGCCGATGACCAAGTGTTCTATAACAACCAGCAGAAGAAGAGACCAAGGTGGCAGGAGAAAGGTAAGAATTCTTCAAAAAAGTCTGATGGTAAGAGAACTAAGTTTCTAGTTTGTGATAAATGTGGCAAAAGGCATGCAGGGGAATGTCTTCTGAATTCTGGGAAGTGCTACCGATGTGGTAAGATGGGACATAAGGCTCGTGATTGCACTGAAAAGGATCAAGGTGAAGGTAAGAACAAATTTGATTTATAGTTAGTGAAATGTTATAAGTGCAATGAGATGGGTCACTATGCAAACGAGTGTCCGACAAGGATCTTGAGTGATGGGAAGCAGTTAGACTACAAGCAGAAAGGGGTGGTGAAATCCTTTTCAACTACTTCAGCAGATGTCGGTCCATAAAATGAAGTTGTATCAGGTACTTTGTTTGTTTATTCAGATTATGCCAGTGTGTTGTTTGATTCGGGGTCTACACATTCTTTCATCTCTGAAACCTTTTCTAGTAAAATGGGAATACCATCTCAAGAAATGACTCCTGAACTTTTGGTAAAAACACCTGGGGGAAGTGTCGAGGCAAAAAGAATTTATAAGAATCTTCTTATCCTTATCTGTGGAAAGAACCTACTTGCAAACCTTATTGTTCTACCTCTAGTAGAGTTTGATGTTATCCTGGGTATGGATTGGCTCTCTATTTACCATGCTAATATTGACTGTAGAGCTAAAGAAGTTTCTTTTCAGAAAGACTTTCAGTTTGTTTACAAGAATGAACCCTTACTTTTGATAACATATCAAGAGTCCGAGAAACTTGTAAAAGATGGAAATGAATGTTACCTTGCACACGTCGTTGAAAATAAAGGAACTGTTCAGATTAATGATGTGCCAGTGGTAAATGAGTATCCTGATGTTTTTCCTGATGATTTGCCTGGAATAATACCAGATCGGAAATTTGAGTTTACTGTTGACTTAGTTCCTGATGCTAAGCCAATTTCAAAACCCCCTTATCGAATGGCACAAATTGAACTTTTAGAGTTGAAGGAGCAATTGCAAGATTTATTAGAGAAAGGTTTCATTAGACCTAGCACATCACCATGGAGTGCTCCTGTTTTATTTGTTAAAAAGAAAAATGGTTCTATGAGACTTTGCATTGATTATAGATCCTTGAATAATATCAATGTTAAGAACAAATATCCTTTGCCTCATATCGATGATTTGTTTGATCAGCTCCAGGGAGCTCAGTTTTTTTCAAAGATTGACTTGAGATCGGGGTACCATCAGCTGAAGGTAAAGGAGGCAGATATTCCGAAGACCGCATTCCGTATGAGATATGGCCATTATGAATTTTTAGTAATGCCTTTTGGGCTAACCAATGCACCTGCTGTATTCATGGACTTAATGAATATAATTTTCCATGAGTTCTTGGATAAGTTTGTGGTGGTTTTCATTGATGATATTTTGGTGTTTTCTAAAAGTAAATAGGAGCATGAAAAACATTTAAGGGTTATCTTGAAAACCTTAAAAGAAAAGAAACTGTATGGGAAATTCAGCAAGTGTGAGTTTTGGTTGCAACAAATTTCTTTCCATGGTCACATTGTTTCTAAAGATGAAATAACTGTTGATCCTGCAAAAACAAAAGTTGTGGAAGAATGGCCAAGACCCACAAATGTAACCGAGATTCGTAGCTTCCTTGGTTTGGCGGGCTATTACCGAAGGTTTGTTAGAAATTTTTCACGGTTATCTAGTCCAATGACTAAGCTAACTCGGAAGGGTGTTAAGTTTATATGGACAAAATAATGTGATGATTGTTTTCAGGAATTGAAAAGAAGATTGGTGAATGCTCCAGTTTTTCCACTACCTTCCAGGAATGGTGAGTTTGTTATATACAGTGATGCTTCATTGAAAGGACTTGGTTGCGTTCTAATGCAGAATGATCAGGTAATTGCTTATGCTTCACGACAGTTGAAAACTCATGAGGTAAATTACCCTACACATGATTTGGAATTAGCTGCTGTTGTTTTTGCTTTAAAAATTTGGAGGCATCATTTGTATGGAGTAAAGTGTGAAATATATACCGATCACAAAAGTTTAAAGTATATATTCACTCAGAAAGAGTTAAACATGAGACAAAGGAGATGGCTGGAATTAATCAAGGATTATGATTGTACAATTCATTACCATCCGGGAAAAGCAAATAAAGTGGATGATGCTTTGAGTCGAAAAAGTAATGCTTCATTAACAATGTTGCGTTTAGAACGTGATCCTTTGGTTAAGGATTTGATGAACTTTGGCATAGAAGTTGTTGGTGCAGGAAGTCCTTCTGTTTTGTTTCAGGTATCAGTGAGATCATCTCTATCAGATAGAATCAAGCAAGCACAGAAGCAAGACAGTGAGTTGCAGAAAAAGGTAGAGCTGGTTTAGAAAGGTAAGTTGCCTGAATTCAACATTGATAATGATTGCATTTTGAGATTTGGGAAGAGATTGTGTGTGACTTGTGATTCACAGTTGAAGAGAGAGCTGTTATGTGAAGCTCATAGTTCTCCGTTTTCAGTTCATCCGGGCAGTACTAAGATGTATAGAGATCTGCGGGAGTATTACTTGTGGGATGGAATGAAAAGAGATATTGCTGATTTTACTGTGAAGTGTTTGACTTGTCAGCAGGTTAAAGAAGAGCGGCAGTTACCGAAAGGGATGCTTCAGCCTTTACCAGTGCTAGAGTGGAAATGGGAGAATATATCCATGGACTTTATTGTTGGATTACCGAATACATCTCGAGGTAATAATGCAATCTAGGTTATTGTTGATCGCTTGACCAAATCTGCTCATTTCCTTGCTATACGAGATACTTTCTGTCTTGATCAACTTTCCCGTTTGTATCTTAAAGAGATAGTCAGGTTACATGGAGTTCCTCTCTCCATTGTATCGGATCGTGATCCCAGGTTTACTTCTAACTTTTGGAAAGGCCTTCAGAAGTCGTTGGGTACTGAGTTAAATGTTAGTACAACTTTTCATCCTCAATTAGATGGGTAGTCAGAACGAACAATTCAGACATTGGAGGATATGCTACGATCTTGTTCCATGGATTATCAGGGAAGTTGGGACCAACATCTTTCTTTGGTTGAGTTTTCATATAATAACAGTTTTCATTCCAGTATACAGATGGCACCATTTCAGGCATTATATGGGAAGCGGTTTCGAACTCCAGCTTTCTGGGATGAAGTGGGTGAAAGGAAGTTGATGGGACCAGAATTGGTAGAAGAGATGGCAGAAAAAGTTCAGCTGATTCAGAAACACATGAGAACAGCTCAGAGCAGGCAGAAGAGTTATGCGGAAAACCGGAGGAAGGATCTATCTTTCGAGGTAGGTGATCATGTTTTTCTCAAGGTTTCTCCTTGGAAAAGCGTGATGAGATTTGGTAAGAAAGGAAAGTTGAGTCCAAGGTTTGTTGGACCATACGAAATTCTGGAGAGAGTTGGATCAGTTGCATACCGAGTGGCTTTACCTCCGAGTTTATCTCAGGTACACAATGTTTTTCACGTTTCGATGTTGAGAGTGTATATGCCAGATCCATCTCATGTTTTGAGTCCAGAGGTAGTTCAGCTAGAAGAGAACCTATCTTATGAGGAACAACCGGTCCAGATTCTGGACCACAGGGAGCAAGTGTTACGGAATAAGGTGATTCACCAGGTAAAGGTTTTGTGGAAAAACCACATGATTGAAGAGGCAACATGGGAATCTGAAAATGCAATGAGGGATAAGTACCCCCATTTATTTGATAAGTAAAGAAATTGCGGGGATGCAATTTTCTAAAGGGGGGAAGGATGTAACATCCCAAGTAAGTAATGAATAATAGATATTTTTATCTATGTCTATTAATGATTAAGATAGTGTTATAGAGGCTTAAAAAGAAAATAAATACAATCTTATGCATGGAATACACTAATATTCTTAAAAGATTGTTTTACTGCCTTTTGATGGAAAACCATTTTTGAATATATATTTTGACAATTTTATAAACTATGTTTGTCAAAATAAACTTATCCTTTATGATTGCGACATCAAAATTTACCTTGTGTGGATTTTTGGTATTTTTCTGACAATGTTCATTTTTTAATGAATAGTGAAAAATACTGCATTTTACATCAAAACTACTTTTTAATCTAATTTATTTATATGATTAGATTATGTTTTGAATTGGTTTTGAAGTGAAATTATAATATATTTTTACCATTTTATCCAATGGTGGTCATTGGAATCAATTTCACTTTGAAATTAGACTTAAACTGGTGTCAATCTTTTGATACTTATTGTTTTGTAAAAACACGCTTTTTGCTCTGGCAGCGGGAATTAATTATTAAATTAATTAATGTGACTTATATGATTTGAATTTTGTAAAATATACTTCATTTTTGAATTCGTAATATCAAATATAGCTTAGGGTGATTTTTTGGCAATTTTCTGAAAAACTTCAATTTTTGATGAATAGTGAAACCACTAAGTGGTACTTATAAAGACTGATTTTCCGTTTAAATGAAATTTTGCCATCATTGTGTTCTGAATTTTTAAAATCCAACATACATGGTTGTCATTAGTATGTAAAATGTGGTTCAATGAGATTATAATAATTTTTTGTTGAATAGTAACTTATTATGTTCTTAATCACGATTAGTGGTAATTAGGGTAGTTTAAGGTATAAATAATACTTTAATAAAATGAAATGACCTAGACACATGTCCCAACCTCATTGGTTGTGTCATGGCCGAACATGAAATGCCATGGGTCAACTTGGGGACCCCATGGATCCACTTTTGTTGGGAAATGACATAAATTACTTTTTATTTAATGTTAAAGTGAAAATGACACAAACATAATATGTTTTACGAAAACAATTTTTAAGTGGGGTTATACATGTCCAAATTTTTATTATAAATAGTCATTGGAAATCTAAAAAGATTTCCTACATCATAGTATTTTTGTATGATTTTTAGACATTAAATAAATTAAATTATTTATGACATAATAATGATGCAGCGATGACATCATTATTTGACGATTTAAATAAAATGGGAAGATAATGTAAAATCTATGAACTACACATGGCCAAAACCAATTGGATGAGTGGATTTCAAACCCTTATCACCATATCCACGAATTATATCAATGTGGGACCTTTTAAAACCGAAACACATTTTCAAATAATGTAATATTTCTTTACTTTCCAAAAGTGCCCCTCCTCTCCTCTTATAAAAGGCCCCCACCTCTACCTCATTTCACACACTTATCAAGACTTTGGCTCAGCCAACCCCTTCCCAATTACTCTCTACACATACCTCTCCTCATCCTAGAGGATACCCTTTTGGCATAAACCTTTCAAAGGAAGCCTTTAGGCTCAAATCAAAAGGAGTTACACTTTTTAAGGTAATTCATTCTCTAATGTTCATTTGTTTTATTTTGCTTCTCCAACCCCCTAAACTCTTTTTATTTACTTATTTTGTAACAACACCAGTATCTTAAATATACAAGGATGTTGTTATAATATTTATTTGAGCTACAATCTCACACAACTACATCAAATGGTTAAAGAACATACGGTTTCTGTGGATGGCGAAATTCTGCCTCCCGAAACGATGATTGTTCAACACTCATTTAACACCTTCAAAGGTGGACATTATGATGACACTATTTTAATATATGATATATAATATGTTTATGTTTTCCTTAAGCTTCTGTTTTTTTCATTTTGGGCATACCTTTATGGTTTCCATTATGGGTAAAACACGATATCTTCATTTTAGGAAGTGCGGACTACCGCCCCCTAAAAGTGATTTGATTCGTTAATACCATATGTGGGATGTGTAAAGGATAAATTTAATGATATTATATATGTTATTATACTGGAATTATAATATACTCTTATATCATTATGATTCCATTCCAGAAAATATGAAATAGAAATGGAAGTAGCGTTCATGCGTATGTACGGCTTACCGTCTCCATGAACGGTGCATTTCATTTCTTACCTATAAATGTGATGTAATATTATAAATGCATGTATGTACTGGATATATATGACATATATGATATCTACATCATTAATACCATTCTGGATATAGTGAACCTTTGACCAAATTAACAACATGTAAGTGTAAGAAGTCTATTTTTGACTTAAGAACCAAATACCGACAAAATAAACATTATTAACTTAACTGATTACATGATGTTCATAACATGGTATAAAAGGAATAATGAACTTGAAAAAGATTCATAAGAAAGTAGAGATTAACTCAAGTTTATTATTCAGGAGATTAAAGAACAATCGGGTCAAGTCGGATACGAGGTATGGGACTTCGTCTCAATCTCCTTTCATTGAGGCATATTTTATTTTATACACAACTTTCTTTTATACGGTGTATAAACCCCTTTGACTTTTACGTTTATTCAAAAGAAATCTTTTTTATACGAAGCTTTTACTAAACGACAAAAGGGAATGTTTTTGTCTTACGTATGCGGCGACAACGACTTCTCTGCCGTCGTGACCGTTATTTGAGTTTCGGCTTCCTCTACAAGCCATACCTTTTTTTAAAAGAAAAATAAATACCATGTTTTACTTTGGTATTGAAAATGGTTTTCATAATGTTTTTATTATATCAATGTGTTTTATTGATATCTCGTGATTTAAATGTGGAAATGTTATGTTTCCTTTACGCATGTTTTATGTGATATGATTATGTTATGGTTCTTGGGCATTATTATGAAGACGGGTGGTTCCGTGATAAACTAAGGGCGGGTGAGCCCGTTATAGCTCTCCAATGCATTGGGTAACGCGAAGGAGTGAAACGTTAAGGTTTCTCCGAAGAGATTTTAGGGAATATACTGTGATGGGTATTCCAAACTTAACCAAGAGGGTTACTCCCTACGTAAGAATGTTATGAATGCCTCAAGTTACCTTTATGTTTTATGATTTCTATGATTTATTCATGATTTGATGAGGTATGTTAAAGTGATTATGTTTTATGGGTAAAGTATGATTTCACTCTTATGTATGTATGTACCCATGTTTCCTTTCCATGTTTTTATAACCCATACTGAGTTTTTATGCTCATCCCAAGTTTTTGAAATGTTTTTCACAGGTCAAGGGAAAGGTACATGATAAGATGATAGAGTCAAGGATGTGTCAAGAAATAATCCATGTTTTATTTTAAATGTGTTTCCATTGATGGGAATGAAGAATACTATCTTTATGTAACCACTTTGTTTATATGTGGAATGTAATGCAAGTTTTATGATCTAATTCTCTAAAACTCTAAACCCGAAAAGATCCTCAATGTGTAATCTTGTAATAACTCAAGATTGAGTAAGGTTTAAGGCTGGGGCCTTATAATCCAAACACTTGAGGATATGTTGAGAGCATGCTCAATGGAATGTAATGGAGGATGGGATCAACATATTCCTCTTGTTGAGTGCTCTTATAATATCAATTTCCAATCGACCATCCAAATGGCACCATATGAAGCCCTGTATGGGAAAAGGTGCAGAACACCGGCATGTTGGGATGAGGTCGGTGAATGTAAGATGCTTGGACCAGAAATGGTCGAAGAAATGGTGTAGAAGGTAAAACCATTCAGCAGCATATCAAGGCATCCCAGAGTCAACAGAAGATTTATGCAGATAATCGTCGATGAGACCTTGATTTTAAAGTTGGAGACATGGTGTTTCTACGCATATCTCCATGGAAGAAGGTCATAAGGTTTGGAAGGAAAGGGAAGTTAAGTCCAAGGTACATCGGCCCCTTCGAGATTCTTGTTCGTGTCGGGGTTGTGTCCTATTAAATAGCACATCCACCTGCCATGGCCAAAGTACATGATGTCTTTCATGTATCGCTCTTAAGGAAGTACATACCAGACCCTTCAAATGTATTCTCTTCTGATGTGGTATAATTGGAATATGATCTTTCTTATGAGGAGCAACCAGTGAAGATCTTAGATCGTAGAGAAAAATTTCTACAAAATAAGACAGTGCCCCTCATCAAGGTGTTGTGGAGAAACCACAAGTTTGAAGAAGCAACTTGGGAATCGGAGGAAATTATGAAGCTGAGTTACCCAAATCTGTTTTAGTGTGGGAAAAGAAAAATTTCAAGGGAGAAATTTCTTAAGGGGGGAATATTGTAACGACCCAAAGTACCATTAATGGAAATCCCTCTTGATATAATTAAATGTCTCCTTATGTTTATATAAAATGGAAACTTCTTTGGATTTATGATAAGAATTTTGACCATTTCCAATATAGTCATTGAACAATGATCACATGATTAGTATAAATATAGGACTTTAACAAATCTAATTTACTCAGAAAAAGGAAGCGATGACCTCATCGAGTAGAATTTCCCCATATGAAGCACATTTACCGGAGCTCAAAAAATAGGTGGCATCTTTGGGCTTCACCCTTGACGAAGCCCAAGATGATCTTCATCATGTCAAGCTTGAACGTGACCGTCTACAGGAAAAGTGTATGTTGATTGAAATTACCACTCGAGCGATGTTATCCGAGCCACCCCAAGAGTCTGTCACCCTTGCACACCTTACCCTTAGGTCTTATGCGGCTATTTTATGGGGTTATGTGACAAATAAGTTGTACTATTTTCATATACATTATTTTTTGTATATAATAATGAATATAATTTCTAGTCATTTTTGATACATTGTAAATAGTTTTTATAGTACAAATGGTGTTTTTAGTTATTATTTAATTAAGAAATATATATTATTAAATTAGGAGATTTTTGAATTAAATAATATTTTAATAAAATAATAATATTATTATTAAATTAATTTTTATTAAATATAAATGATATTATAATTTTATGAATGCTATTAAATTTTTTTATTATTGTTTGAAAGCCATTTATGTCAAAACCCGTGAATTTTTGAAAATGACGGTTTTTATTTTAATAGTGAAAATTAACATATATAGAAAATTATTTAGATAAAATAAATGTCATTTCTGGAATCAGGATGTCGAAATTATCCAACGGTGAATTTTTCATAATTTTCTGAGATAGTATAATTTTTGGGTAAAAATTAAATACCATTTAAATATATCAGGTGTTTTATGACATAATAATAACCCAATAGTGATGTAATAAAATACTATAATCTTTATGTTCGTCCAATATATGTTTTAGAATTAAAATAATGTAATTTTGGGTATGTTTTACTTACTTTTCAAAGCATTAATGGACCCCTCAAGACATATTCAACACCTTGCCTTTTTAAATTAATTTCCATGGGAGTGTCACTCACCTCCACATAAGCAGCCCTAATATTTTAAGAAGTTAAGAATTTATCCTTATAAAATATTGTTTTCCTCTTACCTTTTCCAAAAACTATGGGCAAAAACCATGGGATGGTTTTTGGTTTCGATTAATTTAATGTAAGGGGACCAAAACCTAAATAATAAAGAATTCTCTCACCTTTCCTATATAAACCCACCCAAGCTCCCACTTCCTCCTCACTCAAAGCCCTTGGTGTTCGTCCAACCTCTTCCCTAATCTCTCTAGAATCCTTCCAAGGTGCCCCAAGCTCCCAAGAAGCCTCTCACAAGCCTCTCTCTAGCCTTTGGAAGCACACTTCCAAGTAAGGGTTTTTTCTTCCTTTCTCATTTTTGTCAATTTTCTTTAAGTTGTATTGCCATTTTAATTTCAATTATTAATGTTGGGGTATGGTTTCACACCTCCCCATACTGTCCTATTATTGTTTGAATGATTGGAGACCCCTTTCTCTCTCATTAAATGCCTCCCATGTACACTTGTTACTATGCCGAAATTCCGAAAGGAACTTCTCTCTCTTTTACATTCAAGCAATGCTCTTGTATTATGAACCTAAATTACCTTAAAATTGTTGGGAAATGTATCTATATAACATCCTTACTTTCCATTACATGTAAATATGATGATTAACCCCTTTCTCTCTCATCAACTATTTTTATTAATTCTTATGTCACACCGTTACACTGCCGAAATCGCGCCAATTTTCAAGGCCAATGCCATTGTGTAGTGGATACCATACCCATTTCTCTATCAAGGGTATTCAACTTTATTCACATTTACTTATTGATTATAATGTTTCATGTATGAATTCCAAATTCCATTATCGTGGAATTAATGATTATGTTTAATGAATCCTTGTTTTATGATCCATGTGGCACACTTATGCATGAAATAAAATGTTTAAGAAGGGTGCACCCTTATAGCGCTCCAATGCATTGGGTAATGTATAGTATCATGATACGTCATGTGCAATGAGTGTTGACTAATGATAATTCATGTGCAATGAGGGTTTACTCATGCTTTATGTGCAATGAGGATTTACTCATGCTACATGTGCAATGAGGCTTGGCTCATACTAATTCCATGATAAGTGTTGTTGCCACATTTCCATGTTATGATTATCATGCGTTATCATGCATTTATGTTCATGTTTCTTTTATGCTCTATTGATATTCCTATTGCCTAACATGTATTTTACTCCTCATGTTATTCCATGTGTACTCCCTTACTAGGCTTTATAGCTCACCCTTTTCTTATGCATGTCCTCAGGTTATCCCATGCAATGCTATGTACGAAGGAATGTAGTGGTCATGTAAAGGAAGTTTTCAATAAAGATGTTGTATTTCATGTTTTAAGTTTTTATGTAATGATCTTAATCCCCAAAGACACTAAACCTCTCGATCTTCTTTATTGTATCAAGTTATGTTTTATGTAATAAATCATGTTTAAGTTGTAATAAAAAGAAGGGTTGTCATAGGCCTAGGTAGTAGCTAATGCATGGCTAGCACACGATTTGTCTAACTGTGTGAACTAACCATGCGGAAGGTTTTACTGAGATCCAAAAAAAGTGGATCTCGCAAATTTTTACCTAAAAATGGTTTTTTTTCTCTTAAGAGACCATTACTTGGGATTTTCCTTCCTTGAAGGTAGGAGAACCTCTCCGAAGTCTTTTAGAGGTGATCTGAAGGCTTCCCTTGGTGAATCGATGCTGAATTCTTGTGGTATGTGATTGTTCTTATTCATTCTTTCTATTTCATAGATCTACATAGATCTACTTCTCCTATTGTCCCAATTTCTTATATCTGAACCCATAATGGGTATATATAGGTGTGTGTATAAAGGTTTTAGTGAGATTTGGTCTTAATATTTTTGTATAAGATATCTAAGGCGAGTTCTTAGAGAATCGACCTAGTTTTCTGATTCATTCTTCGTTCATTATGGTTTTTTTCAAAACCATCCATGTAAGAGGATTCTTTCTCAACTAATCCTAGTAGAAATGATTGGATTGATTTCAAATTTTATGTCCGGTGTTGAATTGATTTTGATATGTTTGTTGAAACCTTGTTGGAATCCTTTTTAAGTGATGGTTGTCAAATATGGAAAATTAGGGATTTTTAATGAGTCCCTTGGTTCTTGGTTTTAAAATGTGGATTTTAAAAAAAGGGATTTTCAGGGATTGTTGGTTCATGATTGGGAATATATTTTTTCAATAAAATTGAATGTTTTATGGAAATTAAAAGTTTCTTTGAAATTGGTTGTGGTTTGGTTTTCAACAAAAGTTTAGTTTTATAGAAATCGATTTTTTGTGGAAATGGAAGTATTTTGAATAAATGATGTTGGTGTGAGTTCATGTTTAATTGGCCCTTAGTAAGTGATGAGTACCATTGGGTTCAAGGGATGTGACTGTGGATAAAGGGTGTGTGTCATTGGGACACAAGGTAATTGGACGAGAGACCACTAATGAGTGTGGAACTGTTAAATAAAGCATGCATGTGTGGGTGTGTTGTAAACTATAGAATGAGTATGAAAAATGATAAGAATAATTAGTTTTAATGATTTTATTAGTTATTTTTCTGAAAAAATAGCTTTCAAGAAATTAGTTTCATTTGGTTTTGTTTTCAATTTGATGAAAACTGTTTTTTGAACTTATTTATATTTGGTTATAATGTATTTTTGAAAATTGTTTTATATAAACTGGTTTATATATATTTGGATAACACTTCAATCCTAGTGTAATGGGTAGGGATATCATTATAGAAAACATACTGAGTTTTATACCCAACCCTGTATTGGAACTATGGTGATTTTGCAGATGCTATCTTCAGGGACATGGTCAAAGGTAACGTTTCCCACATTTTTAGCACTACCTCATGATTTTTGGGACGTTTAGTGATTGTAGATCATTTAGCTTGTGGATCATGGAGTCTTGTGGTTATTTCGATATCCTTTAGTTGTTTTATTTTCTATGTACTTGGATACTTTTTTGGTTGTCCAATGTTTTTCACTTTGATGTGATTATGAGATACATGAACTTGTTTTGTTTTCTTTCTTTTTCATGCATCATCAGTGAAAGGTTTGGTTTTTGTATTTTTGGTTTATTTCTGTAATTTTTAATCATCCCCAACTTGTATTTTAAAGCCTTAGGCATTTTTTCCATCCACTGAAATCTTTGGGATGTCGCTTAAGGCCATGTAAGGACTCGTTGTAGTTTCAAGAGAATGTGAATTGGTGGGTAATTACATAAATTATCCTATGTTTTTAGGGTGATTAAATGGATGTGATGTCTTCTTATTTAATTATTCATCCATTTTATTTCCTAGAAGTTGACCAAAGCTTGGGTATTATTAAATTTTATAGGATAATATCAGTCATGAAAGAATATTAATATAGAGAAATAACTCTTCAATGAAGTGTTTTTCTATATTTATGAAACATCAAAGACATGTGAATTTTACTTTTATAGAGATTCCTAAATCCCAACTAGAAAAGGATAGAGGACTTGAAACTAAATTATTTTTTAAAATGTATTGACATAAATTCACAAAAAAATGATGAATTTCCAAACTATTTTGTTATTTTAATGGGGTGGACTAACAACAAAGAAGTGTATTAGGATCTTATCATTAGTTTAATGTTTTTCTTATAGATTCCAATTACATGAGTGAATATCAAAGGTGATATAAAATTGGAAATCAAGTAATATAATGTAGACTATTTCATCATGAAACAGAAGTTGATACTCCTAGTTGAATATTTTTAGGGTCTGATTTCATAATTCCCATCAAAAGCAATTATGTCTCACATTCTATATTAATATAATACATTTGTGGCTACATTGGCCAATTTGACTATTTACTTTACGTTTCTAAATCAAGATGATATGATTATCTATATGACACATTTTATGGAGATATCACTTTTTGTTATCATAAATATAGAGGAAACAAATGAACATGATATTAATTTCAGGCAAAAAAGGTTCTTTTCTTATACAGTCAATAAAAATACCAAAACCTTGTATCTTATATTATAATATATTTAGAATTTAACTCTTATAAATTATCTATCTAAAAAGAGGAAGTTACATTGATATATAGATTTTTTATATATTTATAATTGTCTTAATTCATATAAGTTTCTCTATAAATGATGATTTAATGAGGTCTTCCTTAGAGGAATCAAAGGAGGGGATACTCGCACTATTATGTGGGAAGTCCACGTTGTCTCCAATGATGGCCCCTAATTAGGAACCAAGATATTCTTCCAAACTATAAGACTATTTTATTTCATGAAATCAATGGTTAATGATTTTATGGAATTCACTAAGAGGTGACACATCTTTCAGATACATAAAATATCCTCAATAAATCACTGGGATTAGAAAATTCCACTAAATACTCCTAGAAATGTTTTTTGGGGATAAATTTCATTAGTCATAAACTTCCATCCAATGTATGTTAGTTCATGTTTATCGTTAATACTACAGACATATTCTATAAAAGGGATTAATTTGTGAATTTAATGTATGTTGAAATGATGTGTCTGGTTAAATTAATATAATCCAACATCTCATATGATTTGGAATTCATACCACAATTATAATGGAAAATTGTACACATTTTTTTGTGTCTGGTTTAAATAATATATATTTGGAGTGTAAAATTTAGTCCAATCACATATCTCAATATGATGTTGATATAAATGTATATTTATAAGAATTCAATAATACTATATAAGATATCCTTCATAATATGGTGTACAATGATAAAAATGTATTAGATAGACAAAATCCATCATGTTTTATAGGTTTATATCCCCCCACTAATAATACTACAAAAGAGACCCCATATTCACTAGTGTTTAGGATCAAAGTAATATTGATAATATAAGTTTAGTTACCATCACTTCTCATAGATATTTGAAATCAAATGACTCAAGATGAAAGATCCAATGTTTTTTCTGATGATTTGGAATAAAATGATGAGAAAAAGTTATGTACCATGTATAGCCTTGAATTCTTTCAAAAATAGGTTTCAAAATAAATAAACAAAAAATTTTAACTCCCATTTTTTATGGAAGGGGAATTTTTATTATCCCCAAGAATGATAATGATGCCCATGAATAAGCCCCATAATAAATAAAAGAATATTTAAAGACCTTATTATATCCACAAGGTCCATTATAATAGAGCATACTAAAAAGTTACAGTGGATAGAAGGAATCTCTTTCCCCCCCCGGATGTGAGGTTCCCCCAAAAATAATTATTATAACAGCATGCAGTGTTAACAAGATCCTTTTCATATGACCCTATCCTGTATGAAAACAAACTTCTTGTGGCATGATTATAAAAAACACAACACAAAAGTCCTTACCACATAACCTCAAAATTGTGTGGTGTATTGTCTATTATACAGAACCATTATAATTATTGGAGTGTTCTATTAAATATTATGTTATCTATTTATATGAGATAATGGTAAATGTATTTGATCCCAATGCATAAAATTTCCACCTATGATATGTGTTCCATTATTGAATATTATATTTTTATAATAATTATCACATTTCCAAGAATTTTTTTGTGGCTTCATTAAATACTTTTGAAGAATACTTAAAAAAATATACAAACATATTCTCAAATACCATACTAGTCTGGTGACTTTGGAAACATAGAAACAGAACCATTTATACATAATTGAGCTACATTATCTCCCACAAGTTTTTTTGACTAGAACCCTTCGTAAACACAACAAACATTATATATTTCTTCATAACCTGGGGACATAATCAAACAAAGGGGACAAATCATATGCTTAATAAGTATAAACAAGGAAGATATGTAAGCATAATTTTGAGTACAATACTTTGAGAAGAGGATCATGAAAATTGACGATCAAGCCCTATATATCAATGATCATAAACATGAATCATGGCATAAAGATTGGAGGATCATATAAATCATAAGGAAATGATGTAAATAGTCCATGGGACCATAACTTTAGAATAAAACCTAGATTTCTAAAAACCACATAATCATATAATATTATTTTCATAATATTCAAGGAATCACTGCCAAGGCCATCTTAGTAGTATAGGTGCACTCCCCATACAATCTTAGTAGTCATGGTTAATTACCATGGACATACTATTATCATGATTTCACTCCTCATACCATAATGGTAGTCATGTCTCACCCCCATGTCCATATAGTAGTAAAGGGTTACTCCAAAACCAATCATAGTCTATCTCATGAGATATAAATCATTTCCCAATGCATTTCAGGGAGATATAGGTCCAACCCATCTCATAATTAAATCATACATAAATGTTATACAAGATCATTAAAAATCAGATCATAACCAATAAAATTAAATCAGTACTATAAAAATGTAATCATATAATATTTGGTAAAAAAATATGCTAGATTTATAATCATTTAATCAAAATAATAACCTGCAAAAAGAAGCATGTTTCAAAATCATATAACCCATGAAAGAGAAATGGGTTTCAAAAACATCATGTTATCAAAACATAACCACCAAGATAAATAATATGAGTGGAAAAAATGAATAAATTCCCCTATAAATGAAATATTAAAAGAAAAAAATTCCATCATATATGGGAACAAAATTAAAAATTACTTTTAATAATATTTCTTGAGGAAAATATTTTTTTTTGCATTAAAAAATGATATTTAAAATAGAAGACATTTTGGAATAGGTTTTTCTTGGAAAATATATTTGGAAACAAAAAAAGTAAGCTTTGAAAACCATAAATTTTTTTAAATCATTTACAATTTAAGATTATCTTCAATTATTATTGCAAAATGTATTTGAATTTTTTTATAAAACATGGTTTTCGAAATTAAATAGATTTTCCTCGAAGAGAGAAGTGTGGTCAGATTTTTCTCAAAATCATTTTATTAATTATGTCAAGTAGAAAAGAGAGGGAAATGGTACTAATAAATGAATATGTCTTGAATAAAAATATGATAAGATACTCCATGGGAGTTTCTAATATATGGATCATATGATTTCATCAATGGAAGAATAATCATAAACAATCTTGAAAGGCGATGAGACTATTTCAATATACTCTTACAACTAGGTAACTTTGAACCATAATACCCACATAAGAACAACAAATTACATGAATTTTAAAATATCATTAAAATAATTATATTCATGATATATCACTTCAAATCCAATATATATACATAATTAAATATATAGGTGCATAACATGACATGTGTCTCAAAAAGGATAATTAAGAAAAAATTACTTTACTGATTGGGTATCCTTTAAAACATAAACCCATGAATGAATGATCCTAAAATAGATATATAAATACATTTAAATTTTAGTATAATAATATCATACATCCATGGGAAGTATACACACCACAAAAACGTAATGGCTGGTGAATAAATCATGTATCTCATAAAAATAATTAGTGAGCGGAAATTCCCTTACAGTTCATCTTGAATCTCTAGAAACTCTTACAGAATTATTATATAATAAACACAAGGTTATTATAAATCTACCACTAAACCATATTATTGTATCTAATACCATATATGGTTTTTTATGAATTTATATTACCCTCTTATTAAAAATTCTATGTTTTGGTTTCACTTTGGGTAATATCCTCTTTGTTTTTCACATGTGTATTGATTTTTATATATTTGGTCCTTATACATATATAATAATTTCCAAAATATAATCCATTATAAAAATATAATTTATATTAATTTTAATTTTTTATAATAATCAATATATTATAGAAGTATTAAATGAGATACATCGTTCCTGTAGACGGTATGTCGTACATACAAATGATTTTTGTTTCCATTTTTCTTATCATATTTAAAGAAATAAAGAAAATGAATTATATGTCTATAATATCATTATTTCATACTTATTATTTCATATATATCATATAATTGAACTAAAAACATCCTTAATACATTCAATGTAGTTTCTGAATGAATCACATCGCTTTGATGGGGCGGTAGTCCACAAGTCCTCAAATAAAATTATCGAATTTACAAAAAATAGAATGTATAAAGACATGGGTTATAAAATAATTATTTAATATAAAGGAAAGAATTTTTATCATATCAATAATATAAAAAAATATTTTCTATCATAATTAACAACCTTGAATGGGGGTAATGGAAAAACTAATAATCATCATTTTCTGAGGGGGTAGTTCGTCGTACACATAAACAATATGTTTGTTTCCCATTATATGGGAGCATGTATTTGTGTAGGTCAAGCCCTTAGAATAAAAATATTACTATATTGAGATTAATTTTTATGTTTTATAAGAATTTATTAATGAGGGTGGATGTGGTGGAGAATAATTATATGATAAAGGAACATGAGGGAATATGTTTCCTATTCTTTGGTTAAAGCTTTTTGGATTTCACCAAAGTGCATCCTTGGATTTAGTTAAAACCAAATTGAGTATTAAAGGATGAATTTAGATATGTTTTTAAATTTACTGAGAAGATTTTTTCATATCATAAGTTTTTGTATATGTGTTAGGAAGGGGGAGAGGTAGTGTCCTTTAATAGGGGATGAAAAGGACTCACTTTGTATTTTTTTAAACAAGTTAGGTGTAACATCAGTTTTCCCTATCAAAAGACATACATAATAACCAGAACATAATAATAGAAGGTTAATTGACGAATAATGTATATATAACAGGTTTTTGAATATTGTATAGTTCATTTTTTCTCTTATGTTTAAGGTTGATTCCGATGTTATGGTTAATTTTACCTTAGTTGTTGTAATTAATTTTGTCTAAATTCATAAATTTTTTATGTAAAAACCGGAGTTAGTCATATTAGAAACAATAAATTATTCTAATTCCAAATATAGAATCCATTTTTCTATATTCCAATTATAAAAGTGGTAAAAATTTAATCAAATTTTATCCCATAGACAGGATGACAATGTAGGTTTTTAAAGTAATAAGGATGAAAAGATTAATAAGTTTGTTTATAATTTCAATGTGAAAGTGGTTATGAACTACATTGGCTTAAATAATTAAAATAATTTCTAATTTATCATTGAAATTTTTTTAAAATATTATTTATCTATATAAATAAATTATATCCAAAAGTTTTTTTGAATTAAAATTCAATATTTTCCCCTATTTATCAAAAAATGAATTTTCTTAGAGAAACCCCAAAAAATAACCCTCAGTTAATTTCAACATTCTAAATTCAAAAATTATGTTTATTCAATCAAAATACTTTGCTAAATGTGTCTAAAATTAATTTATTGTTTTTCAAAGAAGGACATGAAAAACAATACATTTGAGAAAATTGTATTATAAAACATATAAGGACATTACAAAAAATTATATCTTTCATTATATGCATGTTTTATTTATATAAAAACCTTATAAAAAATATTAAAAAATTATTTTTTAATATTCATATTAATATATTTAACATCCATGTTATAATTATCTCATTTTGATATTTATAACAATAAAATGATGTTTCGTAGAAACTCAGTGTTGTGTGTAACCAAGGCCAAGTGTTGTGGGTAGAACAGGACAAGTCGGTGATTCATGTAGGGAAATCCATGATAGTTCCATGTTAAATGAATTTATTAAAGATTTAAATATCATAAAACAATTAAAATAAATTTATTTGAGATAAAACAAGGTCTATAGAAACTCAGGGTGTAACATTCTACCCCCCTTAAAATGAATTTGGCCCTCGAAATTCATCATTCTGGTAAAAAAAAGTAAGTATAATTATGGATCATAATATTATAAATATCCCTGATAGACTCCTATAACTTTTGATTTATCCACATAACATTGACATAGTGAGTGGGATTGATTCATAAAACATTATCTTTACTATCTATAATTTCAACCGGTTGTCCCCGTAAGAATGATCATACTCTATCTGTATCACTTATGAGTTCAGTAAATTTGAAGGTCCCGTGATGTACATATTCATGATATATACATTGAAAACATCATTAAATTGAGAGATATTTGGAGTATGTTCGATGGTATAGGATACTATACCGAAACGGTCAATAATATCAGGACTGATATACTTAGGGCTTAGTTTCCATTTCTTCTAGAATATCATAACCTTATTCAAGGGAGAGATTCATAGAAACATATTTTCATCAAATTCAAATTCTTGATCACTCAATCAGTTATCAGAATAAATTTTCATGTAACTTTTATCTGTCAAGATATTCTTATGAATGGTTTTAACCTTCTCAACCATTTCTTTAGTGATCTTAGGTCCCAATAGCTTTATTTCTCAAAATTCATCCCACCTTGTTGGAGCTCTAAATTGCTTCCCATAGAGAGATTCATAAGGTTCCATATAAATTCATGAGTGAAATATATTTTTGTAAGATAACTAATCCATACGAGGGTGTTCATCCCATCAAACATTGAAATCTAGAGAACATGACCTCAACATATCCTATAGGGTTTGAATTGTTCTTTCAAACTAACCATCTATCTAAAAATGATATGTTGTATGGAAACTCAATTTTGTATCATCTTCTTACTGAAGACTTCGCCAGAAGATTTAAGAAAACTGGGATCCCCATATGATACAATGTAATTTGGCACTCCATGCATCTTTACCACGTCCTTAATATATATCCTAGAAAGATGATCCAGTGAGAAGTATTCTCTCATAGAAATTAAATGTCCTGACTTTGTAAGGCGATTGACTACAACCCATATAGTAGAAAACCCTTTAGATATTTCGTTAGTCTAATGGAAAAATACATAGTAATGTTCTCCCATTTCAATTCTGGTATAGGTAATGGATGCAACATACCTTTATAATTTTTCCATTCATCCTTAACATGTTGGTATACCAACAACTGAGGTACAAACTCTACAATATCTCTCATCATACCATCCCACCTGAAGTATTTTTTGAAATACATAAACATATTCATACTTCCAAGAATAAAATAGAATAAATAACTTTTATATTCATCTAATAACTTATTATTCAAATATGGTAAGAGATAAAAACGTAAATGGTTCCTAAACATTATCATTCCATCCTGACCGATGTTTAACTGAAGAGCATTTCTGACCTTATTTTGAATCTCTACATCTTCCTTATACACCTCCTTATTGTTAACATAGATAGACGGTTGAAAATACATTTGAAAAAGATATGATTTTCCCCTTTCTTTAGGATTTCTAGATCTATCCATTGAAAATCTAGATATATTGGATCCTTTTTTGATACACAACATGGATAATTTATCATGATGATTTCGAATCAATGCATCAATCACATTGATCTCTTTTCTAGGGTGTTAATTTATTGAGCATTCATAATCCTGATTCAACAGTAAAAATATTCTCCTGTCCATGTTCAAATACTTATGTGTGAATATATATTTCATACATTTATGATTGGAATAAATATCACACTTTTCTCCATAAATATAATTCCATCATATCTATAAGGGAAAAATACCTCTACTAACTCCAAATCATGAGTTGGGTAGTTTTTCATAGGAATCCTCAACAACTATATGGAATAAGTAATAACTGTGTTATTTTGGAAAAGAACACATCCCAATACCTTCTTGTATGGATCACTATAGATTGCAAAACCTTCTACAGTACTTGGTAATTTAATAAAAAGTGTGACGAATAACCTTCACTTTAGTTCCTTTAAAATTTACCCACATTCATCAATCCAGAAGAACATGTCACCTTTCTTAGTTAATGTCATTAGATGATTAATAAAGCATTATAAATTTTCCACAACACTTCTATAATATCCATCTAAATCATGAAAACTACAGATCTCAGTCATCATGGTTGGTCTGGGATAACATTAAATAGCCTCCGTCTTTGATGGATTTACTAATATACCATCTATTGAGATCTTTTGGCCTAAATATGAAACCTTTTGCATCAAAAAGTCACACTTTGTAAAATTTGAATATAGTTTCTCCATCCTTGGGTTCTTTTGTAAAATTCCCCAGTGATATTAATACTCTCCCTTACTTGTGAAATAGGTATTAATAAAATCTATAAACAATACTAAAAACTAGTTGAGGTATTATCCAAAGACTCTATTCATTAAATCCTTTAAAATAACAGAGTATTTAGTAAGACCAAAAGGCATCCCTATAAATATTGAGTGTTCATAACTTATATGGAATGTTGTATTGAGTATATTTTATTTCATGACCCTCAACTAATGATATCTAGAATGAAGGTCAATCATATAAAAATTGTGATATCCATGCTATTGACCAAAAAATCCATCAATATGGGGAAGTATATTCTTTTCCTTGATTTTGATCTTGTTCAACACTCAGTAATCAATATAGAGTCTCATTGATCCATATTTCTTAAAAAAAGAACCGGTTCACCCCAAGGTGACATACATGACTGAATGAATCTCTTATCAAGATATTTATATACTTTATTCTTCAATTCCAAGAATATAATCAAGTACATTATAGAAAGAGTCTTTCAAATTGGTGTGGAAGTAGGTATAGGTTTTTTTGAGAACTCAACCTCATGTTTTGGTGGATGTCTAAGAAACTATTCCATGAAGACATCCACAAATTCTAGAACAATGGAAATATCATCGATGGAAATTTTCTCCCCAACCATTTGAGATAAAAAAACACATCTAAATGGGAATTAAGACCCATAAACTGGAAGTAATATCCAAAGGGCGTTCATACTTATCATCCCGCTGATGGACAATCAAAGGGGTGTTGGAAATATTAAACTTAACTCCCATCCTTGACAATTGATGTCAGATTTATGTAGATATGGACAATCTATTCCTAAGATGAAATCAAATTCAACCAAATGAAGAATGACAATATTGGTAAGAATCACATTCCAAAAAAATCAATCACATAGGAATCATAGACATGAGATGAAATCATCACACCATCAGGGGTATACACTACTAATTCCACATCTAATCATTTTGGTGGAATATTAACACCCTTATATAATTCTAGAGAAATGAAAGAGTGGGTAGATCCATAATCAAATAAGACATTACTTGTTCTATATTGGATGGTCTGTGTACCTTTCACCACATTGTTTTCATACCCTCATCAAAAATATTAATTTTATGAGATTTCTCTTTATCCCACGGATTAAGAGGTTTTTAAAGACAATCATCATGAAAAAAACATGTGTTTGGGAAATGGATTTCATAATTATCATTCTCCGTACATATTTATCACTGAAGTGGAAGAGGTTCATTTCATTCCTCTTTTCCTTTATTCATACCATTTTCTAACTTATTCCTATAACTTCGACAATCATATGACCAATGGAATTCCCATCAAAATATAAAATATTTATTATACCCCTTAAGAGAATTTATTCCATGCTTCTTCCCACATGGATATCATAAAGTAAATCTTATCTTCTTCACTTCATGGTTTTTAAATTTTCCATTATACTCAATATTCTATTTCTAGTGAAAAACATGAGATTGATACATGAATCCAACCTCCATTTAATACTGGATTTCACTACACTCAATCTCAATTTAGTAACTAAATTCTCTAATGGAAAATGAATATATGAGAATTTTATTTAAGAAACTAATAAACCTATCATCATTACTTTTGTGTTGGATGATATTTATTAAAGTTCCCCCCCCATACTTATCATGAAATTAACCTTGTAGCTACCAAGAGATTCATCATACATTTTCTTCAAATAATGTAACTCTTTACCCATGTTTTTATGAAAAATTTGATGAAATTAGTTATTGAAAAATAAGTACATAGACATTTCCCAATCCATGGATTAAATTTATCATTCTACATTGTATTCTTGATTAGAGTCCACCACTGTTCTACTTCACCTTCTAACCAATAAGCATCCAGAATGACATTCTCATTCTACGAACACTAGATAATGAAGAATAAATTTTTTTAGTACTTATCAACTATTTAGAAACATGTGGATCAAAATACTCTCTATAATATAGTGATTGCATCCTCATTAAATACTAAAAAAAATTCCTTATCTTTCTCATTTAGAAGTCCACCATGATTCATATATTGAGAGATTTGGGTGAGCATACCAACCTAATTTTCCTTTCAAATCCCAAGTATTTAGTTTCTTGAGGGTAAAATCATTGCATTATCGATTTAAATCACCATTAACAAGGTTTCATTGAGTTAATACCATTTACTAATACAAGAAATCATAGAGTATGATACAATTATCATAGTTGGGAACCACATAATCATGAATATTCATTTATTAGATATCTAAATCAAGACACCTTCCATAATCAATGAAAACTTAGGTTTAATCTAGGATATTAATATTAAACTTCTATTTAAATCAATCATGAAATTTTTAAAGGATTTGGTTAATTCCCAAAGAATATCCCGATAAAGTTTCATACCAGGTGTCCAATAAGGCCGATTGTCATGTACCTGGGTATGGTGAGTTAGGCCTGACACACCATATTGAAGTTGTTACAACTAGGTAATTCTATGCTAGATCCACATCCACTTTTATTATCCAGTCATGGATTTATTTCTTGTAAACTACTCATTATATCCTTTACCAAGATTCCTTGACATTTTCATATACTTTTCCTTATCCTTAGACTCATCCTTAGACATTCCCTTAGGGTTCACACTACGGATTCTCATATTAAGTTCCAAATATCAAGTAATACTTTTTCATATAACAAATATATATAACCTCACTTTTCAATCCTTAACATTAGAAAACATTTTTGGAATACGTAAAACATTATAGAAATAAATTCCCAAAAACAATACTAGTCGAGTTTTTTGGATACAAGGAAACATAACCACTAGTACATAAGTTTGCTACATTATGTCCCACTAGTTTCTTCTTGACTGACACCCTTTTTAGACATATCAAAAATAATTCATATCTTCATAACCTAGGGATGGAAATATACAAAGTGGTGTGCTCATATTCTTAGTAAGAATAAATAAGGGTGATATGCGAGAATAATCATTAATATAAGGGTATGAGAACATGATCATGAAAATATAATATCATACCCTACATATGAAATATCATAACCATGATTCATGGAATAATGACTAGTAGTACATATGAATCATAATGAAATGGAGAACATAATACATGAAAGCATAACATTGGAATAAAACAAGGTATTATGGCAAACAAAGATGCATATAATATTATTTCCATAATATCCAAGACATCATTTCCAATGCCATATTACTAGAATTGTTTCAGTGGCCATACAATCTTGGTTGTCATGGTTCACTCACAGAGTTATCTTAGAATCAATAGTTAATTCTTATTACCATCTTGGTATTCATGGTTCACACCCATGGCCATATTAGTAGTCATGGTTCACTCCCAATACCATCTTAATCTATCTAATGTAATATAAATCATTACCCAATTCATTAGAGGGAGATATAGATACCACCAATCTCTTAATGAAATCATACATACAAGTTCCACAAGGTCATTAAAAAAATAACCAATGAAATGAAATGGGTATTATAAAAATATAGAAATATTATAACATATGAAAAAGATATAGGTTTCGTATTCATCATGTGAAAATCAAAACATGTGAAAAGAAGCAGGTTTCCAAAGCATATAACCCGTGAATGAGAAATGAGTTTCATAAACATAATTTCATCAAAACATAACAATTTAGAGAAATAATTTGAATATAAAAATTGAATTATTTAACCCAAAAAAGGGATGAGTAACACTTATAGATTAAATCTTATATGAGAACTAATTTTTAAATATATTTTTAAAAATTCTTGAGGAAAATATCATTTTTACAATGAAAATTTATTTTTAAAACAGAAGACATTTTTAATATCTTTTGATTTAAAATAGTTCTGAAAATTTAGAAATTAATCATTGAATATTATAATAAATGTTAAAATCCTTTTTCCTTGAAAATTATCTATAATGGTCAGTTTAAAAAAAAATTTAAAACAACAATTTTTAAATAAAATCGATTTTCGATCGAAGAGAGATGTATGCTTTTATTTTTATTAAAAAAATTTCTTAATTATCTTATGTACAAAATAATGAAACAATGTTACTAATACAAGATAAATTTAATAAACATTGGAGAATAAAATTTATGAGAGTTCTTAAGAGATAGATCATATTATTTCATCAATGGAAGAATAATCATAAACTATTCCAAAAAGCGAAGAGATTGTTTCAATAAGCTATTACTGCTTGTTAACATTGAATAATTCTGACCATGTAAGAAAATGAAATTAATGGAACCAAAAAATAACATGAAAATAAGTATATTCGTGATATAAAATTTCAAAGGCATTATATACACCTCCTAGAAATATATTGGTTCATAACATGGCATGTATCTCAAAAAAGGAAAGTGAGACAAAATTACATTACCGATTGGGTAACCTTTGAGACATAAAACCAATGAAAGAAAGAAGATAAAATAAATATATAAACACCCATTAATTTAAATATAATAATAATAGAATAAATCCCAGGGCATTATACACACCATATAAAAGGAACGAGTGGTTTGTATAGCATGTAACTCACAGAAATAAAAGGTGAGATAAAATTTCCTCACCTTGAGTATTGATGCTTGTCATACTCATAAAAAAATAGAGTATTAAGAATAAAATTTTATTTTAAATATTTCATAGGACCCAATTCTTTATCAAATAATATATATGGTTTTATTATGGCTTTATATTACCTGCTTGTTAACTATTCTATGTTAATGTTTCACTTTGGGTAATAACTTCTTGGTTTATCACATGTGAGTTAACTTATTATATATTAGGTCCTTATACATATATCATGATTTATGGATATAAAAAAAATTAAGATATCATATATATTTAGTATATTTTTATTATAAAAATCTATAGAATATAGAAGTATGAAACAAAATACATCATTCATGGAGACAGTAGCCATATATATGCATGAATGTTGTTTTCGTTTTTATTATCATATTGAAAGAAATAATGAAAATGAAATATAAGTTTATCCATATATAATATCATTACAATAGAATAATATTGTTATATATATCATATAAGTTCAATAAACACATCCTTAATACATTCCATGTAGTGTGTGAATGAATCACATCACTTTTCGGGGGCGGTAGTCCAAACATCATTAAATGAAATTATCATATTTAAAAAAATGGAATGTGTAAATATATGTGTTAAAAAAGAATTAAATAAGCTTAAGGAAATTATAGTTTTCATATACATATTATATAAAAATTTTGTACACAATATTTTCAAACCATGAAATGTGGTAAAGGAAAATAAATAATCACTATTTTGTGAGGTGATAGTTTAAGGTACATATAAATAGTATGATCGTTACCCATTATATGGAAGTGTATGTAGGTGTAGTTAAAACTAAGAAAAATAAAAAAATATAATTATATTTATGAAACTAATTTCATTGTATAAGAATTTAATAGGGAGAAATGTGGGGTGTTAAATGAAAATAAGACAAAGGAATTTGAAGGAGGATGTTACCTCTTCTTTGGGTAACTCATTTTGGTATTAACCGAAAGGAATATTTGGAATGATTTATGGACAAAGTGAGTATTCAAGGAGTAAGTTAGGGATTTTTTTAAATAAAATAATTAAATATTTTCAAAAACTAAGTGGTTTTAGAGGTGTGTGGAAGGGGGATAAATTTTGGACTTTTATAGGGGAGGAAAATGACTCACTTGGTATTTTTTAATACAAGTTAGGTGTACCAATGTTTTTATCTAAAAAAAGTCAGAAAAAGAAAACATAACTCAATAATGGAAGGTACATGGCCAAATAATGTACATAAAATTAGGTTTGTATAATTATATAGGTCATTTGGGCCCTAAATGTTTTTGTGTATTCCCTTATTATGCTTAATTTTACCTTAATCACTATTATTAATTTTATATGCATTCACTAATTGTTTTAGTCAAAACAAATAATCTGAAATTATTATAAATTATAAATTACATATATTATATATATGGAATCCATTTATCCAAATGCCAATCACAGAAGTATAAGAAATTAATTTTTATTTAATCCCACATAATGGATGAAAATGCGGGGATTTAAAGAAAAAATGATGAAAATATTTCTATGTATTTATATCAAATTTTAATGTGAAATTGGTAAAAATTCCCAATATTGGAATAATTGATACAAATAAGATCTAAATAAACTTTTAATCCAATTTAACATTAAATTTATCCTCATTATTAAATTATATTAAAAATTATTTCATAATTAAAATTCAGAATTGATTACTATTTAACCGAAATAAAGAATATTCGAAAAATACCGAAAATTGTTTCTATGATAATTTATAAATTTTAAATTAAAAAATGAAATTTATTTTACAAAATTAAATTTTGTAAATTGTATAAAATTAATTTTATTTTTTTCATAGAAGGACATGGAAGGAAGTTCATTTTAGAAAATAGTATTTTTAAACATATAAAAAAATTATAGAAAATTATATCTTTCATTATCAAAATGTTTTATTTATAAAAAAAATATTTTCGAAGTATTTATTACTATTAATATTACTAATTTTAATATCTAGGGTTTAATTATATCATTTAAATAATTGTTACAACAAAAAATGATTTTTCAAAACATGTTGTTTCATGTAATGTATGCCAATTCATAGTTTCATATAGCACCAACAAGTAAATGTTACATGTAGTGAAAGACATGTTGGTTCCATGTGAGAGGAATTTTTGATTTAGTGAAATATAAGAAATCGATAAAAATTAATTTATTCAAGAATAAGATACATAAAAACTCAGGGTGTTAGAAACAACCTTGGGGTAGGATAAAACCATTTCATTCTCCTCTTATGTGTTATCCATATCAATATAAAAACCTTATTAAAGAACTTAATTTGTCTTGCTTTGAAATTTTAAAATATATTTAGTGACACACAAATATCGTCACCTGAACCTTACAAAAAACTTCCATTTTTTCCTTCCCACCATTCCAATTTTCATCCTCTTTAATTAGCTTCACTTCTTATATTTGGTATGATTAAATTTCTTCCATGAACATTGTATGGATTGATTCATTGTTGTATAAATGTACATAGTGATGTAAAAAAATCTATCATAGACCCAATAATAAAATCTCACCAACTTCCCTTATCCTTTAAAATATTTTAAAAATCAATTTTATTTTGATTTTTCCAACTTCCATTTAAAAATTCCCATATCATTTACAAAAAATTATGCCCTGTGTATCAGAATCACCATAATCCTTACATGGATATTTTTAACGAGTTCATTTTATCCTAAATGAATTCTTTTCTAAGTGATGGAATATATACAAAAAATATGGCATGCCTATAAAAAATATGAGGCATGTTCTATTTCTAGATAGAAGATCCTCATATTCTAATAATATTCAATAGAATTATAGTAGAACTTGACATTATAATATTATAAAGGATCATCCTCCCTATACATTTTCAACAATATAGAAACTGATTATTTAATGGTTTTAAGGGTTTTCTTAGCCTATTTTTTTTCATATTGTCAATTCCAAATTTAAATAACTAAATTTATAATTTACACCACCATATATCCCCAATTAAAAGTTGTTCAAATAATTTTTATTCTTAAAACCTAATGAGATTGGGACATTTGTCCCACTACGAATCATCCATATCAATTTCAAATCAATCCATGACTAGTCACATAATTTCATATGTATGGATGGATCTCCGTCTCCAACATCAAGCTCTATATCACCTAATAATAAACTATGTAACATTTTAGTCTAAGAATTTTTAACATAAACTATGTGTAAGAATTATTTACAGTTTGTTATACCAACACTGTATTAATTTATGATGGATTGTTTTTGTATTTCCCACCAGATAGGTCACCCCATACAACATTATATATTCCAGAAGACTAATATATTTTCATAATTTTCATTTCCATGTTTTTTACATTAATATAATGTTTATAATTCATGAAAATTTCACCTCACCCTAATTTCTATAAAAAAATCCTCAGTTTTAGTTAGAGGTATATAAAAAAAACCTAGTATTCAATTTTTTCAATGAAACTTGAAAATTATGTTAATAATACTATCCTCTGAGGATATCTGTACCAACATTTGAGTCTTACCAATTCACATCGGGTAAGATTTTTTTACCATTGTATTGCCCAACTCATCATTTTTTATCAAATATATATATAATTAATTCATTTTACATTTGGGAAAAGTTATATGACAATAAATAGTATCTCTCATTAGTATGTCTTTAAATATATTAAAATACAAATGGAATGACATATGGTACTCATGGTTTAAAAAAAATATAGGAAGTCATATTAAAAAGTCTAGTATTCAATCCCCATGACTTTTCCTTTCATAGATTGTGATAATTAAAAAGTAAAATAAAATAAAAATCTAAAAATGTTTTCAATTTTCAAAATGGTAAAGGGAGATCAAGGAATAATATAAGTATGTTCTTGAAAATATTTCCATGTTAGGGATTATAAAAATTTTTAAAAATAAAAATAAAAATATACAAATCCTATAGTTAGAAACACAAAACATTTGTAAAATTCAAGTTGTTCTCACTAGTTTTACAGATCTATAAAAACGTCTAGAAATATTTTTGTCCATGAAGATAATAGTTTAAATTATTTTTAAAAAATATTAATTTATATAATTTCAATATTTTTTGTCATAATAATTTAATCACCTATAAAATTCACTTTTGTGGCTTTGATATTAGTATGACATTAACTCCCTCATAACATAGTGGACTAACTCTGGATTATGGTGATGACATATGTGCTACATATTTATTTATTGTATCTCATCCTAGAGAACAAGTATAGGATGTATTCCAACATTTTATTTCATTTTTCTAATATTTTAATCATATTTTATAGTAATGGTTTTTATATTTTTTATCATACTCACCTATATCTATCTTAGAACACATGAATTAGAGGAAAAAGAATTGATTAAACCTATTAATCATTGAATTAAGTGTTTTATTGTTAAGAAATACCTAAATCAATTTTTATTTATTTTTTAGATAGATCAAATTACTTTGATATTACTTGTTTTATGTTTCCATATGTTATGTAGAATAAATATTTAAACTGATAAAAATATAGAAATATGTAGTTCCTTGACAGAAAATAATTTTCTCATTGGTTAAACATAAAATATAGGATCATCCATAGATTATAGTATCTCTTTAAGGATTAATAATAAGAAAAAAATATTTGATAAAAATTAAAAATCATGATGTATTGATTCTTTTAATAAGTTAATTTATTGTATTAAAGAATAAATATCATAGATATTTCTATCCAAGCATTTTTCATTAGATTCTTCAAAATGTTTTAACCATTTAGTATCACATTATTTATAATTTATAGACACTATGAGACCACTAATACTCGATCAATCTCCCCTTGTCTACGGTCATCTCATTATAGAGGTGGATCATCATATTTGTTTCTTCATCAGTTAACTATTGTTTTTCCACTACAACTTTTTCATAGTGATATATTTCTCATGGAAACACAACCTAAGAATTACTAATTATTAAACTATATAATACATGTAATTATTCTAATAAAATGAATATTCTAACTCCCACATATATATGAATTACATAATCCCATCATAGATAGAAAAATAGTCAAAACCACAATATCCTAGGATGATAAATATATTGAAATGACTATATAGTTTGGTTTGAAAACCCTCCATGTGGTTCTATTGATAGAATCTACTCTATCATGAAAAAATTTAATAATTATTGTAATACCTTACATAAATGGGAAATGATTGACATGGTCATAGAATATTGTGATTATTAATAACAAAACACTTGTAGAATATTGTCCTTGGAAAATTAGAGTAATATATTCTATTGATGATTTTGTTCCATTCAATGTGATGGGGGATACCACATGTACATAAATAAATTCAACCATTACACTAAGTTATTCAATATCCCCAAAATATTTCCACTCTAGTTATTGGAAATACATTATTCAAAAACATTGAGGCCAAATTGATATATCAAAACATCATAAAAAATAATCAAAGATTCCACTTAGGGATCTAAAAATTGCTTTTAAACTATTGAAATACCTTCATCAGTATAATACAAGGTAAATCCCATAATTCCACCTTCCTCAATATCTTAATATCAATTTTATGGAACCTTATTTTACACTATGAACATTATATTTATTGTGATATATGAAGTGAATATTTTTAAAAGGGGATGTATAGAAATTCAAAGACAAGTCATGCTCTTTCATTGAGGATGTGTCTGTTAAGTCTAATAACACACTATCATTTTATATAATAATTTCTCAAGATAAAATGTTTTTATTTTAATTTAAACCATCTAAGGATAGAGTAATTATATTTTACACTATATATCTCTAAACCTACCATCACCCTAACCATGAGTGATATCCCTTAATTCAATGGACTCATCAACCATGTCACGCTACCAATTGGGGCATATCTCATGCAGTACTTGAGAAGTGATTATTATTGTCTTCAAAACCATTATCCTCAATGAAAAGAGAAGTATAAAAAAATTTAAATATAGTTGGAAATAATAAAACTAGATATTTTAGATGATATTCTCAATCATACATCTATAGTATTAATATATATTTTTCACTCTTGATCATCCATCTAATTTAATACTCATTTTATTGTGACTTAATGAAACATTCTCTATATATATATTATGATAGTAACTATAAAATTTCTAGATCCCTAATGTTCATTCAATCTTATTTTATTCATTCTCAAAATTACGATCCTTGGGTGATTTCACATTGTAGATTTGGGGAATGTGAAATCCATTTGGAATTGAAACCAAAAAATATAAAATATTTTCCCATAATTATCCAATGATACAAAAAATAGTAGGCCTTAATGTACATAAAATATTAAAAATAATATATATGTATTCCCCAAAGTCCTTGGTAAATGGTTGAATCCTTTATTTTTAGTTTCTTCTACGAACATTATCCTCAGAAATAGGATAACCAAAAACATCCTAGAAAGATCAAATTATCATGAGAAAATGATTCTTAAGATCATTAATCAAGACTTTATGGGAGCCACATAGACACTATGGGTCCTAATGATCAGGTGTTTCAATCAAAATTCCCTTTTATTAAAACTTTTGATTACCTTGATTACCGGAGTCTAGTGTGATGCATCCACATCATATGAATTCCTTAATTAAATCATAGGATAACAATAGGGTTCTTCTATTAGTATTGGGGAGTAAGGGTTTTGTAATTTTGAGATTTATAGAAAATAGGTTAGGTATACAGTTTAGGAACACAATAAGTACTGACCATGTAGTAATGGCATGACATGAAATTGATGTGATCTAGTTAAATTTTCATAGTTTGATAACTGTTATTCAAAAAAAATTAGATTTCCTGGGAAATTGTGTGGGAATCTTGGTGATTTTCTAGTGGTGTCTCATGGATTGAGTATAGGTTTTCCAAATCACGTGGTTCTACAATTGTTGAAATGATCCTCTATTTTTAAAAGGACTGAGGCCACAAATAGTTGGCACAATGTTTTCCAAACCATGTGCCCTAATACAAACATCTAAAATGTTGGAATATTTCCATTTCGCATTATTCATATTTATGTCTAATATCATCCTATTCTCTATCAGTATCAAACTAAACTCTCCCCATTCTTTATAGTCTCCCCATAATTCATTCGTCTTTTAACTTAATTATTAGAAAATATTTTCAAGGTATAATTAATTTTTTAATCCTTTTCCACCTCTTCTTTCAATATATCTACTTGATCTTTATTTCACTAATTCTATAGAAACCTTATTGGGATGTTAATGCTAGATGTAGTGGGTTTTATGTGGTAATTGATGGTGTTCTTATGGATCTATGCCCATGGGGATTCAATCTCTTCAATTCCAATTTTTGTTTTCAAATACGGCTAGTTTTTGTCCATTAGTGAGGTATATGTCTCTCTAAAAAGGTTTTAACTCATGAATTACTCAATTTTAATGAATATTAATTTGGTTTTCCTTATAAAATTTATTTAAATTATTTCAATGTAGATGTTTTTAATGAGATTTATCTTTTGAAGAGGGTATTTCTTTACAAATAGAGTGTTTCACATTATGTGTTACAAGAAATGCCTCATATGTTTTTTTATTCTAAAATGGATTTCCATGAATGGGATGGGTGTTTATTCTAAATGAATATGTTTTATAATATGTGGTCATGTTTTATTTAATTATTTTAGAAAATATATCACATTTGGAATCTTTGGTGCGCTAGGTGTTGACATATGGAAATCATAGTGACTTTGGAACCACTAGGGGTTATTCCTATGATATTTATAGACTATATAATAACTAAATATTGGAAATATTCACATTATGTTCTTATAGAGTTCCTTAATGTGTTCTAATATGTACTCCCATAGGATAGGGACAACTTTTTCTTGGTCTCATACATAATAGTATGGTTTCATGTTTGGTTGCTCACATGTTTATCTTACGATGTATCTATAGATGGTTATTCTTTTTCAATAATACTATCCTATTATATATTTTTTGTTATGTGAATTTGAAATGATTTTATGAAAAAACAAATCAATTTATTCAAAGTGATTTCTCTTTTTAAATATATTAATAAATGGTTTTTAAAGATAGAACTAACAGTTTAATGGTGTCATAGTATTCATATATAATTTTGCGGTTTTGTACTATGTTGTAGTGATCAAACCCTAATTATTTCCATTAGGGGTCTGTAGATATATTTTTCAGGACTCAGGATGTGGGAATGGAATTATATATTTCAATGTATCATCTCATTTTTCACCACCATCTCTGATAGATGATTTGATGGCGATATTTAGTCACATGGTGACATGCATTTTGGTCTTCTCATGATATATATTCTGGTTTATCCTTTTAGGATTGATGTTATATATCTCATGGATGTTTACACTTCTACCACAATTTACATTATTAGTTTATATTATTTTGGTTATTAATGATAATTTTTTGGTTCTTATCTTGATCTCCACTATGTGGTAGGACATCACATGTTATGTGACTTATAGAACCTGATTAGTTCATTTCAAAATAACATCATTGGATATAAAAATCCTATTGTGTGATAAAAATATGTGGGTTTGGTCTAGGAACTATAGTATATAGAATTTGGAACTGTTGGAATTCTGGTAGTAAGTGTGGATGAGTTCTTAGCCCGCTCACTTCCATGTTTGAATCCAAGTTATCATGGGTGTTCTTAGATTTTAACCAATCCTAAGACTTCATGATGGATGTTTTATACATGTAAATAATTTAATTTTTATTTAAATGAACATATTCCCTTCAATTATTCATCTCTCATCCCTAGAATCCATGTTTTCTATGAATTATCATTTTACAAATGCTTATATCTGGATAGTGGTAGTTTTTTTATTTAGGAATTTGATTATAAAATAAAAAAATATAGTCATTTATGTTTATTAGAAAATTCAACCATCAATATATCTCTAAAATATAGGGGATGAATCTACGAGACAAGCTTTTCAGGTGAAATATGCTAGTAGAAACTTCTTTTGTGGAAGATGTTATCGACAATATTCATACATTGGATCTAACAGGTGATGGAAACTAAGGAAGAACTATGAATCATGGATTGAATTTTACAATGAAAAATACATTGATCCCCTATACTGATAGTAGTACTATGATTATGAAGTGTGGATCAACTGATATAATAAGATCCCACATTTTATGTGAACTATAGAGGATTCTATGGTGGGTTATTCCACATAAAATCTTGAAGATCTGGGAAGATGACAGTGGTAATCCATCATGAATGCAATGTTACATGAATATATTACATGAACCTCTATCAGTAACATCTTTAATAAATAGTTTTGTCTTGAATCATTTATATAATAAAAGACTCATGAAATTCATGATCTTAGTGAAAGGGGAGAATTTGGTTGTGGATTATACCACATATTTCCTTAACTTGTTTCACCTAGAACTAGAGCATGTTACTGATTAATAAAAAAATTATAGGATCTTTTATATAGGTCCAAGTAATGATATTCCATTCATATTAATTCTATTATTCATACCAACATTTCAAGAGGTGGTAAAAATGATTATTGATGTGGCATACATAATAAAGAAAACATGATTCTGTGGAGCATTAGAAACTATACGATGTATCTGGGGTGTGTCTTCAAGCCAGAAAAGGATGTGAAATGGTGTAACTGTTTCATGAGGACCCATTTATAGTTATTATTTTTCATAATATAAGGTATTTTTCTATCAGTGAGGGGGTCTGGCCATACCAAGACCATCTATTCGAAATAATATGGGTGGAAAATGTGGTCAAAAAAATCATTTTTATGGAAGAATGTACCATGTAAACAAGGATGGATCCACACATATCAATAGTTAATAGATTTGGTCTAACACACTAAAGGTTTCTAGGTATCATTATCATGCCAAAGGGTAGAATCAGGTAGAAAATAAATATCATGTAGGAGATGATACTTGATATATTTATGTGATATTGTATGTTCTAGAGTAATATGAATAAGGGCTAAAAATTTATAGATATACACAGTTCCTCTTACCCTCTAGCATTTTATCATTGTTTAATACAAATGCATCTCCTTATTTTATATCATCTATGTGGATTGATGTGTTGGGATTATGTTCCATGATTATCTAGTTCATATTAGAAATTTTCATACCTTTGCGAAAGATTAAGGAATAAGGTTTCAAATGTTTTGAGTGCATCATGGTGATTTTTGACTTCAATGTTTTTGTGGACTTCTTGTTTCTTGATCATGACATCCTCATCCAAAATATTGGATTGTATTGGATGACCAAAGTTGAGGCTTAGATCAACTGTTACCTTAATGAAGCATAGTTCCTATTTTTTGATGGATTTTCTGATGTGTTTAAGCGTTTTTGGAACTATATATTAGGGAGAGTGTGGTTTTTTGTTCTTTATACAACAATTATATCTTGTTATTTGTTGAAGAAGATCCTTGATGTCATTGATTCTCATATGAGTAATCCTCTTCTTGTATTAATGAATGGATATCCAGAGGTATTTTCAGACGATTATTTGGTTTACCACCTCAAATTGAGGTCAATTTCACTATTTACCTTATCCATGGTATGATGACCATTTCTGTTCCATCATATATCATTTATCATACTGTTAAATGAGATGAAATTTCAGTCCGATCATGAGGACACAATATATATTCATCCTAGCTTATCACCATGGAATTCACCTCTTCCGTTTTCCATGATGGAATATGGAAGTCCAAAATATTTTTTTGATTATTTATTTCTTAGTAAAGTGAAAATTAAGAACAAGTATCTCTAGACTAGGACAAATTATCACATTAATCAACATAGAGAAGAATGTTGGTTTTCTATAATTGGCATGAATTCAAGGTTCCATCAATTGAGAGGATAAGAATATTATATTCCTAAGAAGGCCTTTAAGTTATGGTATGATAATTTCATGTTCAAGGTAATGCAATTAGGTCTCACTAATGATCCTATGATCATTATGGAAGTAATGAAACAAATATTTCATTAGTTATTAGAAAATATCATTGATGTGTTTTTTGAGGATCTTTTTGGGGTAGTCAATGTGAGAAGTACAGTATAGAGATTATTTGGAATGAATTATTAGAATTATGAAAGAAAAAAAACTAATATGGTAATCATTCTGAATAATTATTTTTTTACTAAATAAGTGATGTTTATTGGCCATGTTATATCTAGAATGAAAATTTCAATGGACCTTAAAAAGATTCAGATATTAATATATTTTGAGAAACCTAGAAATGTGTTTAAAATCTATGGATTATTGTGTTTATCTAGCTATTTCATGATGGTTATTCAATATATCACCAAGATTACATATCTGATGATATATTTTACCTATATGTGCTTTAATTTTGAATAGAATTAATAATATCAGATATATTTTTAGGAACATAAGTTGAGGTTCACTTCAGATCTTATTTTGATTAACTCATTGAAATGTTTGGGATAAGATGTCCTTTGTAATGCCACTAGTAATGGATTGAGGGGTACCTTGATTCAGGGAAAATAAGTGGTCCCATATGGACCTCTCCAATGAAACTGATATGATAAATACTAAACTTCCAATGAAATTTAACATGTAGTTTTTATGCATTCTCTCAAAACATGGTGCCATTATCTCTTTAGGGAGTAGTTTTTTATATATTTCAATCATAAATACCGAAGAATATTTTTAGTCATAAAGACTTAAACATGAAATATACATGGTAGGATGAGTATATTTATAAATTATATTTTGATATTTCTTATCTGTAGAAAAAATGTAAGGTGGTCTCTAATGAATTGATTAGAAAGTTACCATCTCAAGCCTTGAATCATTAAAAGTGGAGTGGTATTTAATGGGTATGTCTGATAAGATGAGTTTATTAGTGGAACATTCCATTTGTAATGTATTCCTAGCTATAGTGAACATTGAATCATCTTTTTTATTTTAAATTTTGGCTTGAACATGTATCATACACCAACTTGCAACATTTTAGTAAAATCCAAAATGTTTGGGTGGCCTCAGGTGATTAGTATTGGTTTTCCATTGGAACATTGTGTTTTAAAGGTTGGTAAGTCATTATAGTTTCTCTAAGGTAAGAGTTATTGGATATTGTGAACTATTATAGTTATACCTTAAACCCTAGGATTACAGAGATGTATCAAGTCTTTAGATATCAGTATTGGTGGTCGGTAATGAAGTTGCTGATTGAAGATATTGTGTCATGATTACATGCTTGAAAGATGATTAAGGTAGAGCACCAGTGGTCTACAAGTTAGTTTTATCATTTTCAAATTTAGGTCAAAAGGTGGGATGAAATATGCATAGAATTATTTTTGGTTTACCATGGAAACCTTTTAGAAATGATTAGATTTGGAAGATAATTTATTATCATACTAAATCATTTCATTTCATTCATATTATAAAGTTGATAAAGGTAAAAAAACTATGACTCATATATGTATGAGAAAGAATAATAATCTATGGATTTCCTTTATCATTTATTATTATCTAGGACTCGTTGTTTAAATTTAGGATTTGGAATATTTTGAAAGATCTTTTGAGATCCCAATTGAAATTAATCAGGATGTATTATCCTCAAATAGATAGGTAGGATAAGTGAGTAATTTATATCCATAAGGATACAATTCAATAATTCACACATTATTTTGGGGGTTCAGGGGGAAAAATCACCATTAGTCTACCAATACTATATTAATATTTATCATATTCTAATTAAAATGGAACCCTTGGAATAATTTTTTAGGAATAAATATAGATCTCCATTATTCTTGGTAGGCTTGGGATAATTGTCCTTGGTTGGATAGATCCTTGTTCTGTGGATGAAGAAAATACTAAAATTAATTTAGAAGTTGTTAAAGACTATGAAGAGAAATCATAATCCAATTTGTACCATCATCATCACATGTTATAGTTTGATGTGGGTGATCAATTCTTTATCATAGTTCATTATCTTCTGGAATATTGCCAACTCGGTATGTTGGGTTTGTTGGCACTACGTTTTGTAAGACCTTTTGAGATAGTTGAATGTATTGGAAAGTTTTCCTATTAGTTGGGAGTACCATTTTTATTAATATATATTCATGACATGATTCATGTTTTTCAGTTGATGAGATATCAAATGGACTCCTATAATGTGATCAAATACAGATATGTTTATACTAATCCCAAAACTCTATATTTGAATAACCATTTCATATTATGTTTTACCAATATATGTTATTTCCTAGTACACTGATTCCTTTTTCACATGTACAATAGTTTTGTGGATAGAATAATAATGAGATGTGGGAGTGGGAATTTTTTATTAGGTTGTATTATCCCTTTCATATTGAAAGTCTATAATTGTGATCAAATTATATTGGAAAAAATATTGGAGTTGAAGATCCTCACACCATCTGGGTCGTAAGTACAATTTAATTTGATCATGGATTATAACATGAGAGTTTATTGGGTTTTTCATGTGTTTGGGGTATGAAAATCAGATATTTTGAGAAAACATGCTAGATAAATGGTTTGGGTGAATGATTATTACTACCCATGTTGTATGCATGTGACATGATATTGAATATCTCTAGTAAAAATTTCACATTTTGAGTATAGTTAGTCAAACTGTGTGGCTCACCTACGAATATCTATGGGTTTCTTGGTGTTTTTATAGAGGTTTCTCAAGAAATGGTAATAATTTACCCAAAACATGTGGTACACCCTAATTTTTCATGACTGTCAATTTTTTAATAGACAGAGGACATATAGTGTTGGTACAAGTTTTTTAAATAATTTAGCCTAACCATGTAACCCAATCTAAATCTCTAAAAGTTGGAATATTACTATTTTACCATGATAATTTTTATATCTAATCACCTCATAATATATCTTAAGATAGAGAAAACATCTCTCACATGATCTAGATGATTCTCCACATTCTTCCTCGGTATCATCCTTTTGTTCTTGGTGGATATATTTAAGGTGTATTCCTTATTTTATCAATTTTATCTATGTCTTCATAGATATCCTCTTGGAATCTCTTCCTCTTATTCAATTAAATATATTTGGGGATATATATTCTAGATCTAGGGGATTCATAGTAAATTTATGGTTTTTTATTATGGATATTAGCTCATGAGGACTAGATCTCTTCAATTCCAATATCAATTTTTAAAGGCAATTAATTTTCCTCTATTGGAGATATAGGTATCTCAATAAAAATTGTATAACCCATGAATTTCAATAACATAAAATCTAGTATCCCAGAGCTGAGGTATTCCTTTTTACATTATCAAAATAAACATGGAATAAAAACCTGATGGAATATATAGTTCAGTAGTCTTAGAAAACTAGATACATACATGATTTCTATATTACATTTGAATACATGCATTATAATTTTTTTTTCAAGATTATCATTATTTTATCTATAATATAATTTTATAAAATTCATTTCACAGTGTTTGGATTCTAGGGAAATGGAAAAAAATAAGGTTGAGCTCAAATGCTCAGTAAGACTTACAAAATGTGAAATATACCATGAGTAATTGAAAAATAACTAATAAGGAATAATGAATAATGAAGGGTAAATATCTAACAGACATTCCATTAAATCAATAACTTGACTATCATGATTATATAAGGAATAATCAAAATCTAATGATAAAAAACTAAATAGAAATTCTATTAAAATAACATATATATCATGAAAAAATAACACATAATCATTATCAGAAGGTAAATAATTTAAAACACTCACCATATAATCAACAACATTATCATGGAATAAGGTAAAATCAACAAAAAGGTAATTTTCTACGATCCCATTAGATTTTTTGATCAGATTGAGTTTCTCAATAGGGGTGGGGCGGTGAACTGACTACCCAATAAAAAATTTCTTTTAAAAATATTTAAGAAAAATCTACCAATTAATCTAAATTTGGCCTAGCTAACCAAAAAGGGTGACATATCTATGACCTAACCTTTTAAAACAACTCTCAATGATTTATTAGGTGTTATTTAAAAAAATAAAATATTAACATTACATTTAACATAAATTAACTCTATAAAAATAATATATAAACACTAATTAAGGTTAGAAATCAACGAATTGGTTATGTTTTAATTTTAAACAAATTTAGTTTTAAAGATTATATATAAATAAATGTAACACACAGAGAAAAATGTTACAAGAGGTTTAGTCTCAATCTGAGACTTAGTCCTCTCCACATGGTAATGACCTACTTCCAATAAGTTTATATGAAAAAATCTTTTATCGATAACTTGGATCATGTATACAGTGGTAAAACAACTGTCTAGGACAAAAATAAACTCCTCTATAGTAATAATGGGTGAAGAAATATAACATGCCGCATAAAGAGAACATATATAGTAATCAAGGGAAACAATAGTAAAAATTATTTTAGAATATATCGCCGTATCTTCCAATTTAAATGAAGAGACAATTTGTGTGTAGAAATACATAGTATACACACAATTCTCATAATTTAACGATAAATAAACAAAAAAATGTGAAAAAAATATAATGATAATGATGCTCTGTATTATATTACCTGTACCTTGTGACTTATTCAGTGTATTTCAAAATGAGGTTCGAGTTGGGTTTATGAAATATTTAGTAGAACAGAGTGTCATAAACTCCTTCTTTTCTTACTCAAGGATCTGAATGTTTGCTGGGATCCACTCTCATTGTTGTGTGTATTAAAGATGTAGCATATAGAAACTCATCTTGTTCTTGAAATAAGTTCCAAATATCATTTTATTGAATTGTATGTTTGGGTTTGAAAACCATGTCATAACTTCGTTGTTTTATGAAAGGTAGTACAATTAATCTTTTAATAGCATCCTGAAACAACAAAGAGAATCATTCAGATCTTTTAATCCTCACACTAAAAGTATGACATAAATTTTAATTCCATTTTATAACAGTGAATTTACAATCATTAAAATACATTTCAGAATTAATTTTAATAATATAATAATTATCATTATTTAATTCAACAATTAACATAAAGAATAGTGGTAGTGAGTCATCAGAACGGTGAAACTCTCGAGTGATGTATGAGTATGGTGGTCTGACACAATCTACTGATGTTTGAGTCTGGCAGTGCATCAGGATAGAGGTGAATCTTTATAGTGGTAGGAATGTTCAACACTTCAACAGTTTCCATTTTAGTGGTTACCCTTTTGATGATAGGTCATCTTGACACACAAGAAATATTTTGGTTCACCGGTATGTCAAAGATGATGGTGAGTAATCATCCAACTTAATATAATTTTTTATTCTAGTTGTGACATTATTTTGAAAATTTGGAAGTCTCGTAATTCGCCAAGAAATGAAAAACCATCTGATTAGTGTGTCTTTGTGGTTGGTGAGACTTTTTGACACTTTTCCATATTTTCAAATCGAGGGAGAGGCATTTCTAGTGGTGAAACCTTTCCTTACATTTTGATATCTGTATCTTGGTGTAATCCATAATGGTGATTGAATCATAGAGGTGAGTGTTTTAAACACTTTTCAAATTTTTACTTCTGTCCTGAGTTAGCCTCTTGTGGTGAGTCATCCATGGTGGTGACTAAACATCCACAATGAGTCTTTTCCAAACATAACCAAAAACTCTCCAATCTATTATATTGAATAAAACTCATTAAAAAAATAAACAGTATTTGGGATCATTAAAACATGGGTTCCAATAATCTCAACAAGGTTATTATCAATATCCCCTTTTGATGATCAAAAACCATGTAAGTTTACAAAATGTGGATCAAGGTTAATTAAAGAAAATATAATATTAATATCAAAGAAATCATAATGGTTTTAAGAAAGGAAATAAAATACAATGGAATAGTTGAAATTGCTTTCACAAAATAAATATAATCCACACCATAATTCATACCATTTTGCGAGTATCAAAAATAAAAGTAAAATAGGAAATTCATAGAAACATAATATTAATAATGTTATTTATTCCTTTAAAAAGTTATGACAAACAACTCAAAAAGATATAACAAAACATAAAAAATCCATATCAAAGACATAAGCTATTATCAAAGTTTCCTGGCCCTAGATAAAGGCTAAGAGAAATATTTCTCCTTGAATTTTTCCTAACTATAATAGTCAAAAGGTTTGGTTGAGGGAACAAGAAGGATGGATATATGATCATTAGTCAATGAGAAAGGCTCTTTAATGATAATAGGCCCAAGGTGATAGATTGATTATGATAGAGACACAGAAAGAGATAGGAAGCAATATAGAGTAGATTAATTAGGACCTATGGTAACCCTCGATCTGAAGTACTATAGGGTAGTATATGAAGGTGTTAGATTAGTTGTGACAAGAACAGACTCATGATCCACAATAGTGTTTCCATGAACATGCATAAATGGTTTCCTATGATTAATGAAATCCATTATGATATTATAACCTCAATCTATTTCACTGAATAAATATTTTTACTCATCCTTAAAATGAAGAATCATGAGATTAATTACCTTGGACTGGTTCATCTTTCATAAAAATTTTGAATGACTGGAGACATCCGTTGATCTTATGATAGAAACATAAAATGGGAATTCAACACATTCATAGTGAAAATCATTGAGAGATAATATAAGATATATTATTTTATCATTTAATTGTAAAATATTATTTCATTAGTATACTATTTAACCAACATGAGTACATGATCACTATTAAATATGATTTGTGATTAAATTCTCTTGAGGTTTTTCAAGGACAATATTAAAAGCATCTCAATAATCTTTTATCACACTAGATCTGATGAGCTCAATATAAATAGGAGGAGTAGTAGAAGTAGAATCTAAAGATATAAGATTCTCACTCTCTCAATAAAATAATCCATAGAAGCTGAAAAGTCCTTTTGCATAACTTTTAATTTATATCTCACAGACTCTATCTCACTGGAATGTCTTCTATTTTAAATCTCCACATAAAAATGTTGGTGCATCATTTTTTAATGAATATGTTGTATAACTATATAAAATAAACACCATATGTACTCTTCAATTAACATTGTAACCTCGTGATTTTTTTCTCAACAATATAATGAATTCAAAGTTAATCCTTTCACTAATCGATTTCAAGTCACCTCTAGTGAAAAATTCAACTAGATAAACAAGAAAAATAGGTACATGAACTCTCTCGTAAGAAAATATTTCTACCATACTAGAAACATCAATCTACTTAACTAATGATCCTTCAAGATTACTTTCTTCTTGATGATTAGATCCCCCATTATTTGGTGGAATCCCATGATATGTTTCCCATTCCTCATACATTGGGTCCATACAACTTGTAGATGATTCGATAGGAATCTCAAAAATTGTAGGATTTGAAACTGTATACCCAACCACATCTGGTATTAAAAAAGAGGCCTCAACCAATCTCTATACACTACTTGGTATCTCAGCAACAACAGGTCAACATCCAATTTCTTTACAGTCAGCTACTCAAAATAAAGAAAAAACATCAACTCATCAACAACTTGAATACTGTTTAAACATGGGTATTTCTCCACCTAACCTGATGAATATTTTTCCTCTTTTACTAGTCTGTCGATATCCTTAACTATGATTTTAATTTCATCATATTTATGACCAGATTTTTTTAGAGAGGCAACAAGTTCTTGATGAATCTCAACCTCTTCATTACCAACTCGAACACATGGACATTCAGGATAATTAGAACCATTATAGTCCTCTTCTCCATATCCATTTTATCTTAAATATTACATCCATCACTGTCAGCATCGTGACCTTCTCCATTTTTTCCTCCCCATTATTCTTCATTTTATCCATAATGTTCACCATTTTCATCCTCTATTAAAGACATAGATGAAATCTCAAACTCTACTTCTTCTGATAATTCTGTTTTATCCCAATCAATTCATTCCATTAAAAGATTATCTGTTTAAGGGTTGGATGAAGGTGGACTAGGTGCTCTATAATAAATTACAGGAGATCCGTGAGGTAAAAATGGATCACTTCCTTCATTCATAGATAATTCATTCTTTTCTATATATCTAGGGGATGCAATATCATTTTTATCTGAATAATAATATTAGACTAATTTTTTTTGTTCCAAACTAGGATCAATATAGTTTTTTGAACTTTAAGGATGGTATATAAAATTATTGTCACCGTATAATTTTTCATCATCAACTACCCATTTATTTTTCCTTGGATTCCAACTAATTCTCATCCTTCTGAAAATTATTCTTGTGATGAAAAAGCAACCACAATCCACTTAAAAATTGGTTATATTCACCAAATAAACCATTATCTTCTAACATCACTAAAATAAACTGAGAATAATTTAATGAATATAATCTAGAGGTAGGATTTATCATCTATACCATATGGATCTTCAAATAGATACAAAAAAGAATCTTAAACCTTCTTTTTAAAAGGAATAAAAGGTAAACATATTGGTATCTCAATGTAGAAAAGTCTCCATTTCATGTACAAATCACGTATCGAATGAACTTTAAAATAATCATCTAGTCACTATCATACTTTAATGTAATTGGTCTCCAAAATATTCCATCTCTAGTCAATTGAGCAATGGAATCCTCATAAATGAAATCATCACTGTCATTTGGAATCATTTCGTGGAAGTAGTTTTTTAATCCTTCATGTGGTTTTCCAAGACATGTTTCACACTATCTCAACAAAAAATAAAATTTTATACCATTCCTTTTACAAATTACCCCATATTTATTTTCATCAAAGTTTTACATGAAAAACTGATAGAACCGATACACCAACGTAAGATAAAATGGTATAACATTTTTAGATAACAATTCCATGAATCCAGGGTCTTTAATAACTTTATGTACCAAATATTTACTATATTACAACCCCTCAGTCTGAATTTCGTTTTCAGGAATTACTGCTCCCTATAAAATATCTGGATTTAGAGGCACCGAATCAGCATCTGGAAAGCTCAAATCAACCTTCGGTATCTTGGAAGGACGTAACCTATATGGTGAATAATCATAAGCTCTCTTAGTTTTAAACATGGAATTTGATTTGAAATATCAGGTGAAGAATAATGAATGTTTTATATTTGGGAGGAAGTGGGTTAAAAATGTTTGCTGTGATGCATAGTGAACATTGAAATTAATCATGTTTCAATTTATATCTTTTATGGATTTCATAATATGTTATTTGAAAATTAGGATAATAATTGAATCAAATGAAAATTAAATAAAAAATTCATAAAAATAGTAATGGATGATTAAATAGAGACAATGAAAAAATTTGTAAAGGCAAGAGATAATTTTCAAATATTGAGAAATATCACAACTGTGAGGAGTATCCATATCGATAAATTTAATGGTGATAAGTGTTAATGGGGAGAAGTATCAATGATAACACATTCAAATGTGAGAACTTTCAATAGAGATACAATAAAAACTATGAGAAAAATAAAACATTGAGAAATTCACCATGGTGAGTCATTCACAATGGTGAGACAATCACAATAGTGAGTCATTTTAAAATAGTGATATATTTTACATTGGTGAGACATCTACAACGGTGTGTCATAAAAAATTAAACATAAGTAAACAATTTCACACCTAATTCAGGTTTTATAAAAATCATTCAATCAGAATTCAAAGGCTTCAATAAAATAATAGCAAGTTTTTGTTCTAAACCAATTTACACTGGGGTTATATAACCTTTTTGAAAATGAACTCTCAAAAATTTATGCATTACAACATTATGTTTTGTTCTAGTACATGAAAAAGGATTCCTGGAAATATTAATAGAACTTATATTGTCAAATTTTATAAGGACATGTCATAATTGATTTCCATAGTTCTGTAATGTTTTTATTCATAAAATTTGTTCACAACAGCTAACTAGTGCTATGTATTTTACTTTATCTTACAAAAGTTCAAAAAAATTTGTTTTATACTACACTAGGAAACTAGAGACTTTTTTAAAAGCTCAAATGTTTTTTAGGTTCATTTTATATCTAATTTACATCCACAATATTAGCATCAGAATAACTAACAATGTCAAATGTTTTCCCCCTTGGGTAGAAGTGTCCTAAATTGTTAATATACTTGAGGTATTTGAAAATTGATTTTATATAAAATATGTGTGACACTTTTCGATTTGATTAAAAAAGAGAACACATACTCATACGAAACATAATATTTTATCGGATAGCAGTTTGGTAGAGAAGAAATCTGATCATACCCATGTAAATAGTTTGATCCAATGGTTTCCCAGATTCATCATGATTCAACATACATGAATTATTCATTGTTTCATCACTACTCTTAGTGATATCAAAGATAAGGTTTTTTTAAATATCCTTGGTATATTTAATATGGTATAGAATAATTCTTTATTTAATAAAAAAAATATAGAAACCTATAAAGAACAATACTTCACACATTAAACACATTTCAAATTCATTTTTATTTATTTTTGAAGATTCAGTACATAAAATTTTTTTAAGATAAAAAAAATATCATCTACATAAATATTTGGAACTAAAACATCTTTTGAAATTTATATTACAAAAAGGGCTGGATCTACTTTACCTTTTGAAAAACTTTTTGTGATAATAAAGGAGATGATGCTATCATAACAAGATCTAGGATCATGGTTCAAACCATATAATTCTTTTGTTCATTTGAAAAAATGATTTGGATGGTGGGGATTTTAAAAAACAGGTGTTTGATCAAAAAAATCCTCAACTATATACCCTTCTGTGAATGTATATTTTACATACATTTGAAATAGTTTAAAATGAAGATGATCTACATAGAAAATCCATATTTTAATAGATTTAGGTATGGTTACTACTACAAAGGTCTCTTCATATAATATTCCTTCTTTTAAACTATATAATTGTACACGAAGTATAGCCTTATTTTTTAATATATTTCATGATTTATCAACCTTGTTTCTAAAAACCCATTTAGAAACAATAACCTTGGTGTCTTTGTGTCTATGAAAAATATCCCATACATTGTTTTTTACAATTCAATTTAATTATTCTTTCATTACGATTACCTATTATTAATCATTAATTGCATCATTGATGTTATTTGGGACAAGTTGTGACAAGAATGAGGGATTTCCAACCTGATTTCATAGAGAATCTATTGTATGTGTACCTCTATCCAGGAATACAACTAGAATATCTAAAGGATGGTAATAAAGGGTTATAATATCTCTAGAATAAATAGGGGATGGTCAACTCCAGACTCTCTACATGTTCATGTTCAATATTTGGAAGTTCATCAGAATTGGATGATTCTTCTATTTTCCTTCTAGAAAAATCATTATTCTTGGAATTTATGTTAAAAGTGGTTAAATCAACCTGATGGGTTTCTAAATATGTCTTAGTCTCATGTGGAGCCGTTTAATAGATATTTACAAAAACAAATTCATACACAATCTTGTTCTATTTGTCAAAAACCTTTAATGATATACGGGAGGATGAATAACCCTAGAAAATTACATCATCAATTCTGGAGGAAACTTTTTCTCGATTAGAATTAGTGATAAAAATATAGACTTTCCAAAAATAATTCTATTGTAATTAATAGTATGATTTCTATTATTCCATAGCGAATAAAGGGTTTTCTTCATGACATGTCTTATTAAAACTCTATTTATTATATAATAGGATCTGATCACAGCCTATATCCGAAAGTATATAGGTATGAAATATTCATTAAGCATAGTCTATTCTATCTATTGGAGTGTTATATTTCTTGTTTATATAAATATATTCTTCTAATGGGACCTAGGGGGAGAGAAGTTATGACTTTAACTACTTTTGAAGAAAAATTATTCAAAGTTCTTATTTTTAAAATCAAGACCATGGTCACTTCATAAGGTCTTTATTCTATGTACATTGATGGTTTATACAAATCCATCATACATGGTTATGTAAGAACATGCTTCACTATAATGTGCTAAAAATAAAACCCATGTATCCTTAGAAAAATCATCTACTTGTACATAAACCTAGTGCTACCCATTAATACTAGAATATATTGATAGTCCAAATAAATTCATATAAACGAAATCAAGAGAATGAAAAGTTGAAAAATCATTCCATTATTTTAAATAATTCATGTTATGTTTCTCTTTTTGGTAGGGGTTACATACTTTGTCATTTGGGAACACATGTATTGTTAGATACCTAACTAACCCTTCTTTATTATGATTCCTATGTGAGTTAATATTAAAGTGGAAATGTCTATAATTCCAAATACAATATAATTTTTGAAAGGAACTCAAATAGGAAACATTTTTAGAAATTAATGAATTAATATGAACAACATAAAAATGTTCATTCCTTAAAACTCTAAAAACTAAAGCAACATTAGAATAAAAAAAATTGTATTCATTATTTTCAAATTTATCATTAAAACCATAATCACATAATTTTCATATTAATAGAAAATTATACTTCAATCCCATATCAATCAGTACTTTAGAAATTAAAATAGAATTAATATTACCAATTAGAACAAGGCCAATGATTTTACCATTAGCCTTTTCACAAAAAATGACATGAGCACCATCAAACTTTATTAGGCTCTTCAAAATTTAGTAGTTTCATATAATATTCCTTGAACATCAACTATCCAATTACCATATTATTTTTTAGGATTTATTCAAGAATATTTCCAAAAAACAATTATTCCAGGAATGATTTTGGTACCCATGTTTTCTGGGGCCCATAAGTGTTAGTAATTAGGGATTTAAGGACCCTCATTTGATTAATATGTATCTTATATACAGACCATAGGCTTTTGAAAAAAACACTTTGTTTTGTCCTTTTGTAAAATAACTAGTAGTAGAAATTTCAGAATTATATTTAGGTACAATTGTTCCCTTAAATATTATTCTCTATCAAGGTTAGTATTTTAGGCCTGTAAACTTCTTTGGAGAAATCTGTTTACCATGAATATGTGTTAGTTTTTCTCTTCCACTAGTAAATTTTTATGATGTTTTATTCAATTTTTCGTAAGAAAAATTATATTCAATATTAGGCATTATAAATTGATCATTTTTTACATTATTTTAAGTAAGATCTATTTTAGTATTAGCTGATAAAGCGTGTTGTTTTTAAGAACATTATATTTACCATTAAATTATTTTAAATAGTCCTTGAGCATATTAAAATATTCCAACATTTTTTAGGCATATCATCATGAGTCTTTCAATTTTATAACTCAAAAAAATTTGCACATATTATATAATAGGTTCCTCAAATAATTTTTTTATGAAGTATATTTGGTCTCTATCCAACATCTCTTTAGGATTACAGTATGATTCACTAGAGTTTCCCTAAAATTCACTCCTAGTTTCTTTTTGGGATTTATTGAATTTTATATTCTTGCCCTCATATTTATTTTTGTATTTTAATGTTGGAAATTTTTTCTTAATATTTCATTTTATCTTGAATTCATAGTAGGTTAACTCACTTATATTATCATCTATTTGATATTATTTCTTCAAGTTTCCTTTACATTCATAATTTCTTTTATATGAAGGATTTCTAAAAAATTCCTTCTTCCTATAGAACATCGTAAATTATTTGGCCAGATGTGTCATTTCCACATCACTGTGAGGTGGATACTCACTATCATTGGCACATTCATCTTTAATATTTTCCATTTATTTTTTATTTTTGATTACATGCAGTAGAATTGAGACATATTGTCTTTATTTTCGGTTCATCATCCTCTTCTATGTTGAATTTCAGTTCTTATTTGTACATCATTAACATAACAATTAATTCCTTTACTTCTATTTTTCTAATATCGCAAGACTCTATAATTGACACTGATGTACACCTCCATTTTTGAAGAAGGTATCATGCAGTCTCAAAATATGATCTTTGTTGGATACCAGATATCCCAGGGTTCTTATGGTGTTCACTATTTTATTAAACCTAAGATACCTATCATAAATTATTTCACTATTATTAATCATAAAATCATCATACATAATATTATATGTATTCAATTTCATTTGTTTTCCATTGGTTTTTCCACCAAGATAAATATAAAATGTGTTCCAAATTTGAAATGTTATTTTAATAGTATAAATTTTATTAAATCCCTCATCTCTTAAGGAACAATAAAATGAATTCATTAATTTGAAATTATTATTATTGGAATATTTTTTAGCATCAGCAAATGTCCTCCTAGCATCATTAGGTAACTCATACTTATCCTTAATATCATACCAAATCTCAAAACCCTTATATTCAATTTTTTTTATCTTCTACTTAGTATAATTATTTCAATTAAAAAATGTGTTCTGTTAGTAGTAGACCCATCATGTCAATTATCTATTTATATAATTAAAATTATAACTAATATAAATTTAATATCACTAAATCAGATCTGAAATCAGAATCGAAAAATGTTTTAAAAAACTATTACACCAAAGCCTATTCCTTTGATATGAAGTGTCGTTCAAAGTGATTATATCAAGAGGGGGGGGGGGGGTTGTGTACCCAATAAATAATTATGGTAAAAAATATTATATAAAATCCACCTATTAATTTAAATAAGACCCAATTATCCAAATATATATGATTGATATAAGACATTACCTTTTGAAAGAGCACAAAAATATTGATTTGGTCCAAGATAAAACAATATACAAAATTACTTTATCATTGGAAATAAATTTACTCAAAAAATAATATTATATAAACACTAATTATGGTTATCTATCAATGTGTTGGTTTAAATTTCAGTTTAAATCAAATTTCTTTTTAAATATTAGATATAAAATTAAAACAAAATAAAGACACACAACATAAATGAGTACAAGAGGTTTAGTCTCAAGATAAGACATAAAAATATCCACTTGAAAATCACCTGCATCCATGTATATTATATAAAAATAAACATTCATCCACAAATTGGACTAGTTACATAATAGTAAAACAAATTTCCAAGCCACACATGACCTCTTCCATAGTAATAGTTGGAGTAAAAAAGATAACAATCCACACATGGACCTCTTCAACAGTAATCATGGGAAGCATGATTAAAAATTATTTGAGGAGATATCATTGAATAATCAAATTAAAATAAGGATAAAATGTCTTTTTGTGTATAAATATAGAGTATACACACTCTTATTGTAATGTAAAGAGAAACAAAAAAAGATTAAGTAAAAGATGTAGAATGATCGTGCAGCTCTATATGATAATCTCTACAGCTTGTGACTCCTGGAGTGTTGTTCGAAATAAGGATCAAGTCATGTTTCTGAAATTTTAAATAGAACCGAGTGTCATAAACTACTTCTATTATAACTTTAGGATATGAAGGATTTTTTGTCTCCATTATCATAGTTGTTTGAAAGAAAGATATAAAATTTAGGCACTCATTAGGCTCTTTCAATAAGTTCCATCTCTTGTGTATGTGAACTGTAAGACTTGGAATATAAACTCTATCTCCACCTATATATTTTATCTGCATACGGGAGTCTATTTCATCATTTAAATGTAGAATTCAACATAAAAATATAATCATATAGATCCTCTAATCCTTGTACTAAATGTCGGACATGTGTTATAATGAAATAATGTAATAGTTAATATAAAATCATTAAAACAAGTTTCAACATTCTGTACCAAATATATCAATTTTAATGGTTTATTTAATAATAATACACTAAAGCATAATGTCAGTGAGTCTTTAGAATGGCCACACTCTCTGGTGGGGTCTAAGTCTAGTAGTGAGAAACACTCTGGTTGTATCTGAGTCTGGCAGTGTGTCAGGCTAGAAGTGAATCTTATCAATGGTATGTTTCATCGACACCTTACTAAAATTTCATTCTGGAAGTGACACTTCAAAAAATATGTCATCTCGACAATTAGGAAATTTTTCTTTTTATTGGTATGTCATAGTCGACGGTGATCAATCTTCTTACTCTACCAAGTTTCTTATTATTACAGTGAATTTCTTTTGTGGGTAGGTAAATCACATACATATCCAAAAAATAAAAATCATTTTAGTGGTAAATATTTATGGATGATGAGTCCTTTTGATATTTTTTCATACTTCTATATTAATGGTGATTCATTGCGAATAATGAAATTTTTCCATAATTTTTTAAATTTTTCATCTTTGTGACATCCACAGTGGTTACTGAAGTCTAGCGGTGAGTGTTTTCAACACTTATCCAAATTTTACTTTTGCAGCGATTCAGCCTCAGATGGTTATTCATCCTTAGTGGTGACTAAAATTAAATGGTGATTCTTTTTCTAGACGTATCAAAAAAACATCCAATATCTCTTACAACATAGCACTCATTAATAACATAATAATCATTATTTTGTTATATTTAAAACAATAGTGAAAAAACCTCAACAAAGGTGCTAACACATTTAATTTATAACATTAGAATGAAAATGTATCCATAGATAATATAATTTTTAAAATATCATGGATAATAACAAAAAAATTCTTATATAACGAAATATTATAGTTATTGGATGTCATGATCAAGGGAATCATAATACATCTACTCTTAAGAGCATTCACGTGATAGTTTAGAACTAATAGGTATGTATATACCAGAACCCAATTAAATAAGGATACATAACTAATTCATCTCATGATACTACCAATGCATATTGGGGTTATATATAATTGGGTCCTACCAATATCTGCATGTCCAACATATTCCTCATATATCAAATGATCTATTTAATTCATAAACAATATGCCTTATCAACAAATTTTCCATATCGAGTAAGGAATACATATTAATAATTATTTCCCAAATAAATCATATAAAATTAATTTTAAAAAGTTTTATATATAAATGACATAAAATTTATGTAATACATATATCCATGATAAATAATATGGATATTAAGGGGAAATTTAATGTCCAATGAAAACAAGAAAGTGAATATTTCAAGGGAATGTTAATGATTACAAAAATTCATCAAGAAAGAGAATATAAATACTCTCCCTAGTTAAACTGATCAAAAAACAACAAGAGAAATAATTTGGATGGTATCAATAAAATATATCCCTATTTCATCATAAATAAAATAAAGGGTTGATGTTATTGATGAATATTAATATTGTATATATTCTATTAAAAAGATTTTTGAGGGAAAACATATACACATTGAGAATATTATAATACTAAAAGTTCACCAAATGAAATAAAACATAAAAAATAAAAAGTATGATTTAAAACATTTAGTGGTAATGATGGTCAGAAATTTCATACAAGCCATACCCGTTAAAATAATGATGCACTTCACATTTTGCGTAAAGAAAGGAAAATTATTTTGGAAATGACATAGACATTCCTTTGAAAAAATCATGTAAAATGTCAAATATTGGTAATAATGTCGTTAATAAATCATTATTATAATGTTAACCACACTTTTAGAAACATTTTTATAAAACCTCATTTCAGAAGAAAAAGGATTATTGACTGAAAAAATAAATAAAATCGTATTTTATAGAAACATTTTCCCAATAATTTTAATTTTCGAAGAGTGTAATATGGTAAAATAAATTGAAACCATAATTGATAAATACTATAGATGAATATTAATGGGGTTTAATGGAAAATTTTTGAATAGTTTCATTTAAGGAAAATTAATGTATAATACATCGCGATTAAAATGAGACTATAGGGAAAACCCTTATAAATATTATAATGTAGAAGTGATAATTAATTAATGAATCAATTATGTGATTCAAATTGTAAATCCACATAAAAAAGTGTTAATAAAATGTAATATACAAAAAATCTTTTACATGCATAATATTACAATGTCAAAGACAATTAATAAGTAATATACCCCAATGAAAATAAATTGTCTTTTTAAATTGTTTTACCAATTAGTAATTTTCAATTTGAATCCCCTTAGATAAAATATTCAATTTAAAAAATAAAACTATTTTATTTTAGGAAGTATTCATGACATTACATTAAAAGGGGATTTATATACATCATATAGAAAAAATTAGTTGCATAATATTACAATATACTCTATGAAGGGATATTGTAATGCCTTGAACCCAGTTACCCAGATCTAGTGCATTATTTTAATACTTTGGCATGATTATAAAGAATCAGGTCCTGAAGGAACGATCAGTTTAGCAGTCTTGGAAAATAGATTACATACATTAACTTTACATTTAAATTTGAAACATAAATTACATCATAGATAGTTCATTGGGAATTATATTTTTTCCTATAGCTTAACCCTACATATCAATCATAATACACTTCATGGAATCCTGGGAAAATAAAACATAAGGGGTGAGCTTAGATGCTTAGTAAGGGTAAATAATTTTGCAGAAGCTATAAAATTTTAAGGCAAGATGTGTAATAAAAAATAATTTTAAACAAAAAAATGAACATAATATGTTAAAAATAAATGAAACATTACCATATAAACATGCACATGGACATTAAACTAGTCGAATAATCACATGAAATAACTAATTTCACAAAGAGGGAATGCCCAATACCAGACATCATTACCTCATAGTCAGGGCATCGTGCCAAGAATACAAATAATTATTTTGACAAGGCCTTGTTTTAAGACACTAGTTTGTCTCCTAAGACATACCGATCCATCGAGGAGCTATAGCGGGCTCCACCCATCACTTACTAAGTCCACTGAATTCCCCATATGAATAGTTGAAACATAACATAAACATTCGTATTAAAACTAGCTTATGAAATGTCAATACATTAACCATAAACCATGAATGGTATAAAAATATAAATCCACAGTAAAACACATCATAACTCATTCAATACAATATGTAATATTGTATTATAACAAATCAACCTCAATCAAAAATAATATCCAGTAAAGGATGCTGACATAGTTTAAAATGATGAGTAAAACTTTTTGAGACAAATATCATTTTTGTAAAATCATTTAAAAGTCACAAATTTATAAAGGAAGTAATTTAAAAGAGATTTTTGAATCAAAGTTTCTCATACCACTTTGAAACTTTTGAATATAATTCTCATTTCAAAATATTCATGTCGATATAAAAAAATCCTTAAAATTATTTTGAAAACATGGACCTTAATTAAAAAGATTTTGAAAGATAAATATTTAAAACATTTAAAATTATCATCCTAATAAAGAGTACTTTTCAAAAATCATTAAAATATTCATTTTGAAATCATTTTTACGAAAAATGGACATGTATGATAAAAATTTCCATGTAAATACTTATACATAAACAATCACGGATAAAAATGAGATTGAGGAATTAACCCTTACCTTGTACTTTCCTTTAGTCGAGGGTATGTTTAACCTCCTGTATGAAGGTCTTAGTATGTTATTAAATTATACCAGAAACATATTAATATTTATGATATCATACATGATTCAGTTATGACTTTATAATATCCATTTAATAATAATTTCCATGCTAAATTAACATTTTGTGTAATAATCGCTTTCTTTATCGTACGTGTTTTAAATTGTTACTCTTGATTGTATCACTTAGATCAAGATTTAAATACATCCAGAATATAAAACATTATTTAAATATCATATATATTTTGAATATAAATATGTATAATAGACATATATATATGAAATGAAAAACACCGTTTATGGAGATGATAGTCTGTACGTATGCATAAATGTTGTTTTCGTTTTCATATCGTATTAAACAACACTAAGTGAATAAGATATATGTAAGTACACACACACATATATGTATCCTGTATCATTATTATGTCATATATTAAATACATATTATTAATATATATTTTTATAATTGTCGATGAATGGTGAATGTGGAAATGAATCTCATCGCGTCGTGGAGATGGTAATCCGTACGTACGCATGAGCGACAATATCATTTCCTTAATGGTGTGGAATTGGATGGTATATTAATTTTACAGAGACATTATCATGTTATTTTCATTATTTATATACATATTACTCATCATTATATCCATCCAAATAACACAGTGTTCAATAACAAATTACACCACGATGTGGAGACGGTAAGCCATACGTACGCACGCATGGTGACATTATCATTCATAATATGGATAGAATAATGAATATAGTTGTTACATATTTATAATGACATCAAATTATATATAAGATACTGGAATTATTTTTTAGAATGTAAATAACAAATAAAGAATAAGTGGATGAAGAAAAGAACTAGAAAGAGGGTGGTGAAATTATTACCTCTTCTTGAGGTTCTTCCTTTTGATTTGATCAAAAGGGCTCTTTAAGTTGGATTTCTGACTAAAGTAGGCCCTCTAGGATAAATGGAGGATAGTTTAGAGAGTATTTGGGAAGAGTTTCGCCGAGCGAAAAGGATTTGAAGGTGTGAATTAGAGAGAAGGTGGAGTGCCCTTTTATAAGAGGGGTGACGGGCACCTTAGAAAAAACATAAAATATTATTTTAAAATAAAATAGTTTTCGGTTTCAAATAGCTCAAAAATGTATTATTTAAATTATAATGTGGGGATGGGTCGAAAACACCTCAACCAATAGGTTTTAAAAAAGTTTAGGTTACCATTTCATCCTTATCATTTAGATTTAACTCTAAGCAAAATAATTTAACTTACCATGTTTTCTTGTATTCTTACACTATATGGTTAATAAAATTACTATATACCACTAATCTAACCACAATTGGTTCATTAATTTCACATATATTATTATATAAGTCTTTTTTCTGAACCTTATATTTTTAGGACCATTATATCAATTAATAATATAATATATGTTTTAAAAACTATTATATGTCAATTTTTACTCTATTTGGTATTTGTTTTTTGTTAAAATAATAAAAACATGATTACTTAAAACCAAAAACATTTAATCAATCCTAACATGTCATATTAAACTAGAAAATTCGTGGATGTCATAAAAAAGATGAAATTATATTAATTTTAATATTTATAATACAATTTATTTGATTCTTTCATTAATAAGGTAATTACAGCATCATCATTATGTCATTAATAAATTTAAGTATATAATTAGTAAAAATTATAAATAAAATACCATTATGTAGGAAATATATTTATCTTTCTGATTAATATTTATAGTCTAATTTATCTTATTTATAACCCTATATCAAAAATGGTTTAGTTATTAATGTTTGATTTTAACTCTTTTAACTCTTCTTTAAAAAAATAATAATAAATGTATTAATCTAATAAAAGTTGACCTAAAGGGTCATATTTTATATCTAAGCTTGTTTTTGGTCGAATTAAACTTATACAATAGAATTATTACATGTGTTAGGGTAATAATAATATTAGTTTACCCTTAATTACCCTATTTACTTTTAACCGTGGTAAATAAAAGTAAAAAGTTACTGTTCACCAAAAAATATTTTGATCTTTTTGAACCACATTTTTCTCCTTAAAATTAACTATGTCTCTTGTATTTTCTAAATTCAACTCACAGAAGCGGTAAAATTAAGTTTTATGTAAATTTGCAAATGCTCCTAGGAGGTGGGTAAAAGATGGTACGAGTTCGATAAAAATTTATATATCTAAAATTATTATAAATTGACACCAATGAATTAAAATGAACTTATATAGGTATTATGTATCTATTTTGACCTAAAATATATTTAAATAAAATAAATAATTATTTAAAAAAATTCAGTTTTAAACGATAACTTAGTGTTTTTTCACTATTTATCAAAAATTGAACGTTTTCAGAAAAATACAAAAACATCACCCTAGGATAATTTCAAAATTCCAAATCCAAGAATGAAGTCTATTTTACCAAATTCAAAACATAAAAGTTGCATTTATTAATTTAAAATTAATTCTCATTGTCAAAACAAATAGCGTGTTTTTAAGAAATAGTAACTATCAAAAGATTGACACTTGTTTATGTATAATTTAAAATTAAAATTAATTACAATGACCAACATTGGATTAAAGGGTAAAAATATAATCTAATTTCACTTCTAAAAAATTAAAATGTATAATTTAACAATATAAATTATTTTTATTAAAAAAATTGTTTTCAGTTAAAATATAGTATTTTTCACTATGCACCCAAATATGAAAATTATCAGAAAAACGCAAAAAATTTCTTGAAACTAAATTATTATGTCCCGATTCTAAATAATAAGTTTATTTCTTCAAACTAAATATATAAAAGTTTCAAATATTGGATTTAAAAATGGATCTCCATTAAAAGGCGTTAAAACTGCATTTTTTTGAAAAATAATTTTTTTATCTGAAAAAATGTATTTGTTCTTACATTATGTCTAACAAACTCATAATATGAATTTTCAAATTATAAGAATTATATAAAGTTCAAAATTTTGTTAATACTATTCATAACTACTTTTGAACGACTAGTTTGGTAAGTTGTGGTGCACTTGAACTCAGTGCTGCGTGTAGTAGAAGTTATTGAATTATTTTGAAGAAATAACGTACTTTGAAATCTTGGGGTGTTACAGATATTGAGATGAATTCCCTTACCCCATACTTCATTTTAGCTGATCTTGATTTAATATACTATATAATGTTTTAAAAGTTTAAATAATTTCTAATAGAACCATATTCTTATTTATAATATCATATATGATCCCATTATAACATTTTACCACCCTTTTATTAATAATATTCTATTTTTAAATTTTTTCAGATATTAATCAACCTATTTTCTCATTCGTGTTTTTTCACGATTGTTCTAGTAATTTCACACACGATATACATCCACCATATATAGAATGATATTAATGTTATAAATATAATTTTTTTTGTTATATTTTTAGAATCATCATTGACATATTTGAATGGATAATGGATCACATTGCATTGTGGAGATAATAGGCTATACGTACACATGAGTTACATTATCATTTCCTTAATGGGTGAAATGGTAAAAAATTGAGTGATATATTATTTTCCCATAATTAATATAAATGTATTAAATATCAAATATATTTCAACACCCATAGATTTTGTGAAATATTTTGTTTTGAGTAAATTTAATATTTTTCATATATTATGTTACAAACAACACTGATTTATCTTGCATTACATGCAACACTCAGTTTATCCTTCAATATAGGGAACACCAACTATAAATTAAATTTTAAATACCAATAAAATATTTTTATTTAATTTTATTGATATAAAATATATATTGGAATGGAAGATATTAATATCCATAAATAATTTATGAAAATATATGATTTATACATGTATATATAACAAATTAAATGGTGACCAATTAATTAGAAATGTAAATACAAAACATTTGAAAATAAATAGATAATTTTTATGAAAAACTATTTTTAGGAACAAAAACATGTTTTACCTAATAAACTAAATAAACCACTTATAGTTTATGATTTTAACTAAATATATATAGTATATATTAAATAAAATTTTTAACATTGATCATATGTGCTTTCTAGATAAGAGATAAGAATAAATTCAGTTTGACACTTAAAAATTTTAATTTCCTAAAAATGGGATTCCGTTCATTTTTCACATTTTGATTAAAATTTATTTTTTCCACTTTTATAAAAAAAAATTGAAAAAATTATTTTCATTTTGTAAATCATTATGTCAAAATTAACAGTGGCTGAAATTTTTATAATTGGCTAAGATAATTTTTTTTAATGAATTTTAAAATATAATTTCTTTAATTAAAAATTATCCTTTGTCATAAATAATATAATAACATAATTTTTTTCATATTGTTTTATATGTAAAATTCGTTAAATTATATATTTAGTAATACAATTTAGGTTATTATATATAATTTAATTTATAATTCTGAATTTTTTTCAACTTTTAACAGTTTATCTTTGTAAAAATTCTTTCTCATCGTATATGTGGTATAAATTTTAAATTAATTTATTTCTAATATATTGGTGGAATTTAGAAACAATTTATTCCATAATTTGAGTAATCATTAATTTAACTATATAAAATGTTAAATATAAATTTTTCCCATAATTAATAGTAAAAATAGAAAATATGATTTACCACGGTTAAGGTAAAAATCGGTTTACTAGGGGGTCAAAATAAAAATATAGGAGTTCAAAATGATCAAAAAATATATAAAACCCATTTGATAGCTATATTTATACCTTTTCACTTCAATTTTAATTTGTTGACCATTTTGGAGCATCGTTTCTTGTGAAAAATGTGGTTATACCTTTTTCTTCTCAAAAAATATAAGTGCGCCACTGAATTCTCTTACAAAAGGCCACCACCTCTACACTCCTTTCCACACATACAAAACAATTGGTTTCAGACAATACCTACCAAAATTTCTTCCTTAATTACCTAATATTTTTCTAAAATCCTTATTTTGGTCATAAATATAACCTAATAATCCCTTTTGTGCCAACCAAAAGACGTCCAAAGTAGAGGTAACATGTCTAACCAATAATTTTATTTTATTCTTTCCTATAAATCTGTAATTATTTTTACACTATTATTATATATTATCATAAGTATATTATATATAATGGGATGTTATTATGTTAACATAAAATATGAAATCCTTCCCTTCTTCCATCAAATTGGTATCGAAATCGTCTGATGTGTGTACAATAGACTACCACCTCATGAACTGATGTTATTCTTTTTCCATCACCACCTCCAATAGATTGTTATAAATATTGATTTATTGATTATATATTATATTAATGAAATTATTATTCTTCTAGAATCATGATATCAAAAGTTACTTATTACCTTCCACTTATTGGGAATATGACTGGGGTGTTCAAGTGTATATAAGACTACTACCTCGTGAAGCGATGTTATTTGTTCACTATTTACAAGAACGGTAATAAGGATGGTTTTAGTGAAAATATTTGACATATATATGATAAATATGATTCCTTAATGATAATATAGTATTTAAATTTATTTCTTTTCTTCAATCGGGAAAATAGAAACATCATTCATGTGTACAAACGACCTACATTCTCTATAAAAATGCATTTCATTTTCAATATCTATCATTAATAGATCAGTGTTAATAAATATATATTGACCATATATGATATTTATATCAATCATAATATTTTATAGATTATAAAACCATGAACAAAGTAATAGTACAGAAAATAAAAAATAAAAACACACAATAAAAACAAAGCAGGTATTGCTAAAACGTGACTATAATGTGGAATTATTAATAAATGGTAAATAAAAGGTCATACGTAAATCATATATGGTATGATATATATAATTATGGATATGTAATATATATAATATACTTATATTTATTATATAGTATTTTATAATGTTATTTAAGTAAGTCGATACTTATAGTAAGGGATTTCGGTCTCACATTTATTTATAGTGAGTCAAATTCCATATTCGTCATGTGTTTCTCTTATGTGGTGTAGATATTTCATGTGAATTTTTTAGATAATTATTCTATTAAGTGTGATTGGGATTTAGATATCCTTTTTAGGATCTAATTTTCATTCCATTTCTGGTACAGAAGTTACCAATGTTTTACTGGTATTAGGATACAATCACATCCTTTATTTGGAATTTTTATGTTTAATATTCAATTATAAAATATTATGATACACATCTACAAATAATAATAAAATATATTATCATGGCGTTATATCATGAGAATACATTGTTTAACTTCATTTTCCTCTCTTTATGTTCTAAATAGTTAAAAGGATTATTTTTAAAGTAAACAGAATTTATCTCTCTCTTTAGCCAAAAAAAAAATTTCTTCTAAAATCATGTTTTCTAAAACTTTTTATTATAATGTTATTAAATAAAAATAATAATTTTTTAAAGTCATTATTACCAATGATTTATTTTTTAAAAAATATTTTTCTAAATAAATCCTTGTGTTGTTTTCTAAATAATATCCATTTGTAATTTACTAAAAATGTAAAAGGGATATTTCTTTAAATAGGAATGGAATGAATTTTATTTTCCGCTACCATTACCAAATCACGATACTAAATGGTATGTTATATGTTTCAATTTTTTTTTCAAATATGTTATTTTCCAAAATGTTTCAATTGATTTTTAAGGCTTCTTTTATATGTTTCCTAGGTTAATTTTAGTGAAAATGAATTTAAATATTTTATATTTATGTTATATTGTTTATTTTTTGAAAGTAGAAAATATACATTCTTTATAATGTTTAGTAGGATGTATTGAAATAATTTTCCATCAAAGATGACATTCTGTAATGTTACTTATGGTTTACAGGGGATAAGATTCAATGATTCCATATTAATTAATTATTGGATGGTTAATGATCGTGTTAATGAATGTTTTATGAAATACATTTATTATTCAGTGGTTATGGAATGGTAAATTAAAAATATGATTATGAAGGCCATTTTATTTACAACTTTTATGTTATAATGATAAAGGTGTTGTTTTAAAAAAAATTGTACACAAAAGTGTGTTATTCATTATTAGATAATTGGTACCTATATCTTCCTCCAATAAATTCTGTAAATATTTATATCTCACTAGATAATAATGTGAAACAAGTTGATGGGCTTGACCCACTATGAGAAATAATAGTGTGTTGATCCACTGTCAGAAAGAGGTGTGTCCTGACCATCAATGGAAAGTATCTGAAAAGCCTCAATCCATTATTTTGATAATCTATGTAGTTTACCTTGATATATGATTTGGTTTTTCTATATTTATGATTATTAAACTCTAATATGAAATGAGACAATGATTAATGATTGACTAATGATTATTTCTCGCACTTATTTGCTATTTTTCTGAAATGGTAATGTTTTATTCCATGACTCATGTTTATGATCTATGCTAGGGTGGGTGTCATTTTCCAAAATTATTTTCATAATCACATACCCTATGATTTTCTGACGAATTTATATGATCATTGAATGATATCTCGAATGTTTACACTTTCTGATAATCTGATATAACCATTTCTTTTCCTTCCTTCCCAAGGATACGAAGAAAGGTTTAGGTATGTTATTTCTAAGAGGTGTGTTATGTGATAAGATCTTTGTGGGAGATGTTTAGTACACTTCATGAAATAATAATATTGTTTCTCTAATATCTAGTGACACTAACCTATTATAAAACATGGTTATGATTTTATGAAATGTATTGAATATTCATCTAAAAATATCTGATATCTATATATAAAATCATGGGTCATTATAGTTGGTATCAAAGGAAAGGTATAGTCAATATTTGGAGATTAGTATTATAATAAAATTAGTGAATTTCCACTGGATATTCAAAAGTATATTTATATATGGCTATTTTTATGAATATCTATAAGGATAAGACTATGTATAATTATAAGTATTGGAATATATCCTGAAATTTTTGTGAAAGATATAGTTAGGGGTTCACAAGAAATTACATCCTAATTTAACTACTACATGTTGATGTGAATTTGGTATAGTGGTACCTAGGGTTAATAAAACAAAAATTCGTACATTGAGTTAGACTCAATCATCTCTTGGTTCAGGATAAAAAGCCTCATTGTATAGCTGGTCTAGCCCTCCCAAGGGATATGCTTTGGAAATTCATAACCTATATGAAACCCATAATGAATTATTTAAATAATGATTATGAATGACCTTATTTAGGCATGAGGCTTAAAATATCTAAAATAATGTGTCATTATTTAGAGATATTATAAATTAATTCTTATGATTAAGTGAGTTTTCTCTATGATTAGTGTTTCTCACACTATTTATACTATTTTATTCAATGGTTAGGACCCAAATGAACCATGTCAATTCTGATTGAAATGGAAAATGAAATTACTGTCCCCATGGCCAACCAAATGTTAAGAATGTTTTAATGAAAAATATTGTTTCTGTTTCTATAAAACTTTATCATGCAATGAATTATGCAGAATGTCCAAATGAGTGAAGGGTGGAACAACATTTTGTTGAGTCCTTCATTAGGAAACATGCACCTTCTGTTAGTGGTTTAGCTAATACACTAGTTAACGAGCAATGGATCAGTACCACTGAAAGAATATTTTCCATTCATTAGTGTTTAGAGAATGGAAAATTAGTTTTTTAATAACATTTGGAATATGAAGTAGATCTACGGTGAGATCATGTTAAGAACATGTTGGAAGAGAAGAAATTGATTATATTGAATTGGATTATTTTGAAGGTAATTTTTTCAGTATGTACTTGACTCATATTCTATGAAAAATTATGTAGAAGGTATTCTTTGATCAAAATGTTTCAACAGATCAAAAGGTGATATGGAAACGCTTGATGATGCAGGATCAGTTTGGCCTGTTAGTTGAAATGGGGGTGTTGAACTCTAGAGTAATCATTGAAATCAGGTCATTTTCATTCTTAACAGAAACTCCCAATGGTTCCCTCATTCATAACTATGTATAAAACTATTTTCCAAATGTTTGTGGTTGATTGGGGTTTCAGACCCAATGAAACATAGGGACTCACACGGATTGAGAGGATTGGAGTTCAGGCTCACCCAACCCTTTTGAGGAGAATTAATTCCTAATACTAGACTCTCTTATAGATTTAATATATATTCATGAATCTATCTGTAATCATGATATGGTACCGGTCACCAAAAAAAGATTATAGGTTAATTCTCCTTATAAACAAATTAAATGGAATATCATCGATGGAAAATGGAAATGAGATCTCATTAGTGAATCTACCTATATATATCTGAGATTCTTCCTCCATTTACCTAATTATGGGTAAATGGTTTATAAAATGATGACGTATATCCGTATTCTTTGGGATATAATACCACCTAGAGAGGATATTTAATATTATGAGGAGGGAATTTTTCCATACATAGGTGACCTAGACTAAAAGACCTGAAGGCAATGCATTTTTATTCATTTATTATAATACCCCTTTTAAGGGTTTAGGGGGAATCCTTAAATTCACCTTAAGATTCATGACACATTAAATGACATGATGGTCTTATTGGAATTCATCCCAAACTATGACTACATGGATATCCCCATCCCCAACATCTACATCATGATGTCATCTCTCTACATTTTCATGGTTGTTTGGCTAGATTTCCTATGAAGAGATGAAGAGGTCTAGTTCAAATTGAAATTTTAATACCCTATCATTCTTAAAAATACCTTTATCTATGTTTTGGTGAATGTTCCTACTCTGAATCCACATCTAGAGCCTATTCCATGAAACATTTGTTTGGTTTCTTCTGCACATCATGTGGACTGAATGTCTAGAGGTTTCCTAAAGGCCTTAAGGTGTCTAGAAATCCATACTAACATGAATTAATATGTGTAATCAAGTAATAAAGGACTCAAGGACCAAACTGGTGTCCCGAAGGGAAAATTAGATTAATATGTCTAACTATTACAATACCTTCTACAATAACATTAAAATATGCATCCACTCAGATTTGATATTGGGTCTCATGGATGCCATTCGGGTACCTCTACTACTACGACACATGTTATTAGAGGAATCAAAACCCACATAGTTTGTTAAACCCATACAGTTTAATATCATATGGAGAGGACATATGTGCGAGAGCTGAGGCACCAAATTCTTGAGATCTATTTTTTAGAAGAAATATTATGTATCCCGGTTATAGTAAAAAATAGACTTATCATAGTTTAGTGGATTTCTCAATCCACTGAGGGATGAGGCAAGGAGATCAATCCATTGGAATAATTGTATCCTGGTGGTTGAAATGTTGAAGACATTGTTCATACATTGAAATAGATGTTTTTTTAAAACATTCCTTAGGAAGGCATCCTCCGTATCATGGTTATTTTAGGAATTAGATTAATCATAGTTCAATTGATCGAGTCACACACTCTGTGGTTTCACTTATGATAATGGATGACACACTGAGGTTTACCTAGAATTTGTAGGGTTTTACAATGAATTTGATATTATCATTGGAACTCCCTAAGAGAAGTTGATCTATTCCCATAGTGATAAATCAGGGATCCTAAATAATCAATGTCATTGCTTGAATATGTGGGTCTTATTATTTTGTGACATACCTTCAAATGGTTGATTTGGAGCATGATCTCTAGGGAGGTTTCTTAGTTATACTAGTTGTTATAAGAATCAAAGTTTTTTAGTTCAGTTGATTAGGGAATACACTTTTATGTTGCCATTATATTCAAGGCATACACGACGAGATGGAAAATGTTATCAAATCCTCATATTCCCTTATGAAGTATCATATTTTCCTCCCTTACATGCTTTTATTATCTACTTGACATGTCTTGAATTCCTTCTTGACATGGTGGAGAGTGTCTTCATAACATGTAAAAATAAAATTACATATTCTAGCTGACTCTTTTAAGGGGAAACCCATATCTTGGATGGAATGTAAGAGGGTTTTAATATGATTAAATTTGACTCATTTAGAGTAAAAACCGAAATGGTTATTCCAGGGTGGTAAAACATACCCTTATTTGGCTTGTCTAGATGGAATCTTATGTTCTATCCAACATGTTGTGGTTTCATCACGAGAGCTAACTGAAACACATGGATGGTTTCATGAGAGATGATATGACATGTATTGTAGGGTTTCACTTGACTCTATTAACATGTCTGGAGGGTATGATGACACCTGGCCAACATTCCTAGAGGACAATGGGTGTCTCAGATGACTTTTTAGATGTTATCGTGAGACTTTTGATGACATAAGTGTGTGCTATTATATGAATCAGAGAACATATTTGAAGTCCATCACATTGATTGGGAAATATACCCCTAGGGCTATAACAAGCTGAGGTGGTATACCTCGAGTGTATTCTGTGACATACATTGGTATGTCCAGAGAACTTAGACTGACCCAAAAAACATGCCAATGAAGTATCACAAGATCTAGCTAAAATATCCTTGTGTTGTCGAGCGTCTCGTATGGTTCACTTGAAGCACATGGGGGTCATAAAACATGTGTTTGGTTTATGTATTCCATCTCTAGTCTTTTTTCTTGACCTTATATTATTTAATTTCATAGATTTATTTTGTGTTTTTTATTTTAAGTCAAACATGATCTAGAAAACATGCAAGATATTCCTCACATGTCCTACCATAATTCCTTCAAGTGATCTATAAATGATCACATGAAGTTATTTTTTCATGCTGCATGATCCCACTATTTGTTTGATGTTATATTACTTGATGTGAATCTTATCGGTGATAAAAAACTATTTTGTTAAATATTTTATTGATAATAAATGAAATAATTTCCTAACATTATGTTAAATATGTTTATTTATAAAATACTTGGGATTTGATCATTCATTTGAAAATCTAGTGAAAATTCTGGTTTTACCCTTTATAGTGCACTATAGTATTTCGAAGATAAATATTTTTATATTTATTATTTGAACCTGAAAGTTTGTAAAAGTGTTTCTAACTGAATTTTATACAACTTTTATTCTAGACACTAGATCAAAAAAATGCATTTGAATGGAGTAATTGGGCCATAGAGGCAAAGGTGGGCTGGACAGGCCCGAATGGAGAAGCTTCTGTTTTTCGGACATAACTCCATATGGGTCTATATTGAGCCCAAATGTGGAGAGGAGATATAGAACGCATATCCTCAGATTTGATCCTTCTATATGGTCGGCCAATTCACGAGTTTTGGTGGTCAAATGGGCGTTGAAAGTTGGCATAAAATATATGGTCGAGGTTCCCAATTCACACTTGAAACCACTTTGAACATAGCCCCCACACCACTCTATAAATTGGTGTTTTTCTCATTTGGTGGGGTTGGGAAGTGCATTGGGATTTTGAGCACAGAAGAGAATTGGATCCACTCCAATTATCCAAACATTTCAATAATGGTAGCTCTTGAAGCAAGGATCCCTTCGACGAAGCCTTCTTCTTCTCCTTCATGATGTAATGATTTTGTTTGTGTAATAAACTTCTTTGTTATTCTTTTATTTATTCTCTTTTATTCTTCTTTGTTTAAATTTCTTATTCTCATAATCTTCTTAATTGGGTTATAATTCTTGAGTAGAAGCATTATTCGGTTATTCCCATTATAAACCTTTTCACATGCAAAACGCTTCTACGATGATTATGCCACCCATGGAAGAGTAGTTCTTTTTTGTAATCGATCGACCTCTATCCTTGTTCATTAATTTATTTTGAATCAATGAGATACTATAATTCACATATTATGATATATTAATTGTGTTCTTAATTTAAATGAAAATAATCATGAAATTTAATAGTTAACACAAAACACGTGAGGTCGGGAATTGTGTGAACTGTGAGAGCGCAACCTTAACTGGTAATTCAAAACCACACGAGATCAATTTGTAGAGTTCAAATACAATACCTAAAATCAATTAATCCTAATTTCCAGAGTGGTTATGTGACTTAATTAACCACTGACCATAAGATAATATTAGAACATCAATCAAAGTAGGGTGTTGCGATTGCATGTTCTGAAGTTAGCCTAAGGTTAAATTCACTTCATCTTCGTGGTAAATTTAATTCTCGTAGGGTTTGTGATTTAACAAATTAAGGGATCATAATTAAGTGAATATTAATTTAAATTATAATAATTAATAAATTATTGAAGAGGTAGATTTATATCGATTACGTCTTTTTAAATATTTTCTAAAAAACATCTTTTTGTTGTTTCATTTTAATTGAACCTCATTTCAAAACTCAAAAAACAAAATTCAATCTTCTTTCAGAAAACTTCATCTAGATTAATAAACTATAACCAACCCCCATCCATTCAAGTATTCTTTTTATTATCTTTTATTTTATTTTTAGAATACCTTTAAATAGTTTTTATAAATCTACTTCCTCCATTGAGAGACGACCTTGGTCAGCCACTCTGCTTCACCTAAGTACCCCAAAATCACATTAATCATTTGAGGGAACCCACGACAGCTCTCTTTCAATCGGTCTCAAGATTAGTCACTACATGAAACCCTCTATGGGTCATGGGTGTGATTATGTGTCTGGATTTGAAAAAGGTAACCTTTGACTGGAGCCTCCCAGTCATGTGGTAGTGATGAATTTTTCATTTGGGGGGGGGGGGGTTATAGGCCACTTCACCATTCTTTTTTTCTAGTTTTCACGGCATATTTGGAATGAATCTAGTATAGAGTTGGAAAAGGGAAATCGCACTACATGAATTCTCAAGTCTTTGATGTGGATCATTCTGAGGGTGTTGCCTAATTTTCCGCTACTGTGAGTCCCTCCCAACAATATCTTATTTATTAGATTATATCCAATTAATAAAGACATGTTGAAGTATGTGGGAATTCTAAAGGACTTCAATATTGGACAACTGACATGTCTGAGAGCTTGTGAAAGATCTCATAACATACTGAATGGCCTTCTCAAGATCTCAAGTGAATTTTCTAGAAGTTTTTCAAGACAATGATGGATTTCCATGGGCCTTCGTGGGATCAGTCTTGGATGTCTAGAAGTCTCATGAGACCATCCTGTAGACATTATTAGTACATAGCAATCATTTAATTACCACGATAGGCTTCTACCACATGAATCTTTTTATTTCCTCTCATTTATTTTATAAAGGTCGAGGGTTATGCGAGATTTCATGATTGAAAAGAAAGAAATGAAATCTATATCTTGGTGATGCGTCGCATGACCAGCTAAAGATCTATAGGAGAGTGTTATCATTTCTTCAACAAATCCATCCATTTTTTCATACGATGGCATAGGGGGAGTGTGATGTCACCTTGATATGCATGAGGCTCTTTACATGATTATGGTTACACGTCGATGTGCTTCCCCAATATGAGGCTGTTATGTAACTGGAGTCTCACCATGTCTTGGAGACTTATAACGGTACCTCACATGTCCTTTATGAATGGTATAGGCTTCCTCATCATCAATTTTTTATTTCCTTTATTTCATTCTATGAATTCTTAGTTGTCTTGAGAGTTTGTTTGGATGTTTTCAGGGTTACATACCCATCCCATAGGTGATGCATCAGATGATCATTACAATTGAAAAGTACCTCTTACATATGCATATTTAACTCTTATTTTCAAAGGATTTTTGGATTGTTTGGTCTGGAGTACACTGATGAAAAACCAACTATCTAAGGGGATCTTATCTACTATCATTCATACGAATATAGGTTATCCAAAACACCCTCAAAAGTGTAGGATTTATTATTGAAAGTGGTTCCATGGGACCCGCTGAAGGTTATGAAATGCACGTGGAGTCTTTTTGTGACCATATAATGGTCACATGATCACATGTCCTTTGTATGATCATGTGATTCATATGTCTTAGCCATATTATTCATCATTTTACTTTTCATGGAAAATAATACCCACATTCAGGGTTTTCTTCTTTTGTTAATTTGCAGATGCTCATTTAGAGGGCGTCACCCCCCCCTCGTAGGAGCGATGTCTATGGGGATAAAGGATTGGTTATTAGGGATGTAAATTCCTACTTGAGTGTTTTGAATCTTCAAAAACTAGTGTCTTGGAAGACATTTGGTTTTCTAGGTGACATTTTGTATTCCATGAAATGACCTATATATAGGGGGAAGAGATCCATTTACTTCATCAGATACCAATTCCCTAGATCACTCTCACCTTTGCCTGTATCATGCTTCTTAGTTATATGATTGTTCTATGATACTTGATCAAGATACCTATTTGAGATCCTTCACCAAGACCTCATTCTGTGAGATCTCCTTCCAAGACCACTTTTTCTCAGGAACGTTCTCTATCCAATTAAAAACATACATTTGTAATTTCATGTTGTGACCGTGAGGAATGTGATTCTCTTAAGGATTTCACATGATCTTCTCAATAGATCATATGATCGGTGGATTAACATGTGTTTCCCATGATCATCTCAAGAACATGAAATCGCATGTCTCTTAAGGGTTCATGTGATTGTGTGATGCCCTGTGGTGTTATGTGACCTATGAAGGCTTCAATTTTTAGGAAATTTGAAAAAAATTTATACATTTTGTGAATCTATTACTAATTCATGTTATATGCATTATAATTCTAGTTTATTCCCTTACTATGAAAAGATATTATATTTTTTTGATTGATATATTCCACATACTCTTGTTCTGATGGCTTCTAGATCTCCCCAAGGATTCTCAGCTACAGCCAATCAAAGGGCCATGATGTCATGAAATTTCAATTTTGATCCCTAATATCATGTGTATAATGATAATGAGTTCCTGAAGTGGTTCCTCTCAATTGGGCATCATACTTATATTGTATCTCACCAACATCCTTGGTATGAGGTTGTTTTCATAGATAATTATAGAATTCCACCTTCATACATTTACATGAAATATTGTTAGGTGGCATCCTCTCTTAACTCTGTTTAAATGAAAATCATCAAGGATTGTTTACTAGTCATAGATCAGTCCCAAGGGATATATTATATATTGAAAATATCCCCCTTATGTCTATATGACTTTAATTGCACTCAACATACCATATCTTATATTTACTTGATTCTATTTTCTTCCACTATGAACAATTTAAGCAGTGTTTGGAGTTTGAAATGGCATATCCATACAGGACATAAATTTTCTTATGAGTGGTAATTATTGTTCTAGGAAATACAATGCTCCTTCAATTTTGAGATCATATATATAGGGTCAATATTCAAGAATCTGTATGGATCTCCCAATTCATCATCTACCTCAATCTCGATCACCTCTGATAAATGATCAACCATTGGTTTCCTAGAACCAACACATTTCATCTTACCCATGGAGAAGTGGAAATCATTATATGAGGCATCTACCATCAAGGTGGGATTCCCCCTCTTGGCGAGAAGTATGGTGAGTTTATCCAAACTGTGGATATTTGGGATGATCCCACACACACTCTGTCATTTGTGAAGAAAATGTATACCATTGAAAAAGATAAATTGCGGAAAGATCTCACTCTATGACTGATCATTTTATTCAAGTACTTGATCATTATTTTTCTCTTATGCAGTAGGGTTAGATAAACATCCATATGCCCTCATTAGTTCCCTTATAATTGAGTTCATGGAAATGATGGCTTGTATTGGGGAATCTTGGAAGTAGGGGAGAATACCTCATGGGGCTATCGTGTGAACACGATGATTTCCCATAACCATTGGATGGTGTGGTTTATATCTATTATTTACCCTCTATGGTCAAAGAGGGGAAGCACCTCAATTTGGAAATTTTGGTAATTTCTTTCCTTGATCATCTCCTGGGAATTATTCAACAAATTATTTCCCCTTATTGGATTAGTGGTCCTCTTCAGTTTCTATTTGGTGGATAAGAGATCATTTTCATTGTTATTAAAACTAAAACTCATCCAAGATCCCATATTCCCTATCCCATCTCATATTTCTAAACTTATCTGGGGTCAGGGCCATGTGAATTTACAATTCTATGGTTAAATATACACTTATACATCTTAATAGATTCGATTTTATCCCCAATAATGCTATGTCTGGGACAATTATTGATGATGGAAGTGATTACCTTGATGAAAGGTCATATTTGGTCTCTCATCAGGATGGAGTCCTCATAGTCATGGTGGATGAGATAATTATGTACAATCCTTATACACCTTATTTTCTCTCTTGTCAATTTGCATCAAGGGGATATCCACTCTTCCCTTGGCTAGCGTATGAGGAGAACGACATCCTGGGGTTACCTGTTTGTTTTTGATGATTTTGGCATGTGAAGATTCTAAGGCTCAGGTCAAACTTCTCTCCAAACACTTTTCAACATTTCAAGTGTAGTTGATCATCTTTTATCGCAGTTCAAACTTTATAGTGCATCCTATTATAGAAAAAAACTTGGACAGAGTCCAAAATTTATATATTCTTCCTGCCTTTTATCAAATTTTAAATGAATGAAATTCTTGATCTTTCCACAATACTATTCAATTTCTTATCATCCATGATAATCATTAATTTTCATTGTCCTGTCATTATGTGATTCGTTAACAATACCCATCCTTTGGATAATATCTAGTATAAATTAATCTATATATTTTAATATTTAAATAACAATAGATTCATTTCGAGAAGCAATCATGAATTCCCACCATAATGATGTTCCTTTCCGATAAATATTTTCTATCTATCAGGAGATCACCTGACTCATAGAACATGATTCGGCTAGAATGCATGATCCTAAGGGAGAGTTCTCTACCCATCAACAAAGATGATATTGTTGGATATAGTCTCTTTATTGTGATAAGGAAATGTAATAGGCCTTATAATTATGTGAAATATAAATAATTTACATGATTTTTTTATATCCTTTTTTCATAGACTTGATATATCTTATTATTTTAGGGTCTTCTAAATCAGACCGGGCTGTGTTGTAGTTTAGTGACTTTTAGCTCAAAACTGGTATTTCTTTTAGTTTATGGTATATTAACTCAGAAATGGACATGTTATAGTATAGGGTCTTTTAAAATAGACTGTTAATTGATATAGAATAGGGAATTTTAGCTAGGACCATGATGTGTAGTTGTTTAGGGAAATTTAGCTCAGACTAGGTATTAATATCAGTGGAATATGGTGTAGAAAATCATGGAATGACTCATATCAAAATGAGGTACTAAGTTATTTCATGGTGTTGTTAGGGCTCACAAGGATTGGAGTTTCATTATTACAAGGAGGATATTACTTTAGTTGCGCAGTTAAATCCCTTAGGCATCGATATCATGGCCATGACATGCTAGTGTCGTCTATTTTAAAAGGGCCATGGAAGATTTAGGGTAGTAATATTGGTTGAGGGAGAAATACTAGGGATGCTAGGCCTTACTATATAATTGTAGTGTGTGTGATGCAAGTCAAAACCCAAAATATAGAGTCTATTAATATTGGATGTAGATGACAAATCAGCTATGTCCCATAATACTATAATATGTCAGGTTCTAACTTGGTGTTGTTGGAGCACACAAGAATTATAATCAATTCTTATTGGGAAAATATGTCACTGGTTGGTTGGTCTCAAGCCCTTCCTCATCAATATCATGGCCGAATTTAGATATCTATTTCATTTTTAAGGGATATGAATTATTTTTGAAGACACAAGGCTATGACCAAGGATGTTGGGTAAGGAAATAAGGCTATGAGAGAAGAGTTCATTCACTATAGGGTAGAAAAACTCCTTTTTATAAATATATATCCCTACACCCTATGGTTTAGAATCATGATGTGTGGGCCATCAAAAGGTTCAATAATGGAGTTCCACATCCCTTATTTGATAACGGGCACAAAATAGGGTGACATAATGTTATGGATGTAGAATACAATGAAATAGTTAGGTTATGGGAATTTTAAATCATGTCCCATGAATATCTAAGTTAATTGGAAATAAAGAAAAATGGTGGGTACAGGTAAATCAAGACTCTAATATTCCATGACTTTTGGATTATAAATCTTGGATTTAAGGGTGGATTCTTGTGATTTGATAGTCTATTCAGAAGAAAATGTACCTATTACCAATTTTTTACGTGGATGTTGTGATACATCATACTTCAATGGAATTAAAGTGCTTTATTAAATGTATAATATTCAAGAATAGTTCGTGTACCCTAAAATTTGTTCCATCACCTCGAGGGCATATTATCATAGTGAGGAGATGTGAAAACCATTACTTAAATTTTCTCTGGGACCAGAGGGTCCCACAAGCATAACTCAGATTTTATTTTGGATATAATATATTCCCAATGAGCTTTATGCCTTGTTTATTTATGCGCTAACATATTCCTAGAATCTATAGATGAAGTTTTTAGAGAGAGAAGCCTTAAATTTTCCTCATGTCTCCCTTTGAAGGCCTCCAACATTACAAGTTTGTGTATCTTTTTTCTAGTAGTTTAAGGTCATTCAATTTTGACCATAATAGGCTAGGGATTAAGGTTATACAAATTTTACCAATGTGCACATAGTTTAAGGTCTTAACACACATGGTATCAATATGGGGGGCATTACATTAGAACAAAATTAGGATACCCATGGTCAATAGAACACTAACATCCCTTTGAGCATGAGTTCAAATTTATGTAAATCATAGCTCTAGGTTCTTAGGTAATGAGTAATGATATTGGAATATCATACAAGGGATGACCCAAAATATAATGATGTGATGAGTTTATCCACAGTAAAATCATGGTCACAATAATTATAAATCCAATTATATTTGGCAAAGATGTCATCAGTTGGTGGGTCACAAGTCCTTATGAATCAATATCATTTCTAAACCAAGAAATATCTTTTCTATTCAAAGGGATATGAATGGTATTTCATAATATGAGGTATTTAAGTAATTAATTGTTTGATATGGATGGATGTGATTTTAAATGATGGCACAAGAATCCCATACTCTTGTAGACCAGGGTAAGGCACTTGTAGTATATTGATAAGGAATGAATAAATGGGTGATGTAATGTATAGTTTTTAATAATGTAGTGGTGTATTTTTTCATATAGTTTAACATCATATGGTGAGGATGATTTTTTTGTGAAATTTTAATGTTGTGTGAACATGATGATCTACTTACAGTTTAATGTCAAGTAGTAACTACTCACATCCATATAGTTTAACGTCGTGTAGTAAGGACATAGAGACCGACATTAGAAAAAGGAAATGTTTTTGTTCTGTCCAAAGGTAGAAGTTGGGGCATCATTACATATCTCATGAATATGTGAATAAAACCATACATAGTTCAGAATGATGTTCCCTATCAAGGTTTGACTCATACACAAGAGGGGAAATTTTAATATCTATTTATTGTGACTGTGCATAGTGCTAGAAATCTGGGCATCACTATATATCCTTGGAAGACATGAATCAAGTTACAAGTATATTTTAAGAAGAAACACTCTCTTCATAGGTATATACCTTATGGAGTGGTGGGCATTGTTTCTGTTGACATTTAAATCTATGACTAGTGTTAGAGATCTAGGAATCTCTGTGTATCCTAGGATGAATGGAATCAATCCATACATATTTCTTAAGGGATAGTGTAGTTTTATGTCATGCAGAAAGGAAATTGACCGCATCGTTTCACATCATGTTTAAAAGAATCATTGTGTAACTTTTACGGTCCTTCTTTTAGGACTGTGATGAACATGTCATGTACTTTCATGCCTTTTCCATGCGGGGAAGCCATCAATGCAGTTCTTATGCTCATGTGAGCAGCTCTCAGTGTGAGAAACAAATAACAAAAATGGATTCACTCACAATATAGAAATAGTTGAGGGTACAACAGAGGAAGTTTTTATTATGTAGTTGCTGGACCAAGATAGAGGATCGATGCATCCCAACATATTTTATTGAAAATGAGAATCAAGCCACGTGTAGTTCTAAATGGTCCGTACAATGTATCATAAATCCATGAAAAAAGTATCCATGAATATTAACATCTTGTGTTGAGTAAATTGATATCATGATGTGAATAAAATGGAATATTGAGGCTAAACCCATGTATAGAGTTTTATGTGTCACTAGGCATCCTGAAATGGAAGGAATCAAGGCATACATATTTCTTGGTGAAATATGATGTTTAACGTTATGTGGCTATAAAAAACTCCTTATATTTTATCATAATGTAATTTGGATGAAGGATGACATGCTTTTTAAATTCATTCGATTAGGACTTGGGGGTTCATGGTGATAACAATGAATATTATTTCTTTAGAAATCTTTCATTTGTAGGATGTGTGACACACTCCCCATTTGTGGTGGCCAATGAGTAAGCTCTAATATGATATACATTATGTATGAAATAAGTACCTTACCTCTGGGGTTCTAGTTTTGGCGGATTCCTCCCATGTATAATTAGGGTTCTGAGATCTTGGAATTGTTCTCCTCTGAGGAATGAAAAGAGGTGAACCCATTTATGAAAAAAATATGCTCCATTTCTGATGGACCACTAGGTTGTGTGGTGTATGTAACATGATCTCATATATCCTTTTAAATATTATAGCCACTTTTGTGATTTTTCATCATGTACGATCAATCTGCGATTGGATATTCAATGTGAACGTAGTTTTAACTCTATTGGTAACATCGCATTTGTCCCATACACCAATGAGTATGCAATTGATTGTGTAGCAATACTTGTGGTGGTATGGTAGGACCAGAGAGGATAGAGGAGTTTGTATTGAAATGTATTCTTATTATTATACATAATTTTTTGGTTTATATTCCATATAGTCTCATTTATGCCCTCTATTTTCCATTTTATTGATCAATGATAGCGAGAAGAGTGATTGGACTCGATATTGTACTCTTGATATAGTCTATTCCACTCTATAGAATAGATATTAGTGTCGTTGTCAATTAATATTGTGTGAGGGATCGTAATACCATTAATGATGTAATACTTCATGATTTTGATGATATTCTTAAACCCAAATTCCTTGAGGGGTATTTCCTTATCCCATTTTGAAAAGAATACCTTAGCAGTAAGGATGTACTTGAATAGCTTAGCTGTGGCTGAGGGATATGGCCCTCGGACATCCATTCCCCAACTGGAAGATGTCCATGAATATTTATCCATATTTAGAAATTTCACGGCTGATGGATGAATTTTACTTGAATTTTTCATGCATTACATTTCTTAGTGAACTCCACATAGTCCTATATTGTTATTTTTTAGTAATATCCCAACCTCAAGATTTGATGGGAGAGCCTCATCCCAGATTGATGGGAAACACAAAATCCTATATGGGATTCTTCCATGAAGGTGAAAATTTATCATTTTTCAATAAATCTATAGAATATTCTTTCGTACCCTCTTTGTTGGATAGATTTCTATTCATTTGGATTACCCTTTTGTGTAATTTTTTCTGTATGTCACTGAATCAGTTCCCTTCCATCTCAGTCTTTTATGAGAGTCTGGTTTCTAAGATAACTCATTAAGGGATCCTTCCATCCAGGGGTGGTCATTGGTTCATCATGGTCTGGGGTGGTGTTTACCTGATTGATTTCTTCCATATCACATATGATGATCGATGAGACCATTCTTAAATGCATGATTGAAATTATTATTTCCTCCTAATCAGGGTTAGCCAAGATAGTTCTAGTATTGTCTAGTGTGCTAGAATGAGTATTATGTGATCAAGGACCATGATTTAATGTGGGTACAAAAGGGAACTCTGCATCAGTCCCCAAATGTAACCAGTTATAAGGTTCAATTCTTCCATTTTTAGGGAATATTCTCCACTAATCTACATTATCACCCATTCCGAGTCCCCTTTTATATTCATGTGAGCTATGTGCATCTATTGGTCTTGTTCCAACCTAGCAATGAGGTCTTGATATTCGACATCCATATTTGTGTAGCCTTCAGATAGTGAGAAATGATAGGGAAAACTTCTTTGTTTGGGGTGATTAATAAAATCCCTAGGCCAACCCGATTCAACAGCATGTTTTCTATAATTGTGTCATAGGGACTCTAGGAGGCACTGTCAAAGTACATCAACCATGTTTGGAATATTTCATGGGAAAAGAAGACCTCCTCATCAGGAAGCTCGCTATTTTCTACTTTATTTTATGGGGCATGATGTGTTATGAAGAAATCAGCCAGGGATTTCCCCATCACTAACTACTATGATATGATCCAAATTTCATTATTTCTGAAGAAGGAACACCCATCAGGACAAAAACAAAATCAATATAGGGTGGACAATTATGTACATGAGTAGATCAATACAAAAGACTAAATGGACTTCATGGTGGTTCATGTAATTCCTCAACTTTTTCACTATCAAGATGAGTGCAAGGTAGTTATTATGAACATAAAAATATTTTGTCTCAATACATTACATCATATGGATGAGTTATTAAAGACTATTTTCACTCCACAGAACATTATTTTTTTGTGATGGGGGCATCATGTGAGTGTTCAGTGGTTGGAGAAAATAATATGAGTAGCCTAACTTCTTCCATATGAATCAGGACCAGTGGGTGTAGTATGTATTTCTCGATATATTGAAATGATTATTGGGATTCATCGTCGCTTTAATAAGTGACTCACATATTCATTATCCTGGTAAATGGGAGAGGATTCTTGGCCAGGTTAGCTATGAATAACCGATTTTAGGTGAGGTTCCCTTGGAGCCCCCTTAGTTCATTGATACTTCTATGAGTGACATTAGTAAAATAGAATAGGTTTTTTCTGGGTCAATATTGATGCCATGGTGGAATACCGCAAAGCCAATGAATTTTTTAATGTTACCCCAAAATAAATTTCATCGGATTCATATTTAATATGTGATGTTGCATCTCATCGAAGACTAGTCAATGGTTCGTGAAGTGATCACATTGTTTTCAGGATTGGACGACTAGGTCTTCAACCTAACATTTAGCTATCTTTACCTAGAAAGTATTAATGATATGATACATAGGGAATTGGTATGTAGCATCGATATTCTCCAATACAAAGGCCATGACCTGGTAGAAATAAAATCCCATGATTCTCTCTGAAGGTAGTGGCCTCCTCATATTTAAGGGACATCTTGATCTAATTGTACCCTAAGTACCCATCCATGAATGAAAGGGCAAGGAATCCAGTACGTGCATCGATAATGATTTCCATGTATGAAATGGGAAATTATCCTTTTGGAAGTTCCGATTAAGGTATCCAAATTCAATGTAGAACTGAATTGTTCCATTCATTTTCATAATAGGGTCAATGTTGGAAAGACATATTGGGGATTCCAATTTTCAGAAAAGGATGAGTTTGATAAACTTGATGAATTCTTCCTCTACATTTGTTTTATGAGAGGATTCCATCCTCTTGGATTTTTACATGAAGCCTTGATTCTCATTGGGTAGTCTGAGATGGTGTGTATCCGTATATGGATTCAGTCTGGGAATTTTTTTTCATTTCTAGGGAAAAGATATTGATTATACTTAAGAAATAAAATATAAATATTTATTTCTATGAAGAGAACAAAATCACTAATCAGGGTTGGTTACATGTCTTTATATGTTCCAATATTTATTTTTCTATTACCATCAATTGTAGTGGATGCGCCTTCCTCGAATCTGGGAGGATCGTTCCAATGGTCATTTGCATACTCTTTTATTTCTGATTCTTGTAGAGACATTCCCAGATGAAGATGGGAATCAAGGGGGCTTACCTATCACTATTGGGGTACAAGAGGCCATGAAAAGAGACATTATCATCCTCTTTTTATTGAGTAGTTGAAGATAACTTCCATATTTTATTGGATTTTACATATTCATTGGGGACAAAAAGGGCATGGACCTCTAGGACATGACATGTGACCTCGACCAGATTTATGGGGGGAATATAGTATCTATCGAGAAAATTCCATGGGTTATAGGGGAAGTCCCTAAGCCATTGGTTCCTAAACCCTTTATATAATCATCCATCACCAGTAACTTTCAACCGTTCTTATAGAACACTGCTTTAGCATATTTGGCTTTGCTAGCCTATAAAGGGGTGTTATCACCATATAGAATTACAACTTTTCCCTCAATGGGGTACTTCAAAAATTGATGGATTATTGATGGTTCCACAAAATGGATATGGATCTAGGGTCTTTCAAGAATGTCATTGTTTGGGGTTTCTTTCTAAACAATGATGAAATCAACATCATATTTTGTTAGGACCAAGATGATGGTAAATGTGATGAAGGATTCAAGTGTTGTCTTTTGTTGTCAAGGTATGTTTTGAAGAAATGAAATCACTTCACTTTGTTTTGTGGAAAAATTTTTTTGGGGTTGTTTTGAAAATAATCAGACCCATGTTAATTATAATGATGCTTTACTGGTTTTTATTTCATATAAATCATGAGTTGATGTGATAAATTGAGATGCAAGCTTGATAGAAGAAATGTGGAGTGAATGAGATTTGTCCAATGGAAAGATAATTATATTCAGATTGGTTTTCAAAAAAATAAAAAAAAGAATGTAGTGGTGGCTATTGTTTTTCAAAACCATTAGAGAAGAATGCAGTGGTGCCTATTGTTTTTCAAAACAATCAAAAACAATCATATCTCAATTTTATCGATTTTATTTCAAAACAATCGTATATAGTTTTTATCAATTGTCTTTATAAACAATTGGATTCTGAGTTGACGTGAAAGGTGATGCTGATGGTAAGTAGTGCTGATAAATGTGGTGCTGATGGAAGATGAGACACCAAATACTTTTTGAAACAATCATATTTGGGTAGAAGAAAAGGAATGAGATGGTGTTGATTGAGAATGAATCATATTCATATTGTTTTTTATCGTATCTGGGAAGATCATCCTTATCAGATTGTATTGTATCGTATTCGGGTAGATCATTGTCTTCATATTGTATTTGATCAAGTCCCACAATCGTAACCGGGATAATCATATCAAGAATTATCATAACCAGAATGATCATAATTAGAATGATCGTATCCAGCATGATTGTAAATAGAATGACCATTTAATGAATGATCGTAATCAGAATGATCATATCCAGTAAGATCATAACCATAATGATCGTAATCAGAATGATCATACACATAATTATCATAATCACAATGATCGTATCCAGCGCGATCATAACCAGAATGATTATATTCAGAATGATCGTAATCAAAATGATCGTATCCAGCATGGTCGTATCCCAAATGATCATAACTCAAATAATCATAACCAATAATGGTAACCAGAAATCATTTCCAGAATAATTGTATTTAGGATAATAGTATCCAGACCATTTTTATTCAGAAAATATGATGCTTGGGTTGAGATAAAAATAATTAAGTAGGAATGAATGTAAATTTACAATACGTTCCAACTGGATTCAGATGATGCTAATGCTAATCCTTAATGCATTCAATGTCATGAAGTAAGTCAATATTCAAGCAATGGTTTTGAATGGGATGATGTATTTTCTCAAGAGTTCATGATAAAAGAAAAGAAGGTGGAGATTGATGAATGAATTGTTGCAGGGTAGCATATCATTTAAAAGAGTGATTTTATCTCATCGTAGAGAAGTGTATTTATTCAAACTCATTCAATTGGTATCATATCAAGCATTATTTTGGAGATATCAGTATGAGAGAATCAGACTCAAAACCATGTATTTCTCATCAATTTTAATTTTATTGACAATTGATATGGGATTCTGGAAATGGGGAGATGAAGATTTTAGATGATTCAAGAAGAATTTAGAATCATTGATGAAGTCATAATTGCTCTGAGATTTCAAGAGAAATTCATATTTCAGTGAATTTAAGTGAGCATGAAAGTATTTTGGGATTCCTTCCTAAACATGTTTTGGGTCACCTATAAAAGGTGTGAATTACATTTTACTTGATAGAATTGTAGAAGAGACAGATGCTCTAGGTTTCTAGAGAGAAGAAGAGATCAATTCTGTTCGGATTGACACTTGCTTTGGGTGGTGCCAATTCATTCATATTCTATTCATTATAGAAATTGTATTCGGGAATTGAACTGGTGCTGATTCAACTCTATTGTTTTCTATCTAAAAATTGGATTGGTATATATGTATAGAAAAAATTCAGATTGGGAGATTTTTTTGAATGAATCATAATGGGAGCTTTGTATTAAAAAAATCATACTGGTAGCTTTGTTTTGAAATAATCGTTATAGGGGTTTTGTATTTAAATAAATTTGAGTCTGAGCTTTGTTTTGAATGAATTGTACTCAGATAAGAATAGACTCAGTACATCAAAAAAATGTCCCAGTTATTCTTACCTTTATTCTGGGTAAGGAATTGAAGAATTGTATTACAATTTGAATTCATTTTTTGAATTGAAAATAAGCGCATAACATGAGTTGTTACAGAAAAATTTTATGATCGTATTGTTCTAAGATTTTGTATACACACTAGTGGGATTGTTTCAAAGTTATACACTAGTGTAAGGGTAATTCATATTCGTTGTAATCCAAAGATTGTTTTATTAGTGGATTTTATGTTATTAGATTATTTCCAAACCATACGAAGGACATATCTATTCTTATTTAATATTGAACCTTGTGTATATCTATTTTCCTATGGATATGTGTTGAGTTTGTTTTCAGCAGGGAATTGAAATCACTAACAGGAGGTGAATGTTTTTTCAATTAAAAATAATCATAATAGAAAAAGAGTATAACTAATTTACCCCTCCCCCTCTCAGTGACACATTACTTCCACTGGGCCCTTTCAATTGGTATTAGAGAAAAGGTTCCCCTCACCATTAGTTGCTGATGGAGTATATGAACTACATAATAAGTGAAGGTATTGTGGTCAATGATGCAAGGAACAATCATATCTAAAAAGATTTAATTCTTCCATATCTTATGTCAATTAGTTATGATGTTCTTGAAGCTGCCATAGTTGGGTTTCCACCCATTGATTATAGTGCACCACTTACACCTATTGAAAAGAAGTTTTTTGAGAATAATGGAAGGGTTAATATTGAAATATTATCATCACTTTCTGAAAGTGCATTCTTGATAGTGAAAGGTGTTTCCACAAATAAAGGTATATGAAATAAATTGAGAAACGTATACGAAGGAAATATAAAGGTAAAGATGGAAAATTTACAAATATAGAGATTGAAGTATGATGATTTGAAGATGGATGAGCACGAATCTGTTAGGGAATTCATTAACCAGGTGAATGAAATTGTGTGTACTATCAGGTGTCTTTGTGAAATGATAAGAGACTCTATTGTTGTTGAAAATAACTTGATAAACCTACCTAAAAAATTTGATGCAAAAGTTTCTTCATTAGAAGACAGAGATCCTGAAACCTTATCTCTTGATGATTTACAAAGCACTCTTATCACCTATGAAATGAGAATAGCGAATTCTATGAAGATAAAAATAAAGTTTTATAGAGAAATTTCATTCAAGGTTATGAATAAAGAAAATTTAAAAAATATTTTTGTTGATGATGAAGTAAGTGATTCTGACTCTAAAAATGAGGTATGTAAAAATCTCAGTGAAATTTTATCCTTGTTTTTTAACAATGTGAAAAGATGTATAAGGAAATAAAAAGGGAATATTCACTTAAAATGTTTTGAATGTGGAGGTTTTGTTCACATTGCATATAATTTTCCTTGATGAAAGAAGGAAGAGGATAGTGATATTGATTAAATAAAGACAGGAAGATTATGGAAGAAAAAGGGAGATAAGGTAAAGGAGAAGAAATTAATCAAAACAATGAAAAGATGTTTCTTTTCCAAAGATGAAGAAGAAAAAGAGAGTGATACTGAATCTGAAAAATCCATTGATTATGGTAATTAAAATACATTCATTACAATAGTGAACAATGAATAATTTGGAAGAGGTAGTTTTGAAAAATAAGAATCTCGTCATGAAATGCATGTGAAATAATGGTTGAAAGAATGTCTAAGAAAGATCAGAAGGCTTGAAAAGCAAATAAAAAATATTTAATATGAATGGTCAAGAAACCAAGAATGTTTTTCTAGTGAGAATGAAATTTTGATTAAATAGATTGATGATTTGAAGAAATATCGTGGATAAGAAAATAATTCTAATGAACATTAATAGGTGAAATTGAAATTAAAATTAAAATAGTTGGAACATTTCCAACAAAAACTCTACGATGCTGAAAAGTAATGTTTATGTTTCAAAAACTCTATCACTGAAGATAGTGAATTCTTACATAATGAGAAACATAATAAGGATAAAAATGATACCTTCAAAGGGTGATAAGAGTAATGGAATTGTTTTTTATATGAAGAAATATGGTAATGTAACATATGTGGCCAAGACAAATAGGGTTTGAAATGTTTTAAAAAATTCGGAATCTGGAAATGTTTCCAATATTCTGATTATGATAATCCAGAAAAGAAAAGAAGGAATCTGATTGATAATAGAAAGTTTTGGGAATCAGAAAATAAAGAGAAGACGGTGGCTGAGAAACTCATTCACAATTCTGATTAGTATGGAGTTTTCATTGGAAAATAAAATTTCTATAGGGATTGCTGGTATTTTGATGGATTTGGGTACACAAAAAGTATGTGTTGGTTCAATAAACAACATTACTATTATCCCACAGGTTATTAAAGGATGTGATTGAGGGGGAGTTAATCTCCTCAAATAAAGAAAAATGAGAAGGTTTTTTTTTGACAAAATCTAATAAAATGAAGTGAAGATTGAAAATAGGTTCCAACCTTTGGAAACTATTTTTGAAAGATTGGAACAACTTGGAATCCTTTCAAAAGGATGCCTTGTTTTGTTATTGGCTCAGAAAAAGATTCTCAATCCTAAAAATCAGTAGGTGAATAATGAAGAGAATGGCGAAAAGGCACAAGTTGTTCAAACTGTATTGAAATCCATGAAAGGAGAATGACCCTAGATACTTGATAGTGGGTGTTCATCTCAGATGGAAGGAGACTTGAAATTTCTGAAGGATGTGAATAATTTTAAAGAAGGAACAATGACATTTTTCAATGATGAATCATTAAAAATCAAAGGTGTTGGGTCAAATATCATTGAAAAATAAAATATGAAATATAAGAAAACATTGTATGTTGGTGGGATGAAACACAAACTTTTATTTATTTCACAATATTTTGATGATGGTAACAAGTTTATCATCAAGAAAGACGGATTTTTCTTAAGGAGTAAATAAGTTTGAAATATTGTTACATGAGGTCAACATAAAAAGGATACTTGTTTCAGGTCGGTGATTCACAAAACTCTTGTTATTTAATTATGGTGGAAGATAATAAGTTATGAAAGAAATGGATTATAAATATTTATCAGAGAAACATTTGTAAGTTACTTAAAATATATAGTTTTCAAGACATTCTAGATTTTCCAAGAAGTAGATATTGGTGCTGCATTATTTGTTATAAAGGAATGATTACAAATGATGTGCACAAGAAAGTTGATATTTGTTCAACACAACCCCTGGAGCTGATCTATTCCTATATATGAGGTATAATGGCCAAACAATCAACACATGGAGATAAGTAATTTATTACATTCATTGATGATTTGAATCACATTACTTTTGTTATGTACATGAAAGACAAATTGGATGCTTTGAAAATGTTTAAAAGTTTCTGAAGAAAATCAAAGAATTAATTCGAGTATTCTATGAAAAAGTTGAGAACTGATAATGGTTGTGAATACATAAGTGAATATTTTGAAAACTCTCTTGAGAAGCATCAAATTCGGCATGAGTATATCTCCCCATTCACTCCTGAACAAAATGGGATTGCTGAAAGAAATAATAGAAGCCTGGTGGAAATTGGAAAAACCATGTTACTGGAGCATGAACCTTCTCATTACTTTTGAAGGAAAGCGAGGAGTACTACTGTTTATATTTAAAACATTTGTTTCTACATGCCTCAATCAGGAATGACTTCATATGAATTTTTTTAATGAAAATATCAATGTTTGAAGCACTTTAGAATTTTTTGGAATCCATGTATTATAATGAAGAAAGGTTAAAACTATGGTAAGTTTGAGCAGAAAGGTAAGGATGCAATCTTTCTTTGATACTATTTTGAAGGAAGAGGACCCACATGCTATAACTAATAAATAAAAAAAATTGATGATTCATTTTATGTGAATGTGATTGAAGTAACAGAGAAATAGAAACATGTTTAGGAAAACAATTAAGTTGACCAAGTTGAAGAAAATAATTCTGATATGGATACAAACAATTGTATTTCTTCTCAAGAAGATGAATCATACTCAGCTATTTCAAGTGATGATGAAAACAAAAAATCATATCCAAGGATATGGAAACATGTTTAAGAACATAATATATTTGCTGATCAACATCAGAAGGTTCAAACAGGAAGAACAACCAATACCATTACACATAATTATTTGTATCCAAAAGTTGAACTGAATGATCTGAACGAAGCTTCGGAGCATCCAGAATGGGTTCGAGCCATGAATAATGAATTGGATCCGATTGAAAAGAATAATACATGGGAACTCTTACCCATGCCTGAAAAAAATCATTGAAACAAAATGGATTTTCCTGAACAAGATGAATGAAGAAGGTGAGGTTATAAGAAACAAAGAAAGATTGGTGGGCAAAGGGTACTCACTAATTGAAGGTATTGATTTCAATGAAACCTGTGCTTATATGGAAAGATAACAAATAATTAGAATCTTTCTTTCTATTGCTGCACAATGAGGCTACAAGATCTTTCAAATGGATGTTAAATCTATATTCCTAAATGGTGATATTGAAGAAGAAGTTTATATTGAACAACCTTGTAGATTGGTTATTGAAAAAAGATGAACATTATGTGTGATGATTGAAAAAGGATTTGTATGGAATAAAACAATCCTTGATGGCATGATATTTTGAATTGTATAAATGCTTCAGAATGATTAATTTTAACAAAGGAAGAGTGGACAAAAATATTTACATCAGAGAAAATCAAGAGCATTCCCCCATTATAATTGTTTATGTTCAGGATATTATCTTTGCTGGGAATGATGAAGGATGTTTTGAAAGATTGGCTGAAGAAATGAGGAATGTATTTGAAATGTCCATGAAGGGAGAAACAAAATACTTTCTTGTGTTACAAATCCAAAAAATGAAATAATTCATTTTCCTCACCCATGATAAGTATGAGAAATTACATCTCAAGAGGTTTGGAATGAAAAATTCAAACCTTGTTTCTACACCTATTTCAGTAGAAACAAAGCCGAGTAATGATGGATATAAAAAAGAATATGATCCGAAAGATTATCAAAAGATGATTAAAAGTCTATTATATTTGACTGCATCAAGACACAACATTGTTTAACCAGTTACCTTATGTGCATGATTTCAGAGTTCTCTAATAGAATCATATCTTATTGTTGGAAAATTAATTCTTAGATACATCAAAGGAACAATAGAATTCAGAATCAAGTATTTCATCTAAGATATTATTTATTTATTTGGGTATTCTAATGTAGATTGGGTAGGAAATGTTTATGATAGAAGATCTACATCTGGTGGTGTATTCTTTTTGGGAATGAATTTTGTAAGTTGTAATTCAATGAAACAAAACATAGTAACTCTGAGTAATGCTGAAGCTATGTATTCTTCTACTACTCAATCCACTACTCAACTTATTTTTATGAAAGGACAATTGGAAGATTTACTTCTAGAAGTTATGTTACCCTTGCTCTTGGGCTACGATAATCCAAGTACAATCAATATCATAATGAATATAGTGAATTTTTTTTGTTAAAAACACATTGATATCCAATATCATTTCATAAAAGAGCATGTGGAGAAACATGAATTGAAGTTGGAGTATGTTCCATCATCAGAACATGTTACTAATATCTTCACAAAACATTTTTCAAAGGAATAATTCTAAAAAATGTTGCTGAACTTGGGTTTCCATCCTCTTTCTCTTCATGGTTGAGGTATGTGTAATTGGTCCTTCTCTCATCATACCTTTGTATTTTTTCAAGGGGGAGAATTTTTTTTCATAAATCTATTGCACAAAACAGAGAGTTGTGGGTAAGCTGTGAAAATTGTTTAGTGTGTCAACTAATGTATCTGTTTGTTGGGCAGGTTGTAGAAAAAAATTGAATTGTTTTCTAGGAAGAATGATGAAAATAAATAGGTGGTCATGATCACTATTTTGGATTGATGGGTTTTCTTTTAATGATTCTTGTTTCCTACAATGATTTTTCTCATGTAGGCTCTGAAATTTTTTATGTAATCCATTTATTGAGTTTACAAAGATTACTGATATATGAAATGTGGTTGACAATAAAATCCATATGGAGAGATTGTTGGGACAATTTTTATGGTCAAGGGGATGAAGGATTCATGTGTTGCCTTTTGTTGTCATGCAATTTTTTGAAGAAAGTAAATCACTTCACTTTTTTTTGGGGAAACCATTTTTTTGGGTTTGTTTTTTGAAATGAATCAAACCCATGTAATTGTGACAATTCTTTGCTGGTTTGAATTTATTATAAATCATGATTTGATGTGATAACATGGGATGAAAGCTTGATAGAAGAAAGGTGTAGTGACAGAGATGAGGCCAATTGAAAAAAGAATTGTATTCATATTTGTTTAAAACATTCAAAAAAGAAGTTAGTGGTGTCTATTGATTTTCAAAACAATCAAAAAAGAAAGCAGTGGTGCCTAAGGTTTTTCGAAACAATCATAAAATAAAGAAATGTTGCCTATCGTTTTTTAAAACAATCAGAAAAAATTGTATCTAGAAGGTATTAGATATCTTTGAAAACAATTGCATCAATATTGTATCGATTTTCCATTAAAACAATTATATACTGAGTGGATGTGAAAGGTGATGTCGATGGTAAGTGGTGCCGATTGAAGTGATGTTGAAGGAAGATTAGACACTGATTGTTTTGTTTCGAATCTGGGTAGATCATCCTTATCATATTGTATTGTATCGTATCTGGGCAGTTCTTTTCTTTCAGATTGTATTTTATTGTGTCCAACAATCATAACTAGGATAATCATATTCAGAATGATCATAACCAGAATGATCATAATCAGAATGATCAGATCCCGCTTGATTATAACCAAAATGATCATATCAAGAACAATCACAATCAGAATGATCTTATACAGCATTATCATAACCAGAATTATCATATCCAAAACGATTGTAATCAGAATGATCATTTCCAGAATGATCGTATGAAATATAAATTTAATAACAATGATCGTATCCCTCATTATCATAAATGGAATTATTGTATCTATAACGATTGTAATATGAATGATCGTATCCGGCATGATCATATTGAGAAATTTCCTAACCAGAATGATCGTAACAAACAATCATAACGAGAAATTGTATCCAGAATGATTGTATTCTGGATAATAGTATCCAGACTATTTGTATTCGGAGAAGATTACACTTGGGTTGATATAAAAATAAAGAAGAAGGAATGAATTTATATTTATAATACATTTGAATTGAATTGATATGATGTTAAATATGATCCTCAATGCATTCAAATTCATGAAGGAAGTGATGATTCAAGCAAAGGTTTTGAATGGGATGATGTGTTTTCTGAAGTGTTCAAGGGAAAAGAAATGAAAGTGGAGATTGATGAATGAATTTTATAACGGGATCCTTTCATTTAAAAGAGTAATTGTATCTCAATGTAGAAAAGTGATTTTATTCAAACACATTCAATTGGTATGGTATCAAACATTTTTTTTATGAAATTAGTATGAGAGAATCATATTCAAACCCATGTATTTCTCATCACTTGTTATCAAATTGACAATTAAAATGGGAGTCTAGAAATGAATAGATGATGATTGTAGAAGATTCGAGAAGAACCGAGATTCATTGATGAAGTTATAATTACACTGAGATTTTAGGATAAATTTAGATTTGGGTGAATTTAAGTGTGTAGGAAAGTGTTTGGGGATTCCCACGTAAACATGTTTTGGGTCCCCTAAAAAAGTCATGAAGTACATTGCACTTGTGTTGCTTTTAGAAGATAGAGAAGCTCCGGGTATCTAGAGAGAAGAAGAGATCAATTCCTTTTGGATTAATATTTTTTAGGTGGATATGATTCATTCATATTCTATTTGGTATAGAAATTGTATTAGAGAATTGATGTGGTGTCAATTCAACTCTATTGTTTTCTATCTAAAAATCAGATTCGGTTATTTTTATTGAAAAAAATGCAGACTGGGAGATTTTTTTTGAAAGAATCATAATTGGAGCATTTTATAGAAAAAATCAGACTGGGATCTTTGTTTTGAAAGAATTATAATGGGAGATTTTAATTGAAAAAAATCATATTGGGAGCTTTGTTTTGAAAGAATTGTACTCAGAGAAGATCAGAATCTGTGCTTTATAAAAAAAGTCCAGGTGGTTTTTACCATTCTTATAGGTAAGAAATTGATGAATTGTATTAAAATTTGAATACATTAGTTGAATTTAAAAGAAGAATAGGTAACATGATTTGTTACAAAACAATTGTATTACAATATTTCCTAAAGAGGTTGCACACGCACTAGTGTGATTGTTTCATAGTGCTACATGAGTTTAAGTGTACTTCCTACACATTGTAATCCAAGGATTATTTTCATAGTGGATTGTACAGTATTGGATCATTTCCATACCATACCAAGGACATATCTATTCTTATTTAATAGTGAACCTTATAAATATTTGTGTTCTTATGGATGTGTGTTGAGTTTGTTTTCAGTAGGGAATTAAAATCTGTAATAGGTGGTTAAGGTTGTTTCAATTTAAAAGAAAAATAATATAAAAATATTCCATTGATTCACCCCTCCCCCTATTAGTGATATATTACTCTCACTGGTAAATTTCATATTTAATATCCCCAAAATGATATGTGAGTTTGATATTCCTAAGAGGTCTTTTCACATTCTTATCGTACCCTTGAATGAATAGCTTTGTGGGATACAAATCCCCTTTTCCATATCCAAAATGTCATAGGTTTTGAACTGGGATGAGGTTGATCCCAGAAACATTATCAATTAGATCCCCTTGGAAATTGACATTACTAAGACCTCCCAAAACATATAAGGAAATGATGTGTCCTTAGATGACCTCTTTCAGATCATGGCCATTGAAAAGTATGGATACATGGAATTCTGATGCCATGGTGTCCACTCGACAAACCTTGGTTATAGAAACTTTTTCTCAAATTCTTATGGGGTCTATAGTCATCAGAAATTTCTTCCCTAATTTATTTTGAATGATGGAGTATATCGATGACTGAGAGCTAGGAGGGGACCACTTCCAGCTATTTCAGAATGTGATAATTTTTTGCTAGTGGTTGGGACATCCCAAAGTGGTATTTTTCTTGGAAATGTGGCTCAGGTGTTATGGAATTTGAATTAAATATAATTGTTACTTGTGCAGTGGTAAAGGGAGTATCATCTATTTGCATAATTTTTCATATTAGTAATCCCCATTGTTTGGGATGATTAGGAAGATCATAACCCCACATAGAGGTCATACATGAATCTTGGGTGTAGATGGTTGTTAGATAGATTTGGGATTTCCCATGTCTCATTGAAGCATGATGAATCACTTTATCATGAGTCTAAACTACATATATTTCTTATATGGGTACATGAATGAAATATTGGGTCGAACAATGTCGGCACTATCCCCGGTATCCTCTGTTCTGGTTCATGTGGCCCCTAGTACCCTGGTTATGTGCAAGAAACTCAAGATCTGGGGTATACTTATTATTAGATCAAGGATTTGCAAAGTGTATCACATTAACAGAACTAAATATTATCCCATAATATTATTTAGATTTCAATTGGTAGTGTAGTTCCCATGTTGTGGATGGTATTGGGAATAAGTATGTGACAGTCCGATATTTCTTTATAGGAGAGTATGACTCCTCCTCCTCCATTTCTTCCTTCCTCTGATGGTCACACCCACATTAAAGAGAAACATATGATGTCTCTTTCTTATGTGGTGGAGATATTCTGGGTCTAATAAACTTTTATTTTAGGGTGGTATGAGTTCGATCAACAATTTTTGGAGTCATACATTTGTTGAAATTTTTGTCACCCCTAGAAGATAACTTCTTCCATCCATATTCTTCTTCTCATCAGACAATGATTATGAAGGCCACCTACTCTGGGGAGTTTTCTAACAACACCTATCTAGAATCAACCATTTCTTGAAGGATATTTTTGAAGATGAAATAGTCTGATGGATTATAACATAGCCTTTTATGGAAAGGGAAATAGTCAGGATGATTGTAGAGGTTGACCTCATTAGGATTCCTAGGCTCTAGAAGCTCGAGTAGGTTATTATCAATGGTTTCCAAGAAGTAACCATTGAATTTTTCATTTCATAAGGATTATACTATGTTCAACCAATCCTCAAATCCCATGTTACCCTAAATTAACTATTCTTTTGGATGAGGGCGATTATGTGGTTGTCTCTACAAGAATGGAGGTATTGGGAGGTTTAGAGCATGCTTAGGTTATTTAATGGGCACTAATGCTGGCTTGGGAGTGATAACTTCTTCTTCTTCTCTTCTTGTCCATTTCCCAAGGGTTGTGGGAGTGAGTTGAGTTTAGGATTTGGTACACTAAATTACATTATTATGATATTTTTCCATTTCATTAAACTTAATGAATCCACCTAGATACTTCATTAAGATTAGTGTCCTCTACAACTCATCCTTAAGACTTTTGATATAGTGTTCTATAAGTTTCTCTTGTGAGATAGGGATGTTGAGAAAAATAGGTCCAACCTTTCCACTAATATTTGAATTCATAAAACCATTCATTCAAATGTTTATTGTATTTTATTAGGTCAACGATCACAGTTTTCCTCATTATAGAAAATAATTAATAAAGGAACAAATAACAAAGTTATCCCATCCTTCAAAAAATCCTATTGGCTAACTGTTATACCAAACAAAGGCTAGTCCAGTCAGAGTTTGTACAAAACCCCCCACCTTTGTTCCCTCTTGTTGATCATGAGGGCCCATCATCGACCAATACATTGAAATGATATGTGTGAGATGTTTTTTCGCATCTCTCACACCATCATCAATATAGAAGGTATAATATTCAAAATTGGGTGGAGGTAGAGTCTCATCCACTCATTCAATATATGGCTTCCTCTCAGGATTCACAGGTTCACAACTCCCTTCCATGGATTTTATTTGTGCATCCATATACTCGATGAGGAGATGAAACTCTGGGGGTACTACTATATGTTCCATCTCCCATCCATAGGGAAAAGGATGGGGGGAACGATGAGGTGGTCCAATGTTAATTTCCTATTGATTCTATATTTGTCACAATACTGAATGATTTTTTTAGTGAGGGAGAGGATTCTAGTGAAATGGAGTAATTCAGGATCGTTTTCAATTTCCACTTTTATGTAGACTATATGATTAGGGTTCAGATTCAATCATATTTTTAGATACCACTCTTGCGGGATGACTGACTATAGGATGAAGAATATTCGTCTCTTCATGAAGGCGATAGCCAATAAGAAATTTCCCCTGAGTAGATCATTGTCGAGTTTTCTAAGGGAATGTATCTAACTCTCATATTATGATAACTGTTTCTCTATGGAAGGAACCTCAACTATTTCTGATGAAAAATAATATGTAGTCATGCATTTCCCTTTTTTATTTGATATCGTTCTTCCATGGTGGTAGAAAATGGGTATTTGGCAGCGTCAGGTTTTGGATACTTGTTAGGTTTTAGGTGTGTACAACCTTATTTGGTGAATCTGAATCAACCTCCTCCGGAGGTATATTTTCCTTGTTTCAACCCTCTACATTTTTGTCGTGATCCAAAATGTCATCCATGTTGACAGTGAGGACATTCACAGAGTCAAATCGTGAAATGGTGGTCATTCCATTACATTGGATGTAATAGGCTGATCATGCACAAGCTTAGTCAAGTCCATAATTTAAAACCTTATCCATATTGGTCTATTTTCCCTTGAAACTCTAGAAGGGTCTTATTTCCATTGCCTTACGCTCCTCCCTTCATTGTCTATGAACAGTGACCTTGAGGGTGTTTTGAATCATCATAGCCTAGCGGGCCCCGACCAGTATTGGTTTGTCCTACGTTGGGAGGAGCTAGTAGGATGCCGACCATTGATTATTTCATCCCACTATGGAGAAGAATAATTCTCTCTAGGGTGACGATGATGATGAAAATTCCACCAGGACTATGTGGTGGGGGTTATTTGAGTATGAAATTGACATTGATTGGGAATTTTGTTGAGTATCCAATGTCTCTACTCCCGGATTTGATGATTCTAGGGACATACATGAAGAGGTAAATTCACCTACTCATATAGGATGGGGTTTATCTATAATCATCATTGATGTATCCAGGGACCTCTCAAGAGAAAATGAACCTGGTGATGGTGACAGAGATGTAAATTCCCCCATCCTAGAGGGTTGGGGGTTGTCCATAGATACTACCAATGTGACCAAAATCATCACACAAATTGATGATATGAGAGGTGTAGGTGGTGGTAGATATGCCCTTAGTCTAGGGCCATTTCTTCTCTTTGATGAATGTTATATAAACTACTATTAAGGCTAGTTTGATTTGGTGCAACTATACTCACATAGGAGCTAGGTGCGATGGAAATCCATGATGTGAACCACTATTTATGGGATGTTTTTTGGATGATCGCAACTTCGACCTATGTGTTGTATATACATTCCAATTGTTTAGAGGGAACCAATTTGAAATCATGATAACTATCATCACTCTTTATTCATGATATCTAGAAAGAGTTTGAGTAAGGGAATTCCGTTGTACTCACAAACTGGCCTATTAATTTCTCTGTCCCCTAATTTCACCAGAGGCTATGAAATTAAAGGACACCGTATCAGAGGGGTTCTTCTTTTCTTTGGGAGCAGTAATGTGTATCACTCAATACCATCCCAATCCTTGAATACATATGCATGATGTGGATTTAGAGAATAGTTGCTGAAGAGTTATGATGCAATGGTGGAAGGTTTGTCACAAATATTTAATGTTATTTTTCCGTTTTTTATCCTAATACATGGAGTTAACAACCAGTTCCAGTTGAAAAGAAGTATCATGATGGTCTGATGGTGACCCTCAAATCATTGATAAGGTAGGTTTCTATCCTTCAGCCACTAAGGATTACCCCACATTCATTGTCGTATATAATGCTTGCACTCATTTTACAACTCATTTAAGGTATCATATTCAAAAGTGGTGAAGGGGAAGAACATGATGAGGAGGTTGTTTCTGGACAGATCTCCCCATATATGAGTGTAGACATTCTCTTTATCAGGCTTACACACATCCATTTGGTCACACCATAGAATATCATTCTGATGTTTTCCTACTGTAAGAGTGGAGTGTTGTTTGATGTTGATGGGGAACTGTATACTATTGACCCCGAGGTTTCAAACAACTCTCTATACAATGGTATTCGAGTTTGGGAAACCTCTCTATATAGATGTGTCTGGAAAATGGGTGGATTTATTTATCCACAAGGGATACCATCAAGGTGAGGTTGACCACGGTGGATGTCAAGAGTAGAGTCCCTATGATCCATATGCACACTACCACAAGGAGGGGTCGTGGTAATGAATGTCTTCAACATCTTCTTCGATAGAAGAGTTGAAAGAACCTTATGGTGTTGAGAAGGTGTATTGAATGAATTCAAGGAAACTTTCATTTATTAGATTAAGAACATGGTCCATGTTTTATGTTGTGGTCAAAATATGTCGACCTACCTTATATAATTTTACAGGGATATGAGCATGTTGTATAGCGGTTTCTAGAACATGATTATAATTGTATGGTGTTGTGGGAATATGATTCAGTAGAAGAGAAGCTTCTAGAATATTCTACTAATATATCTCATTATTGATAGGAACATAAGCTTGTGTCGAGGTATGTTCCATTATCACTTGGTTAGACTCGGTCAGGATGGGAGTATGAGCCTGATCTCATGACTTTGAATATGTCACTGGTCTTTTCAGGTAGGGATATGAAAAAACCGCAAGGTGTATGCCACTCTCACATGGCAGGCCCTGGATGGAGCTAGAATATGAGTGTGGTCCGAATTTTCATTCCCCTCTGAAATATACCACTAGACATCCGAAATGGGAGAAGGGATATACACCTTCTCCTGTATTTCCTCAAAATTATGATGTAATTCATTAGAGGAAGTTGGAATATGAATCTGGATTCATTGATCTACTAGAATATTTTATGTAGATGCACTGATAAAAATATGATTATATCCTGAGCCTTGTGTCATTCTCACTTGATTATCCCCGACCATATCAGGGAAATATCCATGATCCTAGGCCTTTGGAGTATGCCAATGTACCTATTTGATAATAATATGATCCTTTCCTAAGGCTTTTTACCCTATCAATTAATGAGCCCTGTCAATAATGGGGATATGATCCTGATAATGGGCCTTGGGAATATGTCGTCAGACTTCATCGATAGGCATGTACACCTATCCTGAGGAATGTGCATCTCTCACCTGGACATCCATGGTTGGAACTAGAATATGAGACCAGTTCGATGTTACTTCCATTATATGAATATGTTGTTAATCCTCCTGGATGGGAGAAAGAATGTGTGCTTACTCTAGTAAAGCCACTTTTTCATGATAATCAGAGTGTTAAATTGTCCTGGCTATAGGGGTTGGATTGTGTCCCTATCCCCTTATCTACCACATTTCCAAAATATTCTAGCAAAGTCATTCAAATATTTCTAAAATTTATTTGGACTTTTGAATAGTTTGTGCATAGAAATAATCCTACATATTTTATGTCTCCATTATACACTAGTATATGTAATCAATTGAAGTTGGGATATACACCAACTTTTTTCATCCTTATGCCACCGGGATATGTAGAAGTAATTCCAGTATGGATGTAGATATATGAACCTCACCATTTCTAGAGTTGGAATATTTCTACAGTCTTGTTTTGAAAATGTTGGAATATGAGCCTACTTGTTGGTTCCGACCAGAATATATTGGTATATTTTGTCAATGGTAGTGGGGATCTGCGCCCATTCTTGGGTATCCAGTGCCTTCCTCACCTGAAATATATTTCTTGCTACCCGTTAATGAGAGTCATAGATAACAACATGTTGGGTGCTACCCTAAGCATGTGACTAGTTGGTACCAATGGGATGGTGTTGGTGATAGTGTTTAGCAAGATCCCTCTTGGGTTGCAACAACCTGAGTCTTTATGGACCTTTTATTTCGAATAAATTAAATTTTCCTTTAATTTCATGAAATGGAGTAATTGAAACATTCCATTCAAATGAAAAAACAAGGAATATGTTACACAGAACATCGAATCAGCAAACATTACACGCAACACCGACTTGGAGTTTGTACATACAACATTGATGTTTCTATAAAACATTAATTAATTGTTATATTATTTAAATGAGTTAATTATAACATTTCCTCCATAGATATTTATATGAATTTAAATAATTAATTTAAAATTTTATTATAATGTTTTTATAGAAATAAAACATATTTATAATGAAAGATATTCTTTTTGGTAAAGTCTATATATGTTTAAAAATACTATTTTATCAAATGAATTGCTTTTAATGTCCTTGTGAGAAAAATAATAAAATTTATTTTTGAAAAATTTATAAATTTAATTTTATAAAATATACTTTATTTTTTTTAATTTAGAACGTTGAATTTATCTTATGGTGAATTTCAGGATTTTTTTTTTGAGAAACATCAATTTTGGATGAATAGTGAAAATATGGATTTTAATTGAAAAATGATTTTTCATATTATTTGTTTATAAGGATAATTTATATTTTAATTTGGTTTAATATTTTAATTTTATTATATTTTTATCAATTAATCAAATTTGGGTAATTGGAACCAATTTCACATTGAAATTGGATATAAAAACATAGCAATCATTTGACCATTTTTTCCTTAAAACCCCGTATTGTTGACCCAATTATGGGGTTAATTTTAAATTAATTTCTACCACATCTTTGAATTGAATTTAGGAAAATGGATTCTATACTAGGAATAAAAATAATTTCTAATTTCTAATATGGTCAATTCAATTTTTTACCAAAAATATTAATGGAACTAATTAAGTTTAATTACATCAATTAAGGTAAAATAATGATTAACTATGGTATAAGAAATAAATATAAGACCCAAAATGACATAAAAATATGAAAAAAATCAATTTAATGGATATTATTTGGACATGATATTTCCATTATGGATTTATGTTGTGTTTTTATTACTTGTTTAGGTAAAACTGTGGGTATATCTAACTTGTTTCCATAAATACCATGTGAGTACTTTCACATCCCTATAAAGGCCACCAACTCTCCCTCTTCTAAAATCCTATCAAACCACATAGGATCGTCCATATTCTGACCCATAAACTTCAAAAAATCCTTTATTTAATCCTAGAAGCCTCGCCTCTGGTAGAATGAAACCCAAAGAATCCTTTTGGCACAAACCCAATAGAGTTACATGATTAAGTGGTAATACCATATCTCAATCTCATTTCATTTATTTTCCCAGTCCACCCAAATAACTATCATTAATCCAATTTTTAATAACAAAACCAGATCCTAAATATACTAGGATTTTTATAATCTGTATTTTCTTACTAAACATACACAAACAACCATCTAACGGGTAACAAATATATTATTTACGTGTACGATGAACCATCACCACACTAAATGATGATTTTTCATTTTTGCATTACTTCCTCTCATGTTTAACATTATGATGGAAAATATGTTTCTATATTTTATATGTTACATTAATTATTTATTTAATTTTAGTTATTACTTTTTAAAACATATAACTTTTTTTTCTTTCAAATTGGTATAAATATGAAAATTTTGTTTGAGGAAATGTGGAATACTGTCCCCTCAAAGTGAAGTTATTAATTCACACACTACATGGAAATTATTAAGAATGTGTTTAGTGAATGTATATGATATTTATAAAATTATAATTCTACTTAAATTATATTATATACATATATACTTATATTTAATTTTATTTAATTCTTTCAATACAATAATAAAAATTAAAATAGCTTTCATGCGTACGTACGACTTACCATCTCCATCAAGGGTGTATTTAATTTCATATTTCATTATTATATAGATTATTATAATAATAATATACTGAAAATAAATTCATATTTATAAAAAAATTTACATTCTTGAATCATTATTTAAGAATAAGGACCAGTGATATAAAAAATTAAGGCACTCACAAAGAAAAAAGCGAATATTATATAAAGTGGAACCATAACATAATACGGTTAACTAGTAGGTAATATAGGCTCATAATAAAACAATCTATGGTATTATATAAAATAATATGGTTTTTTAAAATATCTATAAAAAATTTATATTTATTATATAGGTGGTTTTAATGAGTATGACGAGAGTCAAGACACAAGGTCAGGGGATTTCATCTCTCTTTTTATTTCCATGAGATAAATGGTTTCTACACCACCCATTACTTTTGAATGGTGTATGTAATTCCAATTAATGTATTCTATCTATATTTTTTTTCAATTTTTGGGAATTAAAATATCCATTTTATAAAAATTATTTCATGGGTTTAAACATCAAAAAATCTCCAAATTGATAAAATAGTCTGGTCTATTGAGAATCTTGTTTTCTTATGAACCTAAATTAATTTTGAGGTGTATATACTTCCATTTTACAAATTATATCCTGAATATACCATTTTCATGATATTACAAGATTATTTTAATTTTCTTTTCTTACATGGGGAACATTATCCCAAGTTATTAAGTGATAAGAGATTTTTGAAACATTCACATCACTTTTGATGATTTTTTATGTTTATTCTTACATTTATGAAATATTGTGATACATATCCCAACTATGATATTTACTTTCCTTATCCGGCATTTTTTCAATATATATCCAGGTAATAGCAACATTTTCCACCCATTGGTTCTAATGATAATGTTTTCATGTGAAATCTAATTGTCTCTCTCTTCGATGAAATGTATATTATATTCAAAAGCCATGTTTTAAAAATGTTTTTGAAAGATATTTAAAGCCCATTTTCAAGGAAAAAGGATTTTACATGCGTTTATTTGTTGTAATTCCTTATTTTATAAGCTTTGAAATCTATTTTCAAAGAAAACAGTTTTCAAAAAGGTTTTGGGATTTAAAAAAGATTTTTCAATAAACAAAGGATATTTTCCTCATGAAATGTTTTTAAAAGATATTTCAATATTATTTCTGGTCTATGATAACATACATGGGTGTTACTCAAGCCTTCCTAGGTAAATTAGTCAATGTTCCCATTCAAATTATTTCTGTGAATGGATTATGTTTTGATGGAATTATGTTTATGAAACACGTTTCTCTGTCATGGGTAATATGATTTTTAAATCATTTTATTTTCATGAGTTATATTCATGATTTAATTATTATGAACCCTATATATTTTTATCAGGTTATGGTTTCCTTACATGTTTATAATATCCATTTCAATTCATAGATTATGATATGATAATTTATGATCTTGTGGAAGATGTTTTTATGATTGAACTATGAGACAGGTGGGCATACATCTCCCTCTAATGCATTAGGTAATGATTTATATCTCATGAGATAGACTAAGATTTTATTTGGAATGAAACTTGACAACTAAGATGGACATCGGTGTGAACCGTGAGTAAAAAGATGGTATTAGAATTAAACTCATGCTACTAAGATCCCATGGGAGTGAACCATTAATACCAAGATGGTATGGGGAGTGTACCTATACTACCGATATGATCTTGGCCATGATTTCTTTGCTATTATGAAAATAAAATTATATTCTTATATGCCTGCCACAATTATATTTTTTATTCCATTGTTATGATTTCATGGATTATGTTCTTTATTTCCTTGCGATTCATGTCTTACGAACTACCAAGCATTATTCTAAGATTCATGTATATGATCTATTATTTTCAGGTTATGATCTTATATTTTCATGATCATTTTCTCATACCCGTATGCTCTTGATTATTCTTATATATATCCCTTTTTAGCCATTAATCAGCATTTGGGATCACCCCATTTTATAATTCCTTCCCCATGTTATGAAGATATATATAATGTTTGATGTATCTAAGAAGGGTTTTAGTCATGAAGAAAATAATGGGAGATAATGTAGCTTAATTATGTATCAGTGTTTATGTTTCCATGTTTCCAAAGGCACTAGAATAATATGGTCTTTTGGTATCTGTTTCTAATGTGTTTTAAGTATTACGCAGTAGTTATCTAATTTTAATGTATTAAAAGAGATTTTAGTTATTGTTGAACTAGAGAAATAGTTAGTTAACCATTAGAATATAGGATGAGAAATCCTTAGTGAAAACCCTAAATACATGTCTACGAATAAGACTATGAAAATGGAAAAGTATATGAAAATTTGATGGAATTTTGGTAAATGATCGAGAGAGTGGTTTCCTAGTAATACATCCCATGATGGATATTAAAAGTGGATGTGGATTTGGGATATATGTACCTAGGGGTAATAAATCTGACAAGATTATCTGAGTCTAACTTGGGGTAATCTATTACTTCATAATGATACTTGCTGCACAACTAATTTGACACACCCTTGGGATATTCTTTGTAAATTCAAAAACACCCCAAAAACCATCATGAAGGATATAAATATAACTTGCCTATGAATAACCTAGAATGAACCAAAGGTGTCATAGATTATATAAGGATTTATGATTTAGACATAATATAAGTGAATTTTTATAAATATGTGGTTCAAAACTTAGATAATTGGTTCTCACTCTATGCTTTTTGGTTTTAGTCAATATATGGAAGCCAATGGAACTGCTTTAGTGGTGATTGTAATGGACAATGAAATGATATTCCACCATGGAAACTGAAGTATTTTGGATCTGAAATGAAAAACCTCGTTTCCATGTTCAGAAAAATCTATCAATCTATGAATCATTGTGGGAATCCAAATGAGAAAAGGTGGGAACAACATTTTCTTTAGTCCTTTATGAGGTAACTTCCACATTCATTCATAAGGTTTTCTAATCCACCTTTTTAGAACAATGGATTGGTACTACTGAAAATATATTCTCTATTTTATAATGTCTATAGAATGAGAAATCCATTCTTGTTATTTATTGAATTGAAGGAAATGTATACCAATGGTGGAATCTAATGATGAATATGAGGTATGAAGATGAGATTAAATCCATCAATTATGACGAGTTCCAGAACATATTTTTCAATAAGTACGTTCCAAGGATTTTTCATACCAATATGGATTAACAGTTCTATTCATTGAAGCAAAGAGATGATTAATATACTGGTAACTACGAGGATAGTCTCGTGAAAATTTTAATTTATGCATTAGGAATTATCGTCCAACCTAAATATAATGTTGATAGGTCCTTCAGTGGCATAAATCCATGTTTTAGAAGGTTATCAGAAATAAAATACTTTAGTATCTATGAAGAGATTGTGTGTTTTCCAATCAAGGTAGAATTGTAGGATGGAGTCTTGTATCAACTTCCTGGTTTTTACAAGAAGTTGATGATGGAGTTTAAATGAAAATCTAAAATTCATGAAGAGAAGAATATGAGATTCCATTTATTCTCTATGTGTGGGAAGAAGCATAAATGAAATTTCCATAAGGGGTTTAATAATTTTTTAATATATGTAAGGTAATGACATCGAGCATTTCATTTCTAAAGTGATGATAATGAAGTTAACTAATGTGGTGAATGTGGAAAACCTGACGTAGAATTCACCTCCTATGATTCAGTGCTACAAGTGGAAAGCAGAATGAGAATTATACAAACCACTATAAAAATATAAAGGATGGTGATGATGATCGATGTCCTCAACCACTTAAGAATAGGGATAAAAGAAAATCTCATGCAATCAATATTTATGATGAGGCATTCTATAATGATGTAATGAAAGGTACAATTATCATCCCCTATAGAACATTGAATTTCATATTTTACTCATGATATACCCAATCATTCATTTCTAAAAAAAATTATATTCGTGTTAAGATTCCACCAAAAAAATAATATGTGGAATTATCATTTTAAATTGCTAATGGTATAATGATTACATATCATCTTTACGATTCATCTCTGGTTTAATTTTGTGGGAATATGATTCCTGAAAATCTTTTCATTCTTCATTTGGTAGAATTTTATGTCATCATAGGCATGGATTTGATTTCAGTACAGAAATATCCAATCAATTTCCAAGGTAGGGATGTTAAATTTGACATTTAAAACTATCCTATGATCATCCATCCTTTGGATGATAGGTATGAACTTCATGTAGATATTACATCAAATATATGGGTCTTAATTCCCATTCTAAAGGGTTGTTAATATTAAATGGGTGGAGAGAGAATCGACAACAATGATATGCATATTGTTTGGAATTTTGTGGATTTTTTTCTGGTAGAGTTGACTAGCCTTCCACCAAAATGAGAAGTTGAGTTCTTAAAAGAACTCATACCTAGTTCCATACCAATTTCAAATAATCCTTATATAATTAATCCAATTGAGTTGTAGGAATTGAATAATAATCTCTATAAAAACCTTGATAAGAGATTCATTGAGAAAATTGTGTCACCTTGGCATGCACCTGTTCTTTCTAAAAAGAATATGGTCCAATTCGACTCTGTATTGATTATCAAGAGTTGAATAAGATCGAAATCAAGATCGTGTTTACTCTTACCCATATTTATTTGATCAATTTTGTATAGATAAATACTTTTCCATGATTGACCATTATTATGGATATCATAAATTGACGTTTAAGAAAGATGATATAACCAAGACCACATTTTGTACAAGGTATCAACACTATGAATATATAGGGATTCCTTTTTGTATTAATAATTTAATTATTTCATTCCTTTATTTAATGAATAGATTAATTATATATTACCTCAATAATTATTTTGGTAGTATTTATAGATGATATTTAAATCTATTCAAAGAGAAATGGAGAGAATGAAGATCACCTAAGAATTTTACTAATGACCCTATGGACGGAAAACCGATATGAGAAATTTACAAAGTGTAAATTTTTTCTACAAAAGTTTTATTTTTTTGGTCACATGATCCCAAGAGATGGTATAGTAGTAGATCCATTGAAGATAAAGGCTGTTGAATGCTGACCAAGACCAAGCAAAGTGTAAGAGGTCCATATATTTCACAGTTTAGTAGAATATTATGTGCAATTTGTGGATAACTTATCAATATTTTCTAATCCTCCGACCAAGTTAACTCTGAAGGGTGTCAAGTTCATCTAGATAGAAGAGTGTGAGGAGATTTTCAAGGAACTAAAGAGAAGTTTATCCAGTGAACTTGTGCTTAGAAACCCTCTAGTAGAGAGGGGTTTTTAATCATTAGATGTTCATACATGAATGGATTTGGATGTTTTATTATGCATAATGACATGGTTATTTCTTATACCACATGGAAGTGGAAGATTCATGAGAATAATTACCCAACTCATTATTTTTAGTTAGTAGTGGTAATATTTTCATTAATGATATGGAGGAATTATCATCATAGAGAAAATGGTGATATATATACCAATCATAAAATATTGAAGTATATATTCATATAGAAATATAAGAACATGAATAAGAGATTATAGTTAGAGAAGATAATGGATTATGAATGCTAAATGCATCACCACCATTGGAAGGTGAACAAGGTGGATGATGCTTTGAGTTAGAATGATAATGATAGCTTATCCATTATAAGTATCACAAAATTTCCAATATTTCAGGATTTTAAAAGTATAGATATAAAATTTTGGAAGGAAGAGGGGGGAGAAGTATTATCTTTCTCAAATTAATTTTCAACCATCTATCATAGTGAAGATTAAGGAGGTGTAGAAGGAAGATGATTAGATGAAAATAAATTCAGAAATGTTCGTGATTGTAACTGTGATATAGATGGAATCATAAGATCCCGGAATTGTGTTTTTGTTCCTTACATACTAGATTTGAAGAATGAGTTATTATAGGAAGCTCATTGTTCATCATTCTCTATCCATCCTAGAAGTCCAAAGTTGAATAAGGAAGTGAAAAATACTTATGGTGTAATTACATGAAGATATATATTGTATATTTTATATCTTAGTGTTTGGTATGCCCACAAGTTAAGGCTTAAAGAAAAAAGCCAATGGGGATGTTGCATCCATTACCAATACCATAATAGAATTAGGAGAATATCACTGTAGATTTTTTCATTGGACTACCCAAAAAATCTAAAGGGTCTAATTCAATATGGGTGGTATTAGTTCACCTTACCATGTTGGCACAATTCATCTCTCTCATATGATACTTCTATTTGGATAAGCTTTATAGGATATACATTTTTGAAGTGGTAATGTTTTATAGAGTATGACATTTTTTTATCAGCAAGGGATCCAAGTTATACCTCATTGTTTTAGATAATTATTCAGTAAGAACATGATACAGAAATGAGATTTATTACAACTTATCATCCTTTTAAAAATGGGAAGTCTAAAAGAAATATTCAAACCCTATAGGATCTATTGAGATTATATTCTCTATATTTCAAAGGTGGTTGGGATCGACACGGTCCACTAGTTTATTTTTTTAAAAAAATAACATTGAATAAAGAATTTATATTGATCCTTATGAAGCCATTTATGGGGTGAAATGTATAGCTCCATCATTTTGGGATGATGTTGGTGAAAAAAATGCTATTGGGGCCAAATATTTTGGATGAAATGGCCAAGAAGGTTAGAACTATTCACCAACATATCAAGGTAGCTCAATGTCTGCCAAAAAGTTATGTTGATAACTATCAGTATGATATCAAATTTAATGTTAGTGAAAATGTGTTTCTATGAATTTCACCCTAGAAGATGGTTCTGAGATTCAAGAATAAAGGGAAACTAAGCCCTTGGTATATTGGTTCTTTTGAGATTAATGATCATATCGGGATGGTAGCCTATCACCTAGAACTTCCTAAAATTATATCTAAAGAACATGATGGGTTCCATGTATCTCTCATAAGGATATACATATATAACCCCTCACATGTACTACACTCAGAGGTCATACCGTTGTTGCAAGATCCTTCTTACGAGGAGAAACCTATTGAAATTCTGAATCATATAGAAAATGTTCTACGAAATAAGACCACTCACTTGGTAATTTTTTTTGTGGAGAAATCACCAGTTATAGTATGCTACATGTGAACTTTAGGATATGATTCATTAGAATTATCTTCATTGTTTTACTTTGGTGATGATTTATGAGGGTGAAATTCATTTTAATATGGGTAAAATTTTACACCATGGGTTTTAAGGACCATTTTTCTGAATAAATTAATGTTTCATTCATTTGTTACAATGGTTTAATAGAGAAACATTGCTCTCATATTATATGGACTTGGAATAAGTTACATGGAACATTGAATTGGTGTACATTACAAGAAACATTGACTCGACATATGTTGAATGCCACAAAAACTTGTATAACATTACACTCAACCCCGATGTTTCTATAAAACATCATTTTATTATTATAATTTTCTAAACAAGATAATTATAACCTAGTGATTAAACATAGTAATATGAATAGTAATAAATAGTTTTCAAATATTTTTTATATGGGTTTTTTGTAAATAATACAAATTGATAATGAAGGATATGATTTTGGGTAAATCCGTTATAGGTTTTAATATACCTTTTTCTAGAATGAGCATATTTTTATGTCCTTTTGTGAAAAATAATAAATATATTCTGGTCATATTTAGAAATTTAATTTGATCCAATAAACTTAATTTTTTGAATTTTTTTTAAAAATCATCTGAGGGTGAATATTTGGGATGTTTCTAACAAACATCCTTTTTCAAGGAATAGTGAAAAATAAAGGATTTTAAATCAAAACTGCATTTTCATCTAATTTATATATAAGGTAAAATTATATTTTAATTTGTTTTAAAAGTAAAATTATTTTATATTTTTATCAATTAATATAATTTGGTTAATTGTAACCAATTTCGTAGTGAAAATGGATATAAAATCATAGAAATATTTTGATCATTTTCACTTCAAAACCCCGCATTGTCAACCCAACTGTGAGATTAATTTTATATTAACTTCTGACACTTATCAGATTATAATTTTGATAAATGGATTCCATATTTTTAATAATAATAATTCAAAATGTCTTAATATTTAATCTTAGTTGTTGACCATTAATAATAGTGAAAGTAATTAAAATTAATTACATCAATATAGGTAACATTGAGCTTAACTATGGACTAAAACATAAATATATGACCCAAAACAAATTAAAAAATTGTCCATAACCAATTTTATAGAACTTATTTGGAAACTAAGCTTCTATTTTTGCCTTTGGTAGGTTTTTTATGACCATTTTTGTAAAAACATGGGTACACGTAACTTGTTTTAAAAAATAACATGTGAGTCCTTTCTCTTCCCTATAAAAGGCCACCACCACACTATCTTTTTCACATATATAAAACCACATAATTTCAAACAAGATATTCACAATCCAATTCCCACCATCCCTACCTTCCTCCTAGAAACCTCCTCTTTGGAATAATGAAACCCAATGAATCATTTTGATACAAACCAAAAGGAGTTACTTGATTAAGAGGTAACAATATCGTTAAAAATAATTTCACTAATTTTCTTTTTCCTCCCCACCACTATATTTATTCCATTATTGTCTAAAAACACCATTATCATAAACATACTAGGATTTTTTTGCTAAGGGTAAATCCTAAACATACACATACCTCCATCTAATAGGTAACAAACATATTGTTTATGTGTATGGTGAACTACCACATCACTAAATGTTGATTATTCATTTTTTCCATTACCAAATATAATGGAGGCCATTGTAATGGAAACTATATTTATATACATTATACATTATATTTCTTTTTTTTCTTAAAGATTATTTATTCCTTTTTAAAAAACATATATTTTTTAATTTTCATTTGGTGTAAATACAACAATTTCATTTGAGGATGTGTGGACAACAACCCACTCAAAGCAATGCGATTCATTCACACACTACATGGAATGTATTGAGGATAGTTTAAGTGAAATTATATAATATATATTACATTATAATTCGAAATTAAAGATATTATATAAATGTTTTCCTAGAGGTAATTTTATTTCTTTTTTTCAAAACACTAATAAAAACAGAAACAATGTTTATGCGTATGTATGGCTTATCGTCTCCATGAACGGTGTATTAAATTAGGAAATTATATATAATATAGATTTTATAATAAAAATATACTGAATATATATATTTTTTATTTTATGGTTTACATTTTGGAATCATAATATAAGAATAAGGACCAATAATATAACAAATTAATACACATGCGAAGAACAAAGAGAATATTATCTAAATTGAAACCATAACAAAGGATGGATAAAAAGTAAGTAATATATGGACATAATAAAACCATAAATGGTATTATATATATGAATATGGTTCTTTAAAAGATTTATAATTAATTTATATTTATTATACAAATGTTTTGAATGTGAACAATGAGAGTCAAGACACAAGATAATTAGATTTCATCTCACATTTTATTTCCATAAGAAAAATGATTTATTCACCACCAATTCCTTTTTATGGTGAATTTACTTAATATTGAAGTATTATATATCAATTATATTTAAATTTATGGTTATTAACATATCCATTTTATGATCGATCTTTCATGGGGGTAAAGTATCAAAAGTTACCAAATTGGTAAAATACTTTTGTCTCAACTTGACATCATTGATAATCATGGTATTCAATGCACCTAAATTAATTTTGAGGTGTATATAATTCCATTTTAAATATTATATCATTAATATACTTATTTTCATAATATTATAAGTTTCATGTAGTTTTATTTTCTTACATGGAGAGTATGATCCCATGTTACCAAGTGATAAGAGGTTATTAAAACAATCCCATAACTTTTCAAGATTGTTTATTTTTATTATTATTTGGTTAATTATTGAGATTAATCTATAAATAATTCTCATGAGTTTCCTTATCATTTTTTATCCATGATATATCCATTTATTAGTACCATTTATCAACTCTTTGGTACTTAAGATAATGTTTTTATATAAAATCTAACATTCTCTCTCTTCGGTCAGAAATCTATTATATTGAAGGACCATGTTTTCCAAAATGTTTTCAAAATATATTTGAAGCCTATATTCATGGAAAAAGTATTTTCTAAACGTTTTATGGATTCCAAATCCTCCTTTATAATTTTTTGGAGTTTTTTTTAAAATAATTATTTTCAAAAAGGGTTTATGTTTTAAAAATAAATTTCAACGAAGAATGGATATTTCCACAAGAAATGTTTTTAAAAGATCTTCCAAAATTATTTCCAATATATGATAACATATATTGGTGTTACTCATGCCTTTTGAGAAAATTATTCAATGTTTCCATTCAAATTTTTTCTCTAAATGGAATATGTTTTGATGGAATGATGTTTATGAAACCTGATTCCCATTCATGGGTTATATGCTTATGAATCACTATTCTTTTCACAGGTTATGTTTATGATGAAATGATTATGAAATCAGTATTTTTTTCATATGTTATGGTATGATTATATTTTTATAATATCCATTTAATGATTTGGGTTATGATATGATTATTTATGATTTAGTAGAACATGTTTTTATGATTTCATTAAGAATGGGATGAAAACTATATCTACCTCCAAATAATTGGGTAAATATTAATATCTCATGAGATATAATATAATGATATTGGGAATGATCCTTTAATAATAATATGTCCATGTGAGTGAACCATGACTACCAAGATGGCATGCAGATTGTACTCATGCTACTATGATGGCCATGAGAGAGAACTTTGGCTACTAAGAAGGTATGTGGAGTTAATCTATTCTACCATGACATTATTGGTAGAGATTCCTTGGATTCTATGGAAATCATATTATATTCTTATGTGTTTTCTAAAATTTCATGTTTTATTCCAATGTTAAGCATCCATGGCTTATGTTATTTATTTCATTATGATTCAGGTCTAACAAACTACCACGATTTATGCCATGATTCATGTATATGTTCTTTGATATGCATGGTATGATATTATATTTTCATGATCATGATATAATACCCCTATTTTCATGATTATTCATACATATCTCCCTTGTTTACCCTTACTAATAATTTTAGATAACCCCTTTTTATGTTTCCTTCCCCAAGTTATGAAGATATAAATTATGATTGATGTGTCTAGGATGTGTGAAATTAACGAAGAACATGGTTTCAGATAATATAACTCAATTATGAGTCAGTTATTATGTTTCCATGTTTCTAATGGAACAATATTAGTATAATATTTGGGCATCTATTTGTGTAATGTTTTAAGTATTACACAAAAGTTTTGTAATTCTAATGTATGAAAAGAGAGGGTCAGTATATCGACGTCCCCTAAACTAGAGGAGAGATGTATTTCACATTCTATTCAACCTTTATCTTATATGGAGGGTGGTGGTTGTCACACTCTGAGGATAAACTCCCAAACTATTGGTTGTGGTGATGAGGACCACTTGCTTTGTTTAAACTATCCATTAGTAATGTGGACATAGTAGTTTTCATCCATGGAGAACCATATAGAAAGCATAAATGGTCGGGATTGTACCTTTTCTATGGAATTCCCAGAACATGCGGTTCACCACCTATCATTGGAGTGTCATGTAGGTGGGATCATTTTGAAACCCGTTGGGGTTATAGACACAGGCAATTTATAAGAGTGATCACTAGATGATGAAGACAATATCCCTAATCAGGATGATAAAAGTTGTATTTTTTTTGACACAGATTCCAAAAAACAAGGATACATATTACTTTAATATCATACTCATAATATTCTCAATTAGATATGCATGGATAACACTATTATTATTTTATTCTTGATTCATTCATTCTACTTGCCTGGACTTATCAAAGTGAGTATGGACTCATTTTGTGAGAACCTCATTCCCATAGTATCATTTGTATGATTTTTCTGGTATTAAAGACTTTTTTAGGGTATGAAAAACAATGTTTCCTAACACATGATTAACTGATAATTACATCATTTATGAGATTCCCACTAGTATTTCTATTTTTGTTTGCATAAATGGAAAACAATGGTCTGATAGATAATAACCAGACATTTTTTCATTTTAGATATTCATGATTATTTCACCATTTTTTAAACAAATAAATAAGTGACATGGAAACCCTCGATGATGTGGGTTCAGGTGGGCCTAATGGTTGATTGTGTGCATTGGGGGGGGGGGGGTTGAACTCCTTCACAACCATTGACAGTAGTTCATTATTTTTCATAACAGAAACTCCCAATGGTTCCCTCATGCATAACTCAGTATAGAACTAAGTTCCAAACAAAGGTTTTTTATTGGGGTTTCAGTTCCAAAAATACTTAGGGAATCACATTCGTCAAGAGGATGGAATGTTGGGATCATCAGAAATTTTTGATGAGAATTATTGCATACTTCAAGACTCTCTTATAGTTTTAATATAAGTTCGCGAGTCTCTCCCTAATCTTGATATGTGATTGATTACCCTAAAAATTATTAATGGTTAATTTTCCTTATATAAAAAATGGAATATCATCCATGGAAAAATGAAGGGGGATATTTTTAGTGAATGTATATGTATGTGACTAAGGTTCTTTATCCATTTTCCTAATGATGGGTACCAGCTTTATATATTGAAGTTGTATAACTAGATTCTTCCGTTATAGTTCCATGTAGGGAAGAAATTTAATATTCAAACAATGGGATTGGTCCATTAAGAAGTGTCCTATGTACCCTTGTTATTTTAGGAATCAAATCCCATGTAGTTTGTTAAACCTTTGCAATTTAACATCATGTAGAGAGGACATACATGTGGGCATCAGGACATAGAATTCATGAACTCAATTCATGAGGATACATCCAACATATCCTAATTATTGATGTAACTATAGTTATCATAGTTTAGTAGATTTCATAATTTGCTGAGGGATGAGGTAGATAGAGAATCCCATGGGAGTAATTGGGTCTTGATGGATGAAAGGTAGAGGACATGGAGATTACATATATATAGATGTTTATTTGAACTAGTCCCTTATAAAGGGGTCCTAAATATCCTAGTTATTTAATTAATTAGAGTACTCATAATTCAATTGATCAGGGATTACACTAGGAGGATTCCATTATGATCGGACCCCAAAAAATGAGGTTTCCCTGATATTCATCGAGTTTAATCATGTAGATGGCATAATAATTGAAACTGCCTATAACCATGTGAGCTAAGATCATTTTGGGAAAAAGGGATGCTAAAAAATCAATTACATTTCTTATATATGTGGGTATTATATTTGGGGATAGGCCTTTGAATGGTTGACATGGAGCTCAGGCCCCATAGAGGGGTACTATTTATCCGGTTTATTGTTGGAATTAGAGTTATCATAGTTTAGTTTATCGGGTATTACACTCATGCATTGCCCTTATATTCGTGGATTACACACTGAGGATGGAAAATATTATATAATCCTTGTATTCCTTTTTGATTTGGAATTTTTTCAGTCCTAACATGTTTTGATCATCTATTTGATATGCCTTGATTTTATGCTTGAAATATTTGAATGTTTCTACCTAACAAGTGAAAAAGTAATTTCATAATCTAGATGATTCATCTATGGGAAGTAAAATAGATTGGATGGAATGTCTAAGGGTTTTCATATGATCGAAGTTGACATGTCGAGAGGAAATAGAAAAACCCATATGGTTTATCCTAGAAGCCATCATGCATCCTTTGTTTGATCATTTAGAGGGAGTAACATGATCCAGTTTCTTTCATTTGTGTTGTCATCATTGCTAATTGACACACCTGAAGGGTGTCTCAAGAGTTAACATGAAATGTCTTGGAGGGTTTCGCATGTCTGATTTTACATGTCCGAAGGTTATTTTGACACCTTTAGGACATGCTAACAGGACAACATGTGTTTTATCTGACTTTCCGGATTTTGTCATGATACTTTTACCGGAATGAGAGAGAACCATTATATGTTCCAGGGAACATATATAAAGGACATCATAGGGTTTGTGAGATGGACCCATAGGGGTTCACAAGATTATGGTGGAACACCCTAGGGGGGCCATGCGACTTTCATTGGTATGTCTAGAGGACATCAGATGACCAAAATAACATGCTGATGGAGGGTCATGAGATTTGGGAGACATATCCCAATGCTATCACATGCCTTATACGGTTCACATAAAGAGAATGAGGGTCATAAAACTGGTTTTTGGTTTATGTCTTCAACAATTAGTATTGGTTCAAGCCCTTGTATTGTGAATGCCTTATACATATTCAGAGATAGTTTATTTTAAGTCCCACACAACTTAGAAGACATGTGTTATGTCCCTAAAATGTCCTACCATAATTCCTTCACATGATCTATAAATGATCACGTTAAGTGCTTCATACATGGAAGATGATCACTCTAGATATTTGGGGATATATTATCTAATGTGAGACTTTCTGACCTCAACATGTGCCACTCTATGAAATCATCCCTATTTATTTGGATCCCTGATGGGCTTGGATGAAAAAAATGTAACATTTATTCCGAAATTCATACTCGTGTGGTAGTGGTGCATTATTATGATTTGGTGGGGAATTTAAAGGCCTCACCACCTTGGTTGTTCATTGGTTTGCATGAAATATCTAGCATGAATTCGAGATGCATTTGACAAATGGATATATCACCATGCATCATTACATGTCTCTATCATGGATTGCTATGAGGGTGAATTATGTGTTTTTAATGTGATTCCCTCCCATCAAATCCTCCTTTATTTGATTATTTGTAATTAATCAATACTTGATGAATTATTATGGCATGATGAGGGGATTACTTATTGTCCAACTGACATTTATGATGATCTGTGTAAGATATGGGAACCTATTGAAAGTATTTTAAATGATCTCATGGGACTTGTCTAGGAGTTCCATGAGACAATAATGGTTTTTCAAGGGGCATTCATGGGATTGGGCCTACCTATCAATGTGTATCATAAGAACATGTGATGGACTTCCATAGTACGTTTCAACTATTTTATGACCATGATAGGCTTATGTATCCTCTATATTTTATTTTGTTTGTTTTATTTCAAAATTTTCATGTTTTGTGCTTTATTTTATGAGTAATTTCATGAAAATTTACGGAATCTTTTGGTGATGTGTCAAAATACAAGAAACAGACCTATTTGAGTGCATGAGAATTTCAAGGAAAAATCCATTTATTTTTCCTTAGGGAGACAAATGGGGATTGATAGGCCCCTATACATTCTCGAGGCTCTTCATGTGATGAGGGTGACACCCCCAATGGGATTCTATTAGATGAGGAAGATATGTTACCAAAGTCTTGCATTGTATTTCAGACCATCCAGGATGCTTATCATGTATTATATGATCATGAATGGTTTCAACCCTCTAGTTTTATATCTTTTTTTAATTCATCAATGTCATGGGGGTCTTGAGAGATTGTTTGGATGTTGTTAAGGTAAATTACCCTTCCCATATGGGTTACACCAGATGATTTTTATGATCAGAAAAGTACTCTGAATTTGTGAAATTTTCCTCCTATTTTTAAAAATCATTTACATGGCGTTTTTCAGGAATTCGCCAATGAAAAACCACATGGCCTATGGAACTTATCCTCCTACTTCCACATGACCACTAGATGTCTATAGCACCCTCTAAAGTGAAGGACTACTTGTTGAAAGGGGTTCCATGAGATCACATGTAGTTTATGTACTACATGTGGAGTCTTCATAGGACCTTCTAATAGTCATTCAATCAAGAGTATTTTGACGGATCACGTTATATGCATGTCTCTACCACCTTATTCTTACTTTGAATTTTCAGGGAAAATGATACATGTATTAAGGTATTTTTTCCTTTGAGAATTTTTTATTCTCATTGGGTAGGCATCAATATTTAAGTAAAAAAGAATGATAAATTTATTGGAACCTATGATCCTAATTTTATAATACTTGTAAAATACACTTCTGGTTTAATCATCTACCCTGGAAGAACAATTGATCGATTATTTGGTGGCTTAAAACCATGTCATATAAATTCATTGGATGTAATAGACTATAGTAGATATGATGAATTTTTTAGATGTTAATTGAAGTTATAAATGAAAATTATATATTTCCATTGTTAAAATGGTTTTGATATGGAAAGGAATACTGACCATCATGAAATGTAAAAATTTGGAAAAAAAATCCAATCCATATACATGGAAAAAATGTTGGAGGAATCATCAATGGAAGTGATTGAATGGAATATGGAGATGATTTAAATGTGGATAAGAAGGTCATAATGTCTATTAATGTCGAAATGTAATTAATGGTCTAGTTAATTCAATAGAAGAGAAGAATATATCAACTAAATCTATCACAAACCATCCTTATGTGTCCCATATCCTGACTACCCCAAGCCCACCTCTAGTAGGCCAGGGGCTGGAGACTAGCACCGAGTAGGCTTATCCCACAAATGAGAGGCATTTTCCTATGTATCTGTACACACACATATCTCAAAGCCCAAAATTCTGAAATGTAAACACACGAATTAAACAATGCATTTATACACTAATAGTCCAACCATAGAGTATAAAAATAGGAAACTGTAACGTAAATGGGTCCATAACACAATCCCACCAAAATAAAGAGTCTGTAAAATTGAATTCACATGTTTCTAAAACTCGTCCAAAGAAAACCCAACCTGAAGGGTATGTGTTGGAAAACTGTATGAAGATGTTGGATCAGAACTTATCTTTCTAATCTATCTAAGGACCACCTTGTTCTGGTCCTGCTAAAACTCTATCAATGTTTTTATTGTTTTCACAAGACACGAAACGTGTGAGTAAATACCGTATAGGTGTGACTAAAACATTACTCAGAAGGAAACCCCAAAAACACAATGGAATACTACTTAGAAATACCCAAAGTACCCAAAAAAGGATATATATGAATAATTAAACAAAGTAAAATACTGGAATTACAATCATCTCAAAGAGGTATATGTCTAAAATATCTATTCTAATAATTTCACAATATACTCAATATAATGAGACACACATTCTCCATGAGACACATAGTCTCAGTAAGACACATAGTCTCATTAAGACACATAGTATCAGTAAGACACATATTATCTATGAGGCACATAGCCTCTAAGTAATACACAAAGAATTTAGGTCACACAACATCTAGGATAGAGTTATCCACATGATTCCACTCGTAGCATGCTTTCTCTAGGAGAACCTACTCCTCGAGCCATTAGGCCATAAGAAAATTTCCACAAAATTGAGCATAGAGTATCTCAATATGAACTTCTTATCTAAAGGTTCAAAACACAGCAAAAGTATCATCAAACTGACATAGGTTTTGAATGTTATGGTTGTTTTAGTTAAAAACTCCAGCTGAGGTCTGGTTCAGGACCGAGTAGAATTTATTTAGCCCAAAACGAACTGGCCCATCCTGCAGGGTCATTGAAGCGGCCCGGTTCATCTTTCTCAGCCCACATGTGTGGTTTGGCTCCCATCTCTCACATATGGATGACCTATCCACATTCTCTTGGTCTACTTGGTGTTATTGTATTCAATACGGATGACCACCGTGTTCAATGTGGATGACCACCACGTCCAGCAGCTCCCCCACGACCTATGCCACTAGAGGATCCTTGTGACCCCCCATCATCACATCCCTAGTCATCTCCCATGGAACTACTCTATCCATAGGCCCCCACATGGTCCCCCTGGACTATGTTCTATCTCTACAGCCAACTGTCGCACCATTGGCCCCCTATCCACCTCGTGCTCCACCTCGACCGGCCATATCGGGCAGTGTCCTACCACACCATCGACCACCCTACTAGTAGCCCACCTAGACCCACCAGATCTGCTGCAATATACACCATCGTGCACCACCTACTTATGCCACCGTAATCTACTGCCTTAGCTAGAATTTTTCATTCCTTCACTATCACACTTCCATACTGTCATTGTGGCATCAGATCCTCGGTCTCGGGTTGTTGCACCATGAATTAAAGTCTCAACAATAGTACACTCATAAAACCACCAAGAAATTGAACAACATTGGGGTATAAAATTCACATAGAACAACCCCTAGGATGAACCTTGTCCTTTTTTTCAGTCCAAAATCGATCTATTGCATAATAATAATAATGAATCATAACAAACATTAATCAAATAAACCCCGCTAATATTGTCACACAAGAATAAACCCATACCACAATACACACGACCAATGAATCAATTCATTCATCGATTGAATAAAATTTATTGTATGGATACCTAATGGGTAAAAATAATCGCAAATTTCTCACACTACCTCGATTTGGAATGACTATGGATGAATATTGATGTTGTGTCGTCATCGTTCTTCAATCCTTCATCCGTCGAACCTGAGGATATATAGATCTGCCATAATTTTCCAATGCTTTCACCAGAGGTTCTTCTCTCTAACTCAAAGGAATTCCAGGTTTTTGGTAAACCCCATCTTACTTACCAAGATCCTAGTAAAATAAAAACACTACTGTGTTGAATAAAAATATTTTCTATTAATTTTGTTTAATGAAGTTTGCATCCAAAAACTATCTTTCAGGGCCCACTCATGCCAGTCAATGCTAGGAACTAGCTAAGGTAAAGTTTTTTTTCTGAACACAATGGTTCCCTCATATTTTTTATCTAGGAAAAAATTTAAAATTTATTCAAGTTTTAATGAAAAACAGACTGCATACATTGTAAAAAACAGAATATTTTTCAACAAATTGTTCTGGGCAAATTGGGCATCGGAATAACACACCATATTAGTTCCTGGTCTCTTAATTTTACCAATTAATTTATAAAAATAAATCCTTAGAAAAAAAGTCATTAAATTCTCCCCAACAAAGGTCTTTACATCCTAAAAATTTAAAATAAGTGTTGTAAAAACAAATGTGGTTACTATTTAGGAATCTGATCCTCCTACTACCATGTTCTCTCATGCAAATTATTATGCTTCCACCAATTAGGAACCAAAGAAATTGACTAGCTACAAGGGTTCCACTCCTATTGAACCTCTATTTCCATTAGGTACCTCATAACAATTTCCCAATCTCCAATTCTCAGATCGCCCCAGACGATGACACGTGATGGAACATGCACATAACATTTAAGCTACAACATGTGGAACACATCATGTACACAATGAAATAATGGGGGCAGTGCAAGGTGGTATTCCCCCTATCTAAATCTACATAGAATAAAAAAAGTGTCGTTGTACCTCAGAGATAACATGTCACCCCAGCCAAATATCTATAACCCATATTGAGGCGAGACTCGAAGGAACACAAGGTCTCCTTCCATGAACTCTAGAGGACTTTGTCTTCTATTATCATAGGACTTATGCTAGCTCTGTGCATTCCTCATGCTCTCCTGTATTATTTGCACCTTCTTAGTAGTATCCTTAATCAAATATGGACCCATGAGTGTTAAATCTCTTGGGTCCATCCAACAAATTGGTGACCTATATAGCCCCCCCCCCCATAAAAGGCCTCAAACGGTGCTATATCAATGATAGAGTGGTAGCTATTATTGAATGCAAAATTCTGTAGAGGTTGTTTATCCCCCCAACTATAGCCAAAATCTAAGATGCAATCACGTAGAATGTCCCCCAAAACCTGAATGGTCTACTTAGTATGGTCATCTATCTATGGATGAAAATATATTCTCAAGAGAAGTTGAGTCCCAAATGCCTCATGTAATCCCTTCCATTACTGGGATGTAAAACTAGCATTATGTTATGGTACTATTGTCGATGGAACTTTAGGGAATCAAACTATTTATTTCACATAGAGGCATTCCAATATCTCTACTAATATCTTCTCCTTGATTGCTAGGATGTGGGATAATTTGGTGATTGATTCAATGATCACTCAGATGGAATATTTCCTCTTTGATGTGTGTGGTAAAACCGTCACAAAGTCCATCAATATCACATACACTTCCACTCTGTCACCTCAAGGGTTTGGGTCATGTCAGATAGAACCTAGTGCATAGCCTTCATTTGTTGACATGCGAGCCATCTAAAAACGAACACTGTCACTAACTTCTTCATCCCCGACCACCAAAACTCATGTCGGAGGTCCTGGTACATCTTCTCCACACTTGGATATACTACCAAAGGGGGCGTACGTAACTCCCTCATGACCTCCCCCCATAACACCACTAGTACCACTATTCTTCCTCTAAAAAGAATAGCATGCTCCCCATTGTTCAAATATCCATAATGGGTATTCCCTGTGGATATCATAACACATAAAGTCTTGTAGTTGGAATCCCGAATGTGTGACTACCTAACTCACTGTAAGTGTGGGGGGGTGGTGACAACCATAAACTGGAGGAAATTTTCTCCATCTCCATCAAAAAAGGATTTCTACAATGTGGCCAACTACTCTGAGGCCTCTCTCAACAACTTCACGATGGATCTCTGGTTGAGACTATCTTCTACCACGTACCCCTTCCCATGAGTATAAAAATAACAATGTCATAGTCCTAGAGGAACTCTAGCCATCACCTCTTACTAATTTTCAGATCCTTCTAAGAGAAGATATACTTGAGACTCTTATGTTCAGAGTAAATGATAAACCTCTTTCCCATCCGGTAGTGTCACCACTTCTTCAATGTGAAGACTAGCGCCACTAGCTCAAGATCATGGGTCATGTAGTTATGTTTATTTTGTCTCAATTGGTGTGAACCATAGGGTATCAACACTTTCCAATGCATCAAGACATAGCCAAGACCAGTCCCTAATGAATCACAGAACACTACATACCTAATGCCCCCTTCTCATATCCTCACGATGGGAGCACTCATCAAACATTGCCTCAGCTCCTAAAAGCTCTGTATTCACTTCTCTATCGACATGAAAGGTTTCCCCTTATATGTAAAATCCTTCAAGGGTTTTAATACTCTATAAATGTATAGTAAAAACCTCTCATAATACCTAGTAAATCCTAGAAAACTCTACACCTCAGTTACACTCAAGGGTGGTTCTTAAGAAAGCACATCCTCAATCATCAATGGATCCCCTATGACTCCATCCTCTGAAATAATGTGTCCTAGGAAATGGACCTCTCAAATCTAGAACTGAATATTTGAGATATTTCCAATGATGGTGCTCTTGAAGTCTATCCAATACCATCCTCATGTTGGGACCAGATTGTGTATGAAGATTGTATTTTTGGTCAATAGTTGTCAATGCTGGTCAAAATGAAGAAGAAGATGAAGAAGCACACCAAAGTGAATTGAGATTGGCTAAAGTGCGGATGCTTGTAGAATTGTTATGAAATCATAGCATTGAATGTCATGATTGGGAAATTCTCTATGAAGTAAATTCAGACGATTGTTAAGCTGGTCCTATGTTCAAAGAACGTGTGTCAAAGGTGACACATTGTTTACAACAATGGTGAATGGAGAAGTATCATCCATTTGAGGATGATTGGATCATAATGGAGAAGTATCATCCATCTGAGGATGATTGAAGAATAATGAGGATTTGTAGAAGACCATGAAATTATTCGTGATAGAAATCCATGCAAGAGATTACATGAAGAATAAAATCATATGATTTGCATGAAGTGTAGAATGATGGTTGAAGAAGAAGAGAGAATGTGGAAGGGCTTGGCATTCTGAGGTATCCATGCATTTCACATTATATCCAAATTAGACGATGCTTTGTTGATTTTTATTTCACAAATATCATAAGTTAGGAGACCTTGTGATGAAATCTTATAAATGAAATGGGGAGAAATGATGATTCCAATCATATACAGTTTTTATTGGAAGGAATGATGCTGCTGGAAGATGGGATGTTCCAATACTTCCCATTGTAACTCTGACGATGCTAGATCTAGTCTTTCAATAGATAAATATCACGATAGTGGAATTATTGATAAAAGTAGAAGAATGGTTATGGGAAGCAGTGAAGAGAGAAAATGAAAAAGCAATGGACAATCTGGGGGTGACAGAAAAGCATAGTTTAAGGTGGCATCATTTTCCAGTGTTTGCCAAATTTTAGGGCCTGAAAATCAGGAGATGAAGATGGGTTTTTGGAAATGGATTTAGCGTGAAAGATTGAAGTTTGTATAGATTTTTTCATGCAAGGCATGATTCAAGGTCAGAACATCGAAAAATGAAAAAGTCATGGAGTGCATGGAAACCTTCGCGAGTTTCGTGAAAAAATAATGTGGTGCACAAAATAGTAGTGGGATGCGCGAAATATCAGCGGGATGTGCGAAATATCAGTGGGATGCACGAAATATATGTGGGATGCGTGAAAAAGAAATTTGTGTGCGTAATATCAACGGGCTACGCAAAAAATGAAGGTTGCGTGAAATATAGGCACGGTGCGCGAAATAGAGTAATGAAGTTTTCGCGCAAAAGGTGTTTCGAGATCAGAAGCTCAAAAATTGGCAAAGGCATGAAATGCGCGAAAGATTGGAGCAGTTCATGAAATATGATGTCACGGGAAATATTGTGTTTGCACGAAATATGGAACGCGATGTGAACTTTTGAGCGCAATTGGTGCATTGTGATTATAAAGTCGAAAAATGACAAAGGTAAGAAGTGCGCGAAAAATCGGAGATGTTTGCGCACGGTGCGCGGAACATTAGACTTGTGCACGTGAAAATTGGTTGTGCACAAAATGTTGGTTTGATGTTTTATGCACAGGAGTGTATTCATGTTTATAATGATGAAAAATGGAAAATTCATGAGGTGCGCAAAACATCCAAGATGGTTTGCGTAATCTGAAGAAGTGAGAGACAGTTTTACGCACAAGAAGGGGTTTTACACGCATGGTCAAAAATGCCTATAAATATGAGGTGAACCCCACTCATTTGTAGAGACTCGACACTTAGAAAAATCCTGAGATCTGGTGCGTGGAAAAATTGAAGTATAAAGTATTGCGCCAAAAGAATAAGCACTACGCGAAAAAGTGATGTTCTGCGTGAAAAAGAAGAGTTGCGCGAACAGGGTTTTCGCGCCAAAAGGTTCTTTTATGCGCAAGGCTTAAATTTTACGTTCAAGGCACCTAGAAGGATGCACGAAAAATTTGAGGGTCCTGTAGGCCTTTGATAGGTTCATAGTACTCTTGAAGAGACTTTGTGAAGAATGAAGTACCGTGAAAGATTCGGTATCACGAAGAGAAGTAGAACCACACTCACACAACTAGTGTTTAACACTCTCGTTGTGCTTTGCGAAGTGCAGAAGAACATGATGTGAAACTGAATTCATATCTAAAAAAAGAAATAAGTTAGTATACCGATACAATCCTATGTTGGTATTGACAATTGAATAAATATATTAAGACACTATAATTATACTGTGTCAAATATAAAGAAAAAAAGAAGAAGTAGAACAGTGTATGCCCAACTGAAGGCTGACAATTATTCAGGGCAGATTAATTCAAATGATTCTTTGTGAGCTGGTCCTCAATTTCTGAATAATCGCATTGGTATATGTGATTCATGATAAGAAAGAATAAGAAGTTTTTGTGCATTTTGTTATTTCACTAGAGAAAAAGAAGAAGTCCCAGTTAAGCTGGTTTTGCACTAGTGAAGAAGAAAAGAATAAGACTAGAAGAATTACTTGCCAATTTCTTTGCAAGTAATCAAGTGAAGAGCACTAAAGAAAACCAAGAGTAGAACCTACCATATCAAGAAGGAATAAGACAATCTCCATAGGCAGTATAAAGAACCAACTAGAGGCTACAAGTTGGACTAGGTCATCCCCAATCCAGGGAACATGATTGTTTCCCACCCCCTCTAAAGTGTAGGGACTCACACTGGCTAGAGGATTGTTTTGCTAGACAATCCATTGTAATTTCATATCATGTCATAGTGGAGAATCCATGCACTAGTCATATATAGGAATGGAAAGGATGTAGCTACTCTTATTGAGTGGTGAACCTTGTAAAAATATCGTGTGCATATTTTTACTGATTTCTGTTATTGCATGTGACAGGGAAAGAGAATAAGAGAATCAAGATCCTAACAGGTCAAGAGGTATAGGAATAAATGTTCGAATTGGTTTTAAAAAGTCCCCAACACTGATTCACACCACCTCTCAGTGTTCGGTATATCCCAAACTGGTCCTCACACCTATGGTGTCTTGTGTGATCCTCCTCAAACGTCGAGTACACTAGGATGTCATCAATGAATACCACCACGAAACTCTCAATGTAAGGATTAAAGATCTTGTTCTTTAATCTCATGAATACTACTGGGGAGTTATTAATTAAAAATAGAATCACCTTGTAATCTTAGTGGTCATACCGAAATCTGATGTCCTTCTTCGGAACATCATTATCATGTACCCATAACTGGTGATAGCCCGACCTAAGGTCAATCTTCCAAAACCACCTCTCCACTTTCATCTAATAAAATAGGTCTTCAATCTTTGGTAGTGGATAAATGTTCTTCACTATCACCTGATTAAGGTAAAAAAGCCGATACATAACCTCAAAATCCCATCTGCCTTCTTGGTAAAGAGAACAGGGGCTGCCCATGGGTGAAATAATAGGTCCCAAAAAGCCCTTCATGTACAAGACCATAAACTACACCATAAAATCATGAGGATCTGTGGGAGAAATCCAATATGCAGGTTTAGATATCAGTGTCATCTCTGGGTATAGATTAATACATAATTTTAATTCCTTGTGGGAAGGTAAACCCTGAATATCGTATGCAAAGATGCCCTCAAACCCCCCCCCCCACCACTATAGAAAACTAAGGAATCCTATCATTCAATTCCTTGAGGGTGAGGCCAGCCAACTGATTAGTAATAAGCTACACCCTTCTTTGGGTAATTCAATACTACACTACACATGTTTACTTTTCCCTAATAATATAAAACATGGTCCCATCACCACAAACACACTACCATATTTTCCTAAAATAGTTTGTATGAGCGTGGACTACATATAACCACTCCATAAAAAGTGTATTGTCATAAAACCTCGATGCCATGATCAAGTCGTCTAAACTGACACTATAGCATCCAAGAGTAAGGTAACACTATCGACACTAGAGTGTAATCATCGAAACCCCTCTCATAAAAATCTCTAAGCATAAGGGTCAAGTCAACAGTTCACTTGAAGTCTCCTAGCCCCAAACAAGGTACATAGTATGAAAGGAATGACTGGAACTTGTGTCTATCAAAACAATATATAGGGTGGAAAAGACACATATTGTACCTATAATCATCACTGGAGCACCAAGGTCATAATCCAACATCACTTTTAGCCATCCTCATCCATATCCACCATCTCCCTGAGTCTTCCGTGGACCACCTAGGGGTGGTGGTGGTAATAAATCAAACTCCCACACACCTCCTACAACCCTACCTGCACCTCTACCAAATTTTCATCCCCTTGTAATTATGTTATCCTACCTACTCCACTTGCATAATGGCCCCTCGACCGTCTCTTGATCATTTATACAATGAGTTGGGAAATCTCAAGCCATGATTCCCTATCCACCACATGAGTAACACACCTTTCTCTTCAATTAACATTCTCTACCTAGGGAGCCCCTCAAAACTTATCCCAGGTCCATGGGTTGTACCATAGATTTCCTAACGCACTCTTTTCCCCATAATTATTGTCAGATACCAAGCACAGAAGACTCAGCTACCTGGTGCCTTCTGGTTTCTCACACTACTGGAATCTGCTCTGCCAGAATTCTCTCCACTAATAGAGCCTGCTGTAGTACCCTAACCTATTAAATTATTATAAGGGATATCATGGATACCCTAATCTCTGATGTAACACCTAAGAAAATCTATGAGAAATGAATAATGGTTCTTCAACCATTTCAATAGAGTACTGATAATGATCAGTATTATTCACTGAGTACTCTGCCACAGTATGACTACCCTACTACAGATACTGGAGCACATTTATGCGCATTGGACACAACGAAGCGGGAAAGAACTACTCTCTGAAGAGACTCTAGATGTCTTACCATGAGTGAGTGACACCATCATGTGTCTGGGTCAGTAAGAACCACCATCACCCCATATAGACCTTGATAAGACTCACGGAAATGAATTCCATCTGGTCGGAAGGTGTCCTTACAAGGAAAAAGACACATGTAACTACCGCCAGCCAATCCTCATCTATAATGGGAGTCTGTCTGGCCATGAAATCTAAGAGGTTTCTACCACTGAAACTCATGCGATTCACTTAGAATGAACGCATCCTCAATTAGTATCATTGGTAGTAACTACTGTTCGACAGGTGGTGGAATCGTTGGTAAACCAGCCAGAGGTGCTACCTCCAGTACATGGCCCTATACCGTCACTTGATCATTGGGAGGATCATCCTCAGAATCACACAACAAAATACTAGCTAGATATGAACATAGAGGAACCCTAAGAAAGAACAAGATATATAATGTTAAATAGAGTATACCTGGTGAGTTATCCTAGGAAACACTACAACAAAACTGGTCAAGGCCAGTGCCAGCCTTTATCAGCGCTAATGAAAAAGCGCTGATAAAGGGGGGTACTTTCATCAACGCTAAAAAAATGCGCCGATAAAGGGTACCTTTATCAGCGATAAAAAAAGCGTTGATAAACATACCCATTTATCAGGGCTTTTTTTATCGATGATAAAGGTACCCCCTTTAACAACGCTTTTTTACCACTGTTAAAGAGTACCCCTTTATCAGCACTTTTTAGTAGCACTGATAAAGGGGGTCTTTATCAGCGCTTTTTTTAAATGGGCTGATAAAGGATCTACTTCCAAAAAAATAATTAAAAATATATATTAATATTTAAATATATAGATATATCTATATTGATATAAATATAATATATATTTTTTAAATATAATTTTAAATATATGTTAGATAAGTATAAATATACAGTTACACTTAATATATAAGATATTTAGTAAAAACAGCTTATAAAAAAATTAAAAAAAAAATATTTATAATAAATAATTTGCTAATTATTATTGAGTAATAGTCATTTAATAATAATTTGAAGACTGAAAAAAATAAAAAAGATCCAAAATATGTCGAAAACGCAACTGAAACTTCAAACAGCCATAACATTTGATCCGGGTGTCCGTTTGAGCTCTACAACATATCAAATCGAAGCCTGTGATGAGATCTACATGCTAGTGACCCAGGAGAAGCCTCTATCACATTTTTCAATGAAAAAAAGGCACAGAAAGCCTCCAAAACTGATTTTTTAGTCGAGATACCCCTTTTTTTTAACATTTTTGTGGATTTTCAACCTCATTTAAGGGGGTATTATTGCCTTTTTTGGTGGGGACTGAATTTATTCCAAGTTATAAAATTCATATTGATATTATGTATTTGAAATTTTATCATTTTTTTAATGTACTACGTTTTATAATCAAATATATAACAATATATAGATATTTTTTTATATATTCACACATAAAAAATTAATTATAAATATAAGTAATAAAATATAATTATATATAAAATATATTAGCTTTATCTAAATAATAACTGATATCCATTTTATTTAAAATAAAAATATATAAATATTTATATACCTATATATAAATCTAATTCTATATATATATTAATATAACTACATATATATATTGATATAATTATAAATATATATATTAATGTCACTATAAATATATATATTAATATAACTACATATATATATTAATATAACTATGTATATATATATTAATATATATATATATTACTATACGAATAAATATAACTAAATATACATATATATAAATAGAGATATCATGAAATGGAAAACAAATCAAAATAGAGGAGTGGTAAGGGCTTAGGCACGCTGGGGGGATGTCATTAGTTCAAAGCCTGGTTGAGGTAGGGGCACACACATGGGGGTGGTTTTTTGGGGCCAGCACTGATAAAGGGTGGAGGGGGTGTGTGCGGGCGCTGGAGGGGCTGGGAAGTGCTGTTAAAAGGGGGGCTCAAGCGCTATAAAAGCCCCCCCCCCCGATTGGCAATTTTTTTTTTAATTTTTTTTTTATTTTTAATTTTTTTTACAATTATCAGTGCTAAAAAAGCACTGATAAAAGGGGTCTTTTATCAACGTGAAAAAAAGCACTGATAATTGATCCTTTTATCAGCACTTCTTTTTAGCACTGATAAAAGACCACTTTTATCAGCGCTTTTTTAGCATTGATAAAAGGGGTATTTATCAACACTTTTTGGAGCGCTGATAAAGGGGACCCCCCCTTTATCTTCGCCGGCTTTTACATCACTTTTCTAGCTCTGTTAAAGGCCATTTTTAGCACTGATAACATGCATATTTGTAGTAGTGAGGGGCTTGATAACACACCCAAATCCAATATTATGGATGTAATATTATTTTCCATACAATTAGTGTTGTCATGTACCATGTCAAAAATTAAGTGTCCATAGTATTGGTGTATGGATATGAAAATGTCAGACCAAGATTAGATTCCCTTTCCTAAAGGACAAACTGGATACACTCAACACCATTCCCTCAAACCGACCTCATAGACTCTTAGTCCTTAAGTAGAACAGACAAAATTTTATACAACATTTTCATGACCCATACCAGAGGGTTCCATGTCATGACTTCCCAAATTCCACCTATGATAGGTTTGGGGATAGCAACTAGCACCAAGTAGTCATTCCAAACAAATGGAAGGAATTTTCCTATGTACCTGCACACACGCACACATCTCCAAGACCAAAATGATGAAATGTAGAAAACCAAGTAAACAATTCATGCATACAATAAGATTCCTACCATTGATTATGATGGTAGGAAATAAGAACGTATAGAGGGTGAGAATAAAATCCCACGAAAAGAATGTGTTTGTAATAGTGAATGCATAGTTCCTAAAACGCATCCGTTGAAAACGAGACTTGATGGGTAGGTGTAGAAAAACTGTCTAAAACTGTAAGAGCACACCTCATCTCTATGATATCTCTAAGCACCACATGGTCCTGGCCCACCTTGAAATACATCAATGCATTGATCATCTTCACAAGGTATGACACGTGTGGGCGATGCCCATGCATGGGTGAGTAAAAGAATACTTAGAAGGACACCCTAAAACCACAAAGGAATACTACTAATAAATACATGAAGTGCATAACAAAGGAAATAAATAAGGTATTCCACTAAGTAAAATACATGAAGTACGGTCAGATCACACATGTATATGCCTACAACCTAGATTCCAATAAAGTCCATATATACTCAATTCAATGAGACACACAGTCTCTATGAGACACACTGTATCGATAAGACACACATTCATGATAAGAAACACATTTCCTGTTATACACATAGTCTCTATTATATGCATAGTCTCTATATAATACAAACAACTTATTGGTGACAAACAGCCACATGATTCCACTCATAGAATGCTCATTCTAGGAGGACCTAATACTTGAGCCATTAGGCCATGTTTCAACTTCCACAAAAACTAAATTTTATTATCTAAAATGGATAGTATCATCGTAAGGATCTCGACGTCACAAACGGATTGTCTAGAAGACACATAGTTTGATTGTTATGGTTGTTTTAGTGGAAAAGTATGACTCAGGACTAGTTTGAGTTCGACATGAACTGACTTGGTCTGAACTGAACTAGCCCAGACCACTGAGACATAGGGCACAAACCACTAGACTCAGGACAATAGGTTGTTGGAGCATCCCAGTTCATCTATCATGGCCCGCCCACATAGGCCGACACCCATCTCCCACACACGGCTGACCCAACAATATGCTCCCAGCCAAAATGGCATTACTGCGTTCAAAGTAGATGAACACCACATTCATCACATCCCCCCATGGCTGTGCAACCATGGTATCCATGTGGAATCCTAGCCATATACATGGCCCCATTGCCACATCCTCGGTCGCTGCCCAGAGCACCATCTTGTCATGGGCTCCCACGCGGTCCCACCAGGACCACATTTTGCCTCCGCCACCAGCCACCCTACTGGTGGCCCACCATCTGCCTCACGCTCCCCCTAGATCATCCCCATTGGCCTACATCCTGCCATTTGTTCCAACAGACTTCCTGGACTGACTTGAGCCTCTTTTTTGGACACCACCCTGTGCCACCATCATGTACCACTATAAGCCACTAATGCAGCCTAAATGTTTCATCCCTTCACCATCTCACCTCTATAGTGTCATTATGGCATCAGATCCTCAATATTACGTTGCTGGTCCATGAATAGAAGGCACAATAATTGTCCACTCATAATATTAGGAAGAACATAAAGAACATCATGGGAGAAAAATCACACATAACAACCCCTTGAACAAACCATGGCCCATTTTTGGTTCCAGTCTCATTCCATTCAATAAGAAAAATCATGAAGAACATTAAACTTTAATCAAATCAACCCCACTAATAAAATCTCACTAGAATAAACCCAAACCCCAATACACACAACTGGTAAATCAATCAATTCATCAATTAATTCTTGTTCTTCATAGTTATAATGAATTGGGTGGATTCAAAACAAAATGCACACCATACCATGAGGTCAAATGACAGTTAATGAGGTGAGATGATGCATCATCGTCATTCATCGAACCCAGATCTATCGAACCTGAGGTTTTATCGATCCACTTTCTTTTTTTTTCAACTCTTTTCTCTAGAGGATATTCTATTTTACTCAATGGAATTATAGGTTTTAGGTAAAACCTGAATTCCATTCCAAGAACCTATTAAAATAAAAGTGTGGCTACGTTGAATATAAATATTTTTTATTAAATTATTTTAATTACATTTATGTCCAAAAACTAACTTTCACAGTTGACATACCCTAGTCGATGTTAGGCCTTGCCAAAGGGTATGCCACTATTTTGAATGCAACGATTCACTAATATTTTTTATTTTGGTAATAATTTATAAGTTATTCTAGTTTTAACTAAAAGAATCCCACACACTTTATTAAAAACTGATCATTTTTCAATGAATTGTTCTGAGTACACTTGGACTTGAAATCACATGCCGTATCATGGAATGGTTTCATTATTTTCATAATTAATTTATAAAAATGACACTGGATAAAATAAGTTTCATTAAAAAATCCCCAATAACTCTCTAGTGTTATATGTTCAAGGATTTTGGGAATTTCTCAGATAAATGCCCCGATCCAATGGCTAATGTGGATGATAAGCCACACAATCCTCTCATGATAAAGGAAAAAAGAAAAATCTTATGAAATAACAATGAATGAAGTGATCATGAGAATTAGGGAACACATATCTTCCCCTCCTTAGTTTGGAATTTTAGGTTAAATTTTATATGGAGCCTAATGAATATTTTATTGATGATGCTCTAGAGAAATTTCATGGGATTATCCTCTTATATATGGATTCTATAATAAATAAATCAAATTTTTTATTATATCAATACAAGGATGAACCCAATATTCCAATGGATTTTTTTTATAAGGTAAGAGAATATATAAAGAATAAAGGGTGAATTAAATTTTGGATGTGTATGTTATTCCATGTAATAATAACATAAGAGTTATAGATACTGTCATAGGTTTATGAGCTTATGTATTTTCATTATTCCAATGTCATTGAAACCCATTTTTTGGTTTTACATGGTGGGATTTTATCATGAATAAAGATATTTTATGAAATATTTATGGAAATACCACCCTTTGGTTTTGTATAAATTTTTGTGAAAAATATATTTTAGGAGGAGTTGCATAACAAATTATTGATATATGATTAATGTTACTAGTAACCTTTAGCGTTTATCTTATTATTGCTATCGAGAAATTTATGGGTTTTAGTCAATCAACTTATGATATGAGAACACATTGTTTATATCAAAGAAGATTTCTCTCCAGATCCCCGCTCTATAAAAGACTTTAAAAAGATGCAATATTTCATAGAGCACCACATCAAACTGTTTCTTTTCAGGATCCAATGTTTACAATGAAAATATGGAACATTATTTATAAAGTTCTTTATATAGAGCTATGTTTAAAAACCATGTAATATCCTCATTATATTGGTTTTTATATGAGAAAAATTAAAATACTTTAGGATATGTTAGGATCTTGTTTTATGGATTTCGACGGTGGTTCGGATCAAATAATTCATCTAGCCGAGTTTTCATGTAACAATATCATCCATGCGCACATTCATATAGATAAATATTAATCTCTTTTTGGAAATAACTTTATAACACAAAGTTATTGGAGTAAAGTTGTAGAATGAAATCTTTTGGGACCTAAGAAAAATGATGAGATGGAAGTGAAGGTTTGAGACATTCAGTAACACATAATGACAACAAAATTTTAACTAAAATGTTATTCTTATAATAATCCATGTGATTTATATTTTAAGTTGAAGATAAGGTATATAAGTTAATTCTCAGGGGAATAAGTAACGGAAAGCTATTCCCTTGGTATATATGTCTCTTTTAAATACTTGATTATATTGTTATAGAAGCTTATCATTTAGAGCTTCCATCGAAACTATATAAAGTTCATGACGTGTTCCATGTAACTATTATGTGGATGTAAATATGAAATCATTCCCAAGAACTGAACATAGAGGTTGTAAAAATGGAGAAGGATCTTTATTATATGGAAATATGAGTTTAGATTCTAGATTATACTAGGAAAGTGATATGAAACAAGACAACTCACCTAGTTAATTATTTTTTTGGAAAACCCACCTACTTGGGAAAGCTACATGGTAACCTGAGATTATAATGAGGTATAAGTATCCTCATTTTTTAGTAAAAAAGATATATTTTTAGTGTGAAATTCATTTAAATGTTAGTAGAATTTAACACCCTAATATTTTGAAATTTTATAATTTTTGAAAAAATATAATATTTTCAATATTTTGTGTTACACTCAAAACATATTGTCAGTTATCTTACACGAAACACTATGTTTACCTATAATTACATGAAATATTATTCTTATCCTGTTTTACATGAAACAATGAGTTTAAACAAAACATGGCACACTATAAAAATATTATTATTTAATATAATAGTTATCCCCTAGACAATGGAATTGTTTTTATAAATGGGAATAACTAAATTATGAAATTATATGGTTTAAACATGTATATATAGTTAACTCATTGGAGACCAAATAACTAGAAATGAAACTGAAAACCCTTTGAAAATATAGGGAATCTATTTATGAATAACTATTATTATGCACACAAACATGTTCTATCTTAATAAAAGAAATTTGGGTTAATTATTTTAATGAAAATTATATATTATATATTAAATAAATTTATTAACAATTATCTGTTCTGTTTTCTAGACAATAGATAATAATATATCCAGTTTATGATTAAAAATAGTTTTTTGAAGTAGTTTTTTCTCCATTTCACACTAAATTTAAAATTAATTTTTACACATTTAGAAAATTTATTTGAAAAAATGAAATTCTTGTTTAAAATGATCATGTTAAAATAACATTAGGGTGATTTATTGATTTTTTTTATGAAGATAAACTTTTTTGATGAAGAGTGAAAATATTGGTTTCTATTAAGACGTGTCATTTATTTTTAATGTGTTTTAAGAAATTAATTTTTTATGATGGTTTTAAAGGTAAAATTATTTCAATATTTATCTATTAATCCAATTTAATTCATTATAATGATTTTAATATTGAATATTGATATAAAAACATTTTTCTATCATGAACATTTTTTTTTTGGAAACCATATTTCTCATCACATCTGTGGGAATATGATTAAATTGTATTTTGACAATTTGATAAATGGAATCTAAAAAATATGATTCCATTTTTGGAATCAGAATAATTTATATTATCTAATAAGTTCAAATTAATTTTTTTTCATAATGAATAGTAAATAAAATAAAAAATTATTTACAACAGATATATTAAAAATATTTTTACCAAGGTCTTAAACAAAAAATATAATGGTTAAAAATAATCCAAAACATGTACATCACCTATTTTTTCCATATTTTGAATGTATATCCACTATATTTAATAGTGGAAAATTTTGGATATAACAAAATAAAATTTCTGATGAGTACAGATCCATTGAATTTCATTTTTATCACATTGTTTTATCTACATAATGTTAACTATGGTTTAAATTAGGTATTAGGAGCATATGGGTATTGTTCTGAGCATGGATATATGGTTTTCAAGAAAACAGGGGAGCTTCATGGTTCGTTCTAACCATAAAACATAGTTTATGCAGCCCTATAAGGGTTCCACATGGTTTTTAAAATCCCCTTTAAGGAGGTTTGGGTAGTGTGGGACTGCAGGATATGGTGCGATCAAGCAATGCACAGTTTGTCTAACCACACTATATAAGTTATGCAGTGTGTGTCTCTTGGGCAATGTAGTGTGCTAATCCTAGAAATCCATGTGTCCAAACCATTCAAACTTTATTTTTTGTGAAAATAATGTTGTCCCTCTATTCCTTTAAAGAGGCTAACCCTTTCTCCATTATATCATTCGCATGTAGCCGATCACCTCTCCTCTTATAGAAGGTATCCCATTACATGGCATTGAATTTGAAGTTTTTTTTTCATTTGGCCTCTAATTTGAGTTTCGTCCTTCATGATAGATAGCCACCATTAATCTCAGTTTTCATTTATATCCTTTTTGAATTCACTTTATTAAAAACATAGTTATTTTTGTGAGAGATCATATACCAAATTCTAATGATGTTTTCCTATTTTTTAGTTATCTTAAAGTCTAGACAAAACCAAAGGATGATACAAGATGACTATTCCTCTACATGCATATATTAGGTGTTTTAGTAACTATCCCTCAATTCATACTATTTTATATTATTCATTGTCTTTATGAATGTCAGATCTTCCATTTGATTCAATAAAAATACTCTACTCACAAGTTTAATTTGATATCCTTCATATAAAAACCCACATGCCTCCTTACCACTATTGGGATAGGTCTCCATCGGCTAATTCAACCACTTGAGGGTGCCCATGAAATTTACCTTGATAATAGGAAGGATTGTGTGACCGAACCACATTCTTTGTGGGGTTGTATTGATTTATAAATGTAATGACTAAAATGAATTAAATGTATTATGGGTGGTATGGAACTTTTATGTATTTTTTTTATAAAAAATGGTTACACCCTTGTTTTAATGGAACATTAATAAATTATAAATCCTATTTGGATCCCAATATACTTATTATACACAAGTATAGAATCCCATATACATGGGATCCTCAGGCATGGAATCCCATATACTTTTGATTCTCGAGCATGGTATCCCACAAACATATGGTACTCTAGAATATATTCACATATATTTCTATTACATTGGCATGGTTTCTGATATAATTATGACACTCAATAATGGCATCTCATATACTTCTAATACTCATTAGTGGAGTCCCATGTAGTTATGACACTTGGGAATGGTTTCCCCTATTGCTTATGAGGATTTTCTAACTAGACAATATTCTTGAGAAATGCCACATGTCCTGGATACCCCAATATATGTAGATATATTTCTATAGATATCACTTCATATATATAACAAATATACATATAGACATAAATATTTATACACTTATATTTATAGGATTGTGGTGATATATGTTCATATGTTTATTGGAATAGGCTGAAGTAGGTAGTGCCAGCTTGGTGTCCTTCAAGAACTAGAGCTGACCCTATAAATTTTATATTTATACATTAGAATTATTATATATGAACAGTGCTCATATTATATGAATCAGATGAATATTTCTATGCACCGTTTGGGGTGGCCTATTGAGTTTATCTTAAAACGTTTATAGGATGAAATTTGTACCCTAATATATTTTGTGGATGAATGTCGGGATAGGGGAAATATTATTATTGTCGATGATTGATTTGAATATAATATGAAAGAAGGGTAGCACATGGCTTAGTTCTGGATCTTTGTAAAATTTAGAGATATTATTTTGGAATTTCATTATCTTTTGGTATACACTAATGTATAAGTCCCTACTCATATTTTTTCCTTTTTCTTATTTGTTTGATACCAGACATTACATCATTTTTTATACAGTGCATGATATTTTAATTGATGACTATTTATCTTATCTAGATGACTTATCTTCTGTTGTTTATTTATATTATGTTTCTTCCATCAATCTATTTATTACCCCACTATGTTATAATAATAATGAGGGTATAGTCACCCCTATGTACCACATTGGACTCTCACTTCCCTTCAGAAGCATCTATCATGCGTGGATGTGCACTTGAGCTAATTTGACCGACCATGTTTGGTTACATATTAGTGAACCGGGTCACGAACGTTACAAATTGGTATTAGAGATTTTATTTTCATGCCTTATTATTTTGGTATGGTAGAAAGGATAATAGTACATGTCATAATTTTATAATAATAATATTATTTGAAGTATCTAACCCATGTAGAATGAAATGAAAAATTACCATGGATGAAAATTTCTAGTTTGGATTCTACTTTTAATAGTTTTTCTTATTTCACCATTGGGTGAAATACATGACGTTATATGGTTATTATTATGATTTAAGATTCCATTTTACTCTTGGAACAACACAGTAAGGATGTGATGATTCATGCATCTTCAGAGGCATGTAGAGATTCAGATGTCAATAATTATTCATTTCCATAGAGGTTCATAACATTTATTATATAGCTTGTTATTTAAATGAGTTCCTTGAAAATTTTATATATAAAGAATTTTGAAAAAAATTCTTATAGGGGAATGGGAAACAATATTGTTACATAATGTTCCTATATCTAAATTATAGTTATTTCCTACATATCATGATGTTGAAACCTTAAGTAGTTAATTATAGAATATTGAGTGATGTACCATTGGTCTCATGGGCTCGAATGTATTTATGGTTGTGATTAAATAGAGTCTGCATTTAAATCTATAATGTGTATGCGCCTTTGTAAATTAGAAACAATGAACTATATAATTCAACCATTTAAAAGATTTGTTTGTACAAGTACAAACAGAAAAGAATTTAAATTCCAAAATGTAGTGGTCACCATTAAATGGGGTTTTCAATTTTAATTTAATGGGTTTTTCCTATTTAAATGTAAATTAACACTATATATACAAGGACACCAAACTTATATAAGAGAATATGACCCCAAATCAACTAAAATATTGGGTAGTAAGCAATTTATGTTTTATTTAGTATGATTCATATGTCTCCTAGAACAATATTCAATGTAGGTAGAGAAGATTGATTTTAATATAGAATGACTATGTAACTCATCTGTTTTTATACCTTTGAATTATGTCATTATAAAATCATATCTGAGGTGTGTTCTTGGAATTTTTAGAGCTATTCCGCTACGATATCCTCGATTCATGTGACAGTATATTGGTGAGGACTATGCTCCAAAGGTGATGGGACATGGGACAGTAGTGTTACTTCCAATAGTGTCTCCAATGGAAGTTCTTTTCATATATAGAATGGGTGATGATTCCCAGTTATGTGAGGGTTTCCATAAACTTATGTATGCTATTCATGGAGCTCTCTGGCATTCCCCCACAATGGTAAAGATTAAACAAGAGTTTTAGTTTTAGAATCAATCCATGTTTTTAGGGGATGGAGGCCCTTAGGCTATAATGTCATGGATGTAGGCCATGATAACAATCTTTATGTACCTTGAGACTCCTCCAGAGTGGAGAGTGAATCTCATTATGTTTATGATTTTAGATTCTTCCATGTTTGTGTGTGATGTTATTACCCCTTATAATCATTATCAAGGTATGGCCTAGGCTAGTTTTTGGAATGTTTTTTATAACTATTTCTTTCCTCAAATGATGATAGAGGAATGTGATATAGTGGTTATAAATCTATATAAGGTCACCATTTTTGTGAAGTACTATTCTTCTCGGTTCATGGAACTCCAGTAAATTCCCACAAATCTTTTGGTGTCACATTGGCGACGACATGACAAATTGAGGATGGGATAATATATGTAACCCAATATCTATTTGATGTGTTTTTATTGACCCCCCCCCCATTTCAGAAATAGTAAATGAGTCCCTTATCAAACTATGGAACATGAGGTAATATGATTGTATGGACCAGGTTTCTTCAGAATCGAGATAAGGTTGTGGTTCAACTATCATCCATAAACACTGCTTTGAGATAGCATATGGGAGTATCAATAGCCTAATGAAACCCACAAATAATTGGAAGGGTTTCAATAAATATGTAAATCAGGGCCTAAAATCCCAACTGTCCTAGAGACCTCCTTGATTTCCATGTCTATGGTAGAGTGGGAAATGATTAGTGCTTTTGGTAGTACATTCCCATATGTTCCTAGTGGGAGAGGATCCATATAAGTTCTACATTCATGACCAGGATCAGTATCTCCATGTTAGGATGGAAGTTTGTCAACTACTAGCTATATAGGTAGAGGAGGTGGTCATGGACGAGGTATCCAGAATATTGATGTACTAATTCATCAGGGCATACCAAATCAGGTGATCTAGTCTATATATCAGGGCTTCAGATCATGCCAGATTTTTTCATTAAAGCTTATACCTAGGAAGTAGTGTGTCGAAACATCTTTAGTTTGAGTAAAAATTGAGGTAACTTATACCCTAGTTCTTCCCTTTTTATAAGGTTGTTTAAAATTATTTTATATTTATTAATACTATGGATTGTATATGTCTTTATATTTAGTAATTCTATGAAATGATGAAACATGATAGTCTATTCGATATTTGATCAGAGAGTGTAAAATAGTCAGAGAAATGCCACCATGAGGTTCCCAATTGTCATTTCCTATAAGAAATCTTCATCACCGTGATGAAGTGTTTCAATATCATTCCCATGATTTACTGGATGGTACCATATCAAAATCATGTGGACTATTATCATTTTAGGGTATTGTTTACATCACAAGAGGGAGGTAGTTATCTTCACAAGGGTGAATGTAATGTCCGGAAATGTAGGGATGGATCAGATAATCATTGGTTGGGTGGTGTGGTTGCCCATATTTATATCCTTTATATGGATGTTTAGGTAATACATCGAGATGATTCCCCCCTATAGTATATTTTCTCATGTATTACGTTCTTGATGAATATTCTATATTACCTTAAAATATTGGCATTGTTTAGTATTGAGCTTGTTCCAGGTTTAGAACTAGAATCCATTCAACATTGTTGTATGGATACTACTAATCTATACGAGATTAATAGTAAACTAAATGATTTGTAATCTATGGGTTTTATACAATCCATCACTACCCCATGGGGGAAACCATTATTTTTCACTAATATGGTGGAGAATACCTTCATACATTGTTTGGATTTCCATTTCTTGAAACCGATTACAATCATGAACAAGTAACCATTACCTCATATAAATAACCTCTTTGACTATGTGTAATGGTCAAGGATTTTCTAAATGATTTATTTGAGGCCAGGTTATCATAAGTTAATATTTATACTTTCCAAAATACCTCTTACACTACTTTTAAGCATGTATGGCCATTATGATAAACATGTTATGTTTTTTTCCTTACAAAAATTCCATATATTTTCATGGAACTGATGAATCATATCTTCCACCAGTATCTAGATTCATTGTGGTAGCCTTTATGGATGATTTCTTAGTGGATTCTATCACAATTCATTACTTTGTCAAACATCTTGAGATCATACTGAATACACTAATACAAGAAAATTTTTATGCTATGATTAGAACATGAAACTTTTTCATTGACATGTTTCACATTCTAGTTCATATTATTTTATATGTAGGAGGTTTAGACGACCTAGAATAGGTGAGTTCCATGGTTTAGGGGGAGTACCCCATGAATTTCAATTTCTTATAGAGTTTCTTGGAGTTATTTGTCTATTAAAAGTGATTTATTTTCAAATTATCATGCCTATTAGAACCTATTTTGGGATTGGATAGAAAACATTAAAATTTGCATGGTAATAATACAATGAGACAACCTTTTAGGGGGTGAATGGGAGACTAACATTAGTGATGATCCTAATTTTACAAGTACTGTCCAGATGCTATTTAGTTTAATGTGATGCATCAGGAATCGAGCTAAGAGAAGTTTTTATATATAAAGATCGAGTCATGGTGTGTATGTCTCTATAGATTAGGCCTCATGAGTATAATTACATAATTAATGATCTATAATAGGTAGTTGTAGTTCACATCTTTCATTTTTTGAGGCATTATTTTCCTAGATAGAATTTTGTGTTGTATACAGATCACATAAGACTCAAGTAAATATTTATGTAACATGACATAAATCTCCAAAAAATAAGGTTGGTCGAGTACCAATAGTATTATGATTTATTAATCTTTCTTACACACCTAGAAAAATAAATCTATCTATAAATTCTTTGAGTAGGAAGACTCAAACATAAGTATATTGGAAGGAATGTAATGAGTATAATTTTGTGGATCTCTTATTCGAGATGAATTTATAGGTAAGTGAACATCATGGGTAGCCTAAACATATAGAATTAGAGGTAAAATAATTACTTATAGGGAGAGTGAATATAATTCAACAATCATAGCCCAAAGGATTAGTCCAATGGGAGATTTTTTTTGGAGAGGACCCACTGAAAAGATGGATCATTGAGGAGGACGAAGTCTTGCACATCCATGGATATTTCTATGCTCCAATATAAATTTAGGAGGAATTCATAGTAGAGTATCATGATTCTAATTTGGAATTGAATCCCAATGTTACCATGATGTATGATGGTATGCGTCTCTAATACTGTTCTACGTGGATGAAAAGGGAGATTGATTGATTTGTTACTACGCGTTCCACTATTCAGTTCGTGAATGAAAATCACACAGTGACTTATAGAAATTTTACATCCATTATGGAAATCGGATAAATTCACTATGTATTTTTTACTGTCTTACCATGATCCCCTCTATGTAATCATATAGTATGGGTGATCATCAATAATCTCAAAAGGTCTCCCAGTTTTTACTCATTAAGATGACTATTTTTATGGATGATATTCGAAGTCTGTTTATTTGGGATATTATAAATATTCATATATTTTCACACACTTTTTTATAAGATAGGGACACTCATTTTACTTATCAATTTTGAAATTTCTTCTTAAGGCATTACATACTCAATTAATTTTGAGTATAGGATTCCATCCTCAGACTGACGGATAACTCCAATAGATGACAGAGGTATTGTAGGACATGATTGGAGAATACACCACTGACTTCAGATGTTCTTGGGAGAGTCACATTCATCTTATTGAGTTCACATAAAATAATATTTCTTAGTTCATTATTTTGATTGATCCTTATGAGGCCTTATATGGTAGACAATGCTGATCTCCTCTTTGATAGTTGGAGATAGGGTAGGTAGCACTACTTTGACCTCATTTCATATATGAGACATTAGAGCAGGATCATCTAATAAAGAATCGTATTGATACAACCCACTCAAGAAAAAAACCCATCTTATGAATTCTATAACCAACACTACTACAACCTTTTATCAGTGCTAAAAATGGCCTTCAACAGTGCTAGAAAAGAGCTGTTAAATCCGGCAAAGATAGGGGGAGGGGTCCCACTTATCAGCGCTCATCAAATCACTGATGAAGACCCCTTTTATCAATGCTAAAAAATAACTGATAAAAGGGTCCTTTATCAGCGCTTTCTTTTTAGCACTGATAAAAGTAAAAGAAATTAAAAAAAATTAAAAAAAATTAAAAAAAATTAAAAAAAATTAAAAAAAATTAAAAAAAATTAAAAAAAATTAAAAGAAATTCTGCCAATCGGGGGGGTTTAGTGCTTGAGCCCCCCCCCCCCATTTTAATAGCTCTTTCCAGCCCCCCCCCCCCCCCCAGCACCCGCATGCACCCCCTCCACCCTTTATCAGTGCTAGTCCCCCAAATCCACCCCCATGAGCGCACCCCTGCCTCCCTAGGTTTTGAACCCGTGACATCCCCCCCTGCGCGACTAAGCCCTTACCACTCCTCTATTTTGAATTTTCTTCCATTTCATGATATCTATATATATATATATAGTTATATTTATTTATATAGTAAAATATATTAATATTAATATATATAGTTATATTAATATATATACAGTTATATTAATATATATATTTATAGTGATATTAATATATATATTTATAGTTATATAAATATATATATATATATAGTTATATTAATATATATATATATAGTTAGATTATTATATAGGTATATAAATATTTATATATTGGTATTTTAAATAAAATGGATATTATTTATTATTTATATAAATCTAATATATTTTATATGTAAATATATTTTATTATTTATATTTATAATTACATTTTTATGTGTGAATATATAAAAAATTGTGTATATATTGTTATATATTTGATTATAAATAGTATTGAATTATAAAAAATGATAAAATTTCAAAGACATAATATCAATATGATTGTAATACCTTGGAATAAATTCATCCCCCACCAAAAAAATCCAATAATACCACCTTAAACGAGTCTGACAATCCACAAAATGTTAAAACATCTGGGTATCCCAACTAAAAACACTGTTTTGTAGGCCTTCAAGGCCTTTTTTCCTTTAAAAATAAGATAGAGGCTACTCCCTAATCACTAGTGTGTATATATCGTCGCACACTTCAATTTGATATGTTGTAGAGCTCTAACGGACACCCGGATCAAAAGTTATGGCCGTTTGAAGTTCGAGTTGTGTTTTCAAAATATTTTGGATCTTTTTAAATTTTTTTAATTTTTTTAGACTTCAAATTATTATTAAATGACTATTACTCAATAATTAGAAAATTATTTATTAAAACAAAATTAATTTTTTTATAAACCATTTTCACTAAATATATTATATTTTAAGTGTAACTGTATATTTTTACTTATCTAAAATATATTTAAAATTATATTTAAAAAATATATATTATATTTATATCAATATAACTATATCTATATATTTAAATATTAATATATTTTTATAATGAATTTTTTTTGGAAGTAGACTCTTTATCACCGCTTTTAAAAAAAGAACTGATGAAGACCCCCCTTTTTCAGCGCTACTAAAAAAGCACTGATAAAGGGATACCCTTTAACAGCGCTAAAAACGCTATTAAAGGTTGTACCTTTATCAACACTTTTTTATCACTGATAAAAGTGCCCCCCTTTATCAGCACTTTTTCTTTAGCACTGATAACGGCTGGCACTGGCCTTGCCCAGTTTTGTGGTAGTGTGACCTAAGGAGTACACGTTTGGTGATCATCTATTCTAACATGTTTCGACTAGACTAGGTAATCGATGTTTTTGATGGCATCATAATCATTCATCACAATTTATTGGAAATTTTTAGGTTGTGGAGAGAGTCAGTCTGATAGCCTATTGGATGTAGTTACCTTATAAGTACTAAAATATGAAATATATCTTCCATGTTTCATAGCTTCACTAGTACTATTTATATACATATCTCTCCATTTAGCACGATGAGGTTGAGATAGAGGTAGATGCATCCACTATGTATTATCCTATCTATATTGTGGACTAGAGAATGAGGCCTCTTAAAGGCAGGTCATTCCCTATGGAACCAGTTTAAATGGAGTGTTGACATAGTTTAGGAAGATACATTTGGGAGGGAGCCTAATAATTGTGCCAAGTGTCTAAAACTCTTTTCAAAAGATTCCTTACAACCCTCAGAAGACCGACTGAAGTATAAGTTTTCAAAAGAGGGGATGGATGTAAAAACCCAAGATTTTTCTATTGATATATATCCTTTTTAATTTTATTTTGAACCCTTTTTTATCCTTATAAATGTTACTTGTGTTTTAATAATGGTTTCGTGAGCTTATGAGGAATCATTAGACCTTGGAGCTCTAGTTTTTGGGAAAACTATAGATGTAGATAGGTATGACATGGGTAGTGTTAATCATCTACCTCATACTATGAGACCCTATAAGGGTTCCACATAGTTTTTCTAAATAGGGAAAAGGAGGATTGTGCTGTATGGGGCTGCAAAAAAGGGTGCACTTGGGTTGTTCATGGTTCTTCCAACACTGCTATGTATACTGTGTGGGATGTATCCCCTAGAATGTGGGGGTGTGTATGGTTAAAACATGGATTCGCCAACCATGTAGCCAAACTGTGATACAATTAAATTGTTTTCTCCAAAAGTCCATTTTTTCATCTATTCATTTAATTATTTTAATCACTCTTTATTTCTCTATTTTCTAGCAAGTGACCCCCTATCCTCTTATGGAAGCTCTCCCGCAGTCTAATGAAGGATTTAATGTTGTTTGTTTATTTGACCTCAAATTCAATTATGTTATATCATGTCAGATCACCAAAAGTAAGTAATTAATTACATTTTATCTATTATCATTCATCTTACTATAGATAAAGTTATTTTGGTGTGAGCTCATATTCCTTATTCTCAAGGAATTTTTCTATTTTTTCATTTCTCCCGTTCTGGACCAAATTAAAGAATGACACTGAGTGTGTTTTCCTTGACATGAATATGTTTGGTGGTCTAGTAATTATCTCTCAAGCCTTTATACCCTGTATTATATGTTTTATTTATTCATTATTGATCATAATTGTGTTTCCATAAAAATTCACTTATCCTTAGTTTAAATTGATACCTTGATAAAAATAACCTCATTCCTCTATATGCTTGTTTGGAAAGACCCCCATTAGCTAATTCAACCACTTTACGTGTGCCCATAATATTTCACATGATATTTTTATAAATTATATGACCTAAAAATATTTTAGGTGGTTTCGGATTGACATATAAATGTAATATCTTGAATGAAATAAATGGAAAGAGATAAGTATACCCACATAATATTTTTTGTTTAAAAAATTGTTACACTATAGATTTAATGAAACATTAAAAAATTGTATATCATATTTGGACTCCCATATTGTTTTGATACATGTGCATGGAATCCCATATACATATGATACTTAGGAATGGAAAATCATATACTGGTTACACCAGGGCGTTGAGTCCCATATACTCGTGATACCCAAGCATGGAATCCCATATACTTGTGATAATAAGGCATAATGTCCCATATAACTTTGATACATGGGAATGGTATCCCCTAATGTTTATGAGTATTTAGTGACGAGACACAAACACCTAATTTAGGACTTGGGTCCATGATATCTCTATGTATGTAGATATATGGCTACAGACGTCACTACATATATAGATTATATATATACATATATTTATTTCTTTTTAGTGATTTGTGTTACGAGGTTTCCTGGGATGTGCAGAAGTATTTAGTGTTAAACTAGTGTCCTTGAGAAACCATAGGTAACCATTTATAGATTAAACTTGCCCTTTACAATTATAATATCTACCCACTTTAATATTATATGCACATGATGGATAGTTCTAGACACATTTTTAGCTACCTACTGAGTATATCTCACACCCTTTTTAGGTCACTATTTGGTACATAGGAAAACATCATGGATGTTGGTAGGGACATGGATATGTTCATGGTTTTCAATTCTTTATTGTACTATAGCATGGGACTGGCGGATCATAAGACTGAGATATTTCCCACAAAGCTATATGAATATAGTCTTTTGTTTTTTGGGTTCCCTTCATATTCGAGTATGTATATGTGCCTACATCTAGGTTTGACTATTATTTTTTTAGTTACAAGACACTACATTATTTGTATATGGTTCCTGATATTTTCTTTATTGAATTTGTATCTTATATACATGATTTCTTTACTGGTGTTAGTTTGATATTCTTCTTCCTCAATCTATTAAATTTATTAAACTAATGTGTTAAGCTAATCAAGAGGGTATAATCTACCTATTCTATCACCTTGGACCCTATCTTCTAGTCGATAGCCTATGGAATATGGGGAGGCATTCCTGAGCCCATGTGACTGATCAATTTCAGTTACTTATGAGTGAAATGGGTCATGGTATTTACATTTTATCCTCATGGAATGTGAAATACATGGGTACACATGTTTCTTTTAAAAAATTACAAGTGTGGAACTCACCTCACTAGTAAAAAACCACATAATCTCTTACATTCTAAAACCTTCATAAACCATTGGTCCTTCCAATATATGAGAAAATAAAATCCTTAATTCCTCATCCTAGAATTTTTTTTTTTGAAAAAAAATATAACATAATAATCCTTTTGGTGGAAACTAAATAAATCTTTCCAAAGAAGAGGTGATGTCCCTACATGGGCATTAATTTTTTTTTCACCTCTTTGAATTCTTATTGAACTATTATTATATAATAAATTACGTATATTTTATTTATTAAGATTTTATTTATTCATTTTATAGCCCAAAACCTTCTCCTCTTATGTAAAATGGGTTATAAATTCATCATTCATGTGTATGGTGGACTACCGCCTCATGACCCATCGTTATTCATTTTCAATACCCACATCTCATGGATGAATGTAATTATGGATTTATTTTAATCTAAGAAATCTATGATATTATTATTCTTTTGGAATCTTGGTATCATATGGTTCTTCTTTCTTTTTATTCCATGGGAATATGATAATGTCATTCTTGTTTACGGTGGACTTCCTCCTCATGAAGTGATGCGATTTGTTCATGATTTACATTAAATGTAATAATGAAGGGTTTAGTAAAAATATATGATATTTATGACATTAAAATATTAAATAATGGTAATATATTATTCACCTTTCTTTAATTCTTCCTATCATGAGAATGGAAAAAGTGTTCATGCATACGTATGACCTACATTTTCTAGGAACTATGTATTTTATTTTCTATCAATAACATATATTGGTCACTATAAATACATATATAATGAATATAGTTCATTTATAAAATTAGGGAGATGAACCATGATTAATTTAATAGAAAAAATATAAAAAATAATAATATACAAGAAAAACAATCAAGTTATTGACTAAAATGTGAATTTTATAAGGAATTGTTTTTAAATAGGTAATAAAATTTCATTAGTAAATCACATATGATATGATACAAATAAACCTGGTTCTAAAATATTTTTATAATAAACCATTATTTACTATAAATTTGGTTATAATGTGTATGAATTAATTAGAGAATTATAGTAAGGTATTTCCATCTCAATTTTATTTTGGTTTAAATAGATTCTATATTTAGCACATGTTTCCTTTATGTAGTGTATATAATAAACATGAATTTATTTTTATGACTATTAAACTGAAAAATATTTTGATTTAGATAACCATTTTGGGATATCTATTTCATGTGGTTAACAATACAAAATTTACCAAAGTGGTATGGGTTTTATGATACAATTTCATTATTTATCATGATTGATTATGTTTATGCTTAATTTGAGGAACTATTACGATCCATATCTCAGGAAACTCGTAGAATGTATTTGTAAATGGTTATTTCAAGATAATACATGTTTTCCATCTACTTTACTATCTTTATGTACTAAAGAGTTCGAAATACATTTTTAATGAAAACCAAGTTTATTTCCCTCTTTGACAAAAAATAATTTTCCATTACAAATCATGTTTTTTAAAAATATTTTTAAAATATATGTAAATCCTCCAAAATATTTATTAAAATAATTTATAACTGGGTTTTATCATTTTAATGATTATTTTGAAAGGAATATTGTTGTTTTTATCTAATCAATTCCCATTTGGATTTTACCAAAAATATGAAAGGATTCATTATTTTAACATCTACGACATGAATGGTATTTTCCACAGTCATGAAAAAATAATTATTTCAATGATAACATTATATGTTTAGAAGAATATTTTCAATGAATTGGATTTAAGAATAGTTTTATGAAGTTTTAGTTTTAAAAATTCTTATTCCACATAGGATGGGTATTTTCCTCATGAAATTTTTAAATGAAATTTAAATCTTCATTTATATGTTTTCAATAATTTTTTTAATTAAAATCATTTTGAATAAATTTTACGATAAAAATGTTTATTTTACCATTGTGTAAAGGCTATTTTCCCATTGAAATATTCCAAGTGATATTTAAAAATCATTTTCCTTCTAATATGACATAATTTGATGTTAATTATTCTTTACTGGGGAAAGTATTAAATGAAACCATCCTTATTCACTCTCAAGGTATTTAAATTTTATGTTAATTAAATTATAATGAAACACATTTATTTTCTATGGGCCATGCTATGGTTAATTTATAAAATGGTTATGAAACCCATTTTCATTACACGAGTTATGATGTGATGATATTATGAAGGTTTTATATTATTGTGGAACAGAGAACTATGGTTTTAATTAAAATATCGATATGACCTATATCCCCATCAAATGAATTAGTTAAAGCTTTTTATATCATTATATAGTCATGGGAAACAAGTTGATGGGATTAATCCATTATGGGAAACATGTATGCCTAATACACTATGGGAAATAAGTGTATATTGATCCATAATAGGAAATTTTTGATAATTTTTATCCAACTTGATTTATAGAATTAGTATTTAACAATGACATATGAAATGGTTTTTCTATAGTTATTATGGTTCCACACATTTATGCAATGAGATTATAATTAATGATTTATTAATGATTTTTTATAAATCTTATTAGCCATTTTTATAAAATGAAAATGTTTTAGGTCATGAATCATTTTTATGATCAATTATAGGTTGGTTATGAACTCTATTTTTTATGTTCATGATCATATACCCTTATGTTTATCTTATTTTTTCATATGATCATATATTGATATCACCAATTTCTACCATTATTTTCATTTGATATCACTCTTTCTTAATTTTTTCCCAAGTTTTGTTAAAAGGTTTATAATGGTTATTTCTTAGAGGGGTAATATATGGGGAGATCCTTTTGTGATGTATCAACTATCTTTCTTGAAATAAAATGATTGTGTTTCTATAATCCAAAGACACTAAACTATTTCTATCCTTGAGCATGTGTCTATGAAATATATTGAAATATGATCTGATAATATTTGATATTTATATATAAAATACTAAATTTATATATAAAATCAATAGATTTATCCATTTTACCTTCCATGTAAAGCGTATGTGATAAATATACCACATCGTTACGTGAGGTGGTAGTCAACCATATACAGAAGCAGCGATATCATATTTCAAAAAAATAATAATAATGTAAGATGTTATATGTGAAATTAAAAATAAATAAGTATAATAATGTAATATATATCATATAAACGTGTTAAATCCATAATTATTTCATGCCTTTAAATATTATGATGGAAAATGCAATATATCAGTTCGCAAGGTGGTAGTCCTCTATAAACATGATCTATATATTCATTTCCTATTTGATAGTAGATGAGATGTATATAAGTCATTACATTAACATAATAATATATCCATATACCTAAGATATTTAATTTATTATATAATCATTATTTAACTAAATTTTAGGGATGTGGAAGTTGAATCAAAATAAAAGCATTCATTTAAGAATGTTACCTCTTCTCTGGAAAACATATGTTTATTTTAACCATTATTTAACTTATGTTTGGTTTATTATCAAAATAAGAGATAATGAATGATAGTAAGGAATAAAGGATGTGATTTGGGTTTTTAATTTCAGAAACAAATGGAATTTTAAGTATGAAGATGGGAGGAGAGGGTGTAGCCTTTTATAAGAAGGGGAGTGGACACAGATTGATTTATTTGAAAAGAATCAATTACAACCAACTTTTTATCTTTTAAAAAACATAATAAATAGAACATTTTCAAACCTTATAGGTCCTAAATCATAAATATGACTATAAAATATACGTTGGATAAGTATTATGTCATTTTAATCCTTATCTTCTCAGTTTTACCCATAATAAACCACTTTTTACCTTAATCGTTGTAATTAATTTTTATTTATTTTGCTATTAATAAAGGTAAAAAGTTATACTAAAATATTTGATAATATAAATTATTATTATTCAAAATATTGAATCCATTTTTTCAAATTCATTTAACATAAGTGGTATAATAAAATTTAAAATTATTCCCACGGATGAGATGAAGAAACAGGTTTCCAAAGGGAAAATTCTCCAATGTATAGAATTTTTTGTTATCATTATTCAATAATAAATTTATTAAAATGACATGAATTATTTAAATTTTAATATAATGGAATAAACTTTACTTTAAAACCAATTTAAATTATAATTTATACTTGAAAAGTAATTAAATGATAAGAATCATTTCAATAAAAATCATTATTTTTCACTACTCATACAAAAATGAAACACATTAGGAAATTCCAAAAAAAATAACCATCAGATAATTTTAATTTGATTATTTAAAAAAATCATGTTTATTTTATCAACTAAATATTCTAAATTTGGTAAAATTATATATTTAATTACATTTTTAATGCACAACCAAACCATCTTTTAGAATAATACAATTTTTTAAAAACATATCTTGTTTCTTTTAAATGGTTCTTATATAATTTATAATCAATTGACCAACAATAAAAAAATTAAACCATAAATTTTCCTAAATTATTATTTCCTATTAAAACACACCTAATAAACTACAATGTAATAATTTTCATGTTCCAAATAATAATATTTTAAATGTGTATTATGTTTTATTTAAACCCTATGTTTCATGCATCACATGCTATCAAAGAGGTTGAATTTATTTAAAATTAATTTTTTCATAAAGTATTATGGTGTTACATTCTATTATAATATTTTTATATCATTTCATATATATTATTAAACATGATATTCCTTTTTAAAATCTCAAGTTGTTACATTCTCCCCACCTTCAATAAATTCCATTCTCACAATTTGAAAGTACACTTGTAAATCAAGTGTTTGAGATTTAAATATTATATTTTCAAAATCCCATATCATAAAAGGGTTATGAAAATTTCCTCTTAAATTATTGAATGATATATATAAATGTTCATATGAAATAATATATAAAAAAATTTAGTAGGAGAACATAGGTGGGATGTAAAAATATGGACATAAAAAAACATTGATAATTATAGAGAATGATAGATAAATAAGTCATAATAAAGTGAATGGTCAATGAAATGTTGAGGACCTTGAAGCTATAATATTTGGATGATTTAAAATGTAATTTGATTCATCAGATATGAATTTAAAAGGATAACAATTTATTTTCTAGATACTTTTCCTAATATTGAAGAACTATTTACTATCCACGAATATAAGTAAATATACTCACTTGATATATTTTTCTTTCACAATCACATTTTCAACCTTTTTATATTCATTGATCAATTTCCACTTGATATCTGACTCCATGAAATGAATTTCCAAAATAAATATTTTTTAATCAATCACTAATTTTTTTTACTGATAATATGATCAATAAAAGAGGGACATATCATTCCACCAATCTCAAAATATTTTTCAAAACCAATATGATAATCACAATATATAATTTAATATATAATCTTTATTATTAACATTTATGGTTTTTCATTAATATATTTTTATTAAATTTATTAAGTAGAAAATCATATTGACCATAACTTTATATATGCTGGTGTTAAATAATTAACCCTTATTATCCTTCAGTTGTGGTTTCAATACCCTTGACCTTTACCAGATGCATTGAGTTGTCATTCATCAGTGGGCTATCCTTTTTCCTAAACTATATTATTATAATTTTGAAAAAAATCATAGATTGTAATGACCCATAACAAATAAAACAACAATGATATGATAAATATTGAAGGATAACAATAACATTAATCTTATATCCAAAAAATGTGGAGTCATTCTTCCTCAATTAATATTGACATATACTAAACCAATGGGTTATATTCCCATAAATATTTTTTGAAAGCACAATTAATCATATTATATTCCTTCTATAAAAAATTTGCTAATGGGGTTTTTAATACCTTTAACTTATGATCCAACTTAAACTCATAAACCCATGATGGCATCTATAACCCTTCAGTTAATGAATACATATATTATTATGAAATTTTACATAATGCAAAGTTCTTTCATGATTATCATAATGAAAATAAATTTGGTAAAAAAAATTCTACAATTTATTTCTAGAATACCAATACAATAATATGTCATCAATTTTATTTCTATGTAGGTCCTATAAAAATATTGGGGTTAACATTAATAAAATAAACTTAACTCAAATAATTTATAGGATACCCACATTTAAATAAAAAAGTATAAATGGATCCCTAGGGTGAAATTTATTTCTTTCCACCAAAATCAAAAAACATTCCATGACAACTCAATTTTCTATTCCCTTATTTTAAACATATAAATAATTTTCCGATTCATTTGAGACACATTACTTTTTTCCTCCTTACACATTTTTGACATGAAAGAAATTGAGCCATATTTCTTCCAAGGTCTGCACCACTAGATCTATTAGCTAACCCCATCCTTTTCTTCTTTTGTGTGTTTGAGAGATAGTTAATGTATAATTTTTATTAATATTTCTAGATAACTGATTTAGGAATAATCCTTCCATTATTAACTCATGTAATCATCCCATTTTGTTTCTCAAGGTCACCGTATTTTAATTCATGATCAATGTTAACATGATTCCTTCAGGTTCCATCCATTAAATAAACAAATAAACTAGTGTGTGAAAACAATAATCATAGTGGTAAATGGCATAATAATGAAGAATAATTTATAGGATGTCTAAATAATGGCACTATATTTTCAATCAAATACAACTAAGTGTTAACATATGTCATTAATTTTTGTAATATTTTTAAATAATTCCAAATGGTTTTTACTAAAAATGTGAATTATCGAAAGCATATCCCTCAGAAGCATCGAATGGGTGCACAATAAATCTCATTATCTTTTAGTAGGTAATTATTGAGTCAAGCTTAACATGCATGTTTCCTAGTGATTACCACTAGATCTATCTATTATAAAACCATGTATACTTGTATAATATAGGAAATGATGTATATATATATAAAACAACATAATATATATATATTAAAAAAATCATTAATATGTTCTTATTTAATTATTATAAATGTCTATTAGAGGGTTTTATTCCCAAATCAATGTTTTCCTAATTCAAGTTCCCAATATTCATATTAAACGTTGATCGATTCCAACGATAATGTACCTAAACCAAGTAAAATAATGTTAGTGTCTACCTGATCACATTTCTATAAGATATAAGTAATCAAATCCCAATGGGATATATAATATATTATTATTTGTAAACTAGACAGATATTTTATTTCCATATTATATTTGAATACAAAAATTGAAACCAAATTCATTTTTAGAATATAACTATTCCCTATAGAATATCCTTGTATATCATTTATAGTACCCATCCAGAATTCTTATAAAATGAAACAATTTAATGGTTAAAAAAATAATTAGTAAGTGTTACGTTATGTGGATGATATCATGAGTAAATAAAGAATAACCAATGAGGCATTGTCAATATGGGGATGTAAATTTATAAAAACATATTTCATTTAATCAATAACATTACTATCATTATTTGATATGGAACAACCAATATAGAAAGGTAAATTACTATAAAAAAATTCTTATTTCAATTATATGATTATCATGAATAGATCATGTATATTTAATATAGAAAGGTAAATTGCTAAAACATTCCATTTAATGAACATCCTGATCATGAAATATAGAATAATCAATATGGTAAAGATATTAATTGAAAAGAAATAATACTTAATCAATAATTTGATAATGGAAATGCATTAGAATATTGGAAAAGCTACATATATAAGTATTAGTGATCATAGGGTTAATTTGAGGTTTGAAATATCATGATAGCAACATCTATGTTCTATTATTTATGATTATAACTCACAGAAAGATCAGAGAGACTTATGGAGGGATATTTGTTTCTCGTTGAGAAGCTAATCAAAATAATGGATTCTTCTTGGGTACTTCAACACCATACTAATCTCTGATGAAAAAATAGTAATTTTTAACTAATGAATCCCATCCAATGAAATCAGATCGTGTTTTGATGATTAAAAAATATTTGACATCAATATGGTCATAGCTAAACACACTTGGTATATGATATTTTTTCAAAAACATGTTTCATGAATTCTTGAAAAATCCTTAGTTAATGGTGATTCGTTATGCATCTAAGATGATTTATCTTATATTACTTTACCTAAAATAAATTTATATCATCTTCCAATTATTTTAAATAAGAAATCTTGTGATTTTATGCCCTTATTCACCTTTATATTTAACATTTCTTAGTATGAGAATCATAATTGTATTAAAATCATTCAAGATAGTTGGAATTTATTGATTTTTAAGGATGGTTCCTTGAATTTACTTCTAAAAATCAAAATCCTTAAAAAGTGGCTAATGGAATGGAGTAGTACTTTGTTCGGCACTATTTATGAAAAGATTGGCTATCTTGTAGTGTCCCTTCATGATATCGTAGAATGTTATAACTTCTTAACATTCCTAATGATTTTAGAAATTAATATTATTTCTCTTGTGGGTTGTTTAAACTACTAGTAGTTAATGTAAATTCTCAAAAGGAGATATTTCAGATCAAATGGATAAAATATGTTGACAAAAATTACAAATTATTCAATTATCTATAAAAATTATCAAAAAACTATACAAATTTTTCTCCCCTCAATGATGGTGATCAATTCAATGTTATAAGGAATGATATTTGTAATTATGTAATTTATAGTTATATGGGACTCTGATTTGGTCATAGAATTGATGCATACATAATAGAAGGGTTAATTTCTACACAAGATACTAATGTTGATAATGATATTCTCACATCCTTTCTTATGGAATGTACAATAATAGAATATTTTTATAATTTCAACTCTAGGAATTCCCCGAGACCTAATGGTTTCACCGATCATTTTTCTCAAACCTTTTTGGATCTAACTCATCATTATGTTTTAAGGATGGTTCAATGTTTCGTCAATGGATGTTTTATTCCCAATGGACTAAATTCTCAATTCATTTATTTGATCTTGAAAGTTGATAATACTAATCAAATTCATTAATTCATGAATGTTTCACTAGTCAACAGTGAATACAAAATCATTGAAAATTTAATTGCCTCTAGATTTTCAAAAATATCAATGAAACATCTATTATACAAAATTTTCTTTCATATAAGGGAGGACTATATAGGATTGTCTTATTACTATCACTGATTGTGTAAATATTATAATGAAATCAACTATGGTGGGATACATTTCTCAAAATATAAATATAAAAAATGATATCTATATTATGGATTGTGGGTTTATTAGTAAGGTTTTTCCAATTTTGGATTCAAGGGATCTTTCATTAATTGGATCAAAAATTTTATTTAATTATTATGTATTTCAATTATGATTAATGGATCTCTAAAAGTTTTTTTATCATTTTCAATATGGGTGAGGAAAGGTGACACCCTTTTAGAAGTTATATTTCTTATTGAATAATATTAATTTTGTAGAGATATTTTACTATTAGTTAATAATAGAATTCTTAATCCATAATGGATAATAGAGGACTTATTTCCCCTTCCCACATATTTTATGATTATGATATTATAATTATTTTTCTAGGAGAAAAGAAAAATGAAAATATTATTAAGGAATTATTTCAACATTATAAAATGGCTTAAAGTTAAGAAAAATTTTGGAACAAATATTTTGTGTACTTTGAAAAAATATAAATGTTTCAAAGAAAAATGACATCATTCATTGTATGGGTATTAGATAGAGTGTGATACAATTCACATATCTTGGTGCTCTAATGTATTTGGGTATACCTCAAGCTTCTTTCTTTAGAAATATTATGAGTGTAGTTATAATGAAATTCACTATATAGAAAGGTAAATATCATTCATTGTATTGAATAGTCTACCATGTGAATCACATTATTGCCTCCAAATTTGTATATTTCATCATGGTTTATAAATGGAGGGATTATTTTTTGAGTACAATGAAGAATTTAATTTAAAAAATCATTTGAGGTGGGAATAAAATTGAAAAAGAATAATTATAGTTCCTCGGAAGAAAGGTTTCAATCCTATTGATCGTGAGGGAATTGGCATAATGAATCATGATAGATTTAACTGGGATCCTCAATCACACATTATTCGGAGACTCATTAATGATAAATCAGAATTTTGGACATTTATTAGAGATATATTTGTGAACAAGCCAAGGTTAGAAATTATAATCACTTGGATTAAACTAATTGGTCAACACTCAAGAATAATTTCAGCCATATCATTTCTCAGGCACACTGGCTGGTGAATAAAAATTTCTATCATAATTTCATGTCTGATAATTGGTTAGTTATCCCTCTCTCAAATATGATTAGTTATGATGAAATATTGCTGGATTTAAATGTTACAATAAATAGTCAACATGAAAACCCAACTGATCTGCTACCTGAAGTAAGGAATGTATAAATAATTACACCTTCATCAATTAGGATGATAATATGGTTTGGGAGATTGAAACTAATGTTATTATAACATAAATTAATTTTTATCACCACTCTATTGAATGGATCCACCAATGATTCTTGGGTGAAATGCATAAAAAATAGATTTCTCCATCTCCCTTCTTACTGATGTGGTGGATTTCCTATTACAAACATCTAATTGATGATTCCTAAGAAAATTTTGTAATATCCCTATGATCTAAATGTGTTTTATTTCAAAAAAAATATAGAAGTTATTATCTATATCTTATTGAGAGGTTCCACTACCACTAACTTATTGAATTTTGCTTTAATCATTTTTGATATTTCGATTCCCGAGAGAGATTTTGTTCTCCTATGTGTAAAACATTGTGATAAAGATCATCTTTTAAGGTAGCTGTACTATTTTCTTCCAGATTCTTTTATCGAGCTTATGAATTTGATATGTATTTGTTAGAATTTTTCTAAACATGATAACCGACATTCCAACAACCAATATTATTGTTTTGAAATCATCATGATATTAGTGTTGAAAACATCATCTAGAAGGGTATGTGCAATAACTCAGTTCATGAATTTTTTGTTCTGATATGAACTAACATTCCATAATTTTATTCCATGTTTTAATGGTACTCTTGAAGGATTATGGATCAACCCATTCATGGTCTGGATTATGTATAACTTGGATAGGGTTTCCAAGGGTAATCAAAGAACCGCCTGATTTGGGGTGATTTTCAAGGATTATAAGGATGATATTGTTGGATGACATTTAAGATCTTATGGAATTGATACATCCTTATATTTTGAAGGAATTTCACTCTAATATATAGAGAAAATATCCAAGCAAAGAGGTTTGAACAAGTTATGGTTTGAATGTGACTCCAGTGTCCAAGTTCAGGTAGTATGAAATGGTAAGGTTTATCTATCAGGGAAACTTACTAACCAATAGATTATATTAATATAGATATTATCATTAATGTTCTTTTTAATCATGCATAATTTTTGAGAATAATATTATAACATTGATGGACTATAAAACAATGGTATTGTTATGGAAGGATATTTTTTTCCTGATTATTTACCTGATGAACATATACCCTATTTTCAAAGGGATTATTAAAAAATTCCCACTTTTCAACTATTGTAATACATTTTATTTTCATTAATTAAAGAGGATTTACAGTAGAATATTTTCTCACCATTTATTCAATGATCAATTAGTTTCTTTCAATATAAATCCATGTATAAAATATCTCAATAGAAATGGTACTAGGAAATAAAAGCTTACAAATATCATAATGTTGAAGTGAGAATTTAACAATGGAGAATTTATGTGTATGAAATGTAAATAAATATAAAACAATTGAAATTAAAAAATTAATATATTCAAAATACATTACACACATAATCATATAATTCCAATACAATTAAGAAGTTATATAACCCAATGAAAATAAATTATGTAATGAACTTCTTTACCATGAGGTAATTTTCATGTCCAACTGCCTTATAAGAAATAATTCAAATTATAAATTAAAATAACATCAATTATTAAGTATTGATGATATTACATGAAAAATGGGAATTATATACAACATATAAAATAAATTTTGTGTATAAAATAACAATATTCCTCAATTAAAGGAAATTAAGATGAAGTCCCTTAACTCACACATCAGTTTGGTTGTACATGATTAAACCTCCTATATAAAGGTTTTAAGCATGATATTAAATTATTCCAAAACCATTTTTATATTTATAATTTCTTATATTACCTCTTATAATAATTTACCAACCATTTTTTTATAATAATTCATTTTTTTTATTGTTTTAGGTTTTAATTTCCTTGATTTATCATGCGTTTTTTAGGAAAGATTGAGTTTTTTTAATATTATATCATTTCATATTATCTATAATAATAATAAAGTAATAAATATAAAATTTTTATTAGATACATTTTTAAATTACTTATTGAAATTTGACCATCGATAACGAATCACATCATTTCATAGCGATGGTAGGTCAAACATATGCTTGACGTTATCATTTCCTTAATGGTTGAAAGTGTAAAGAAGTGTATGCTATATTAATTTTCCAAAATCAATATAATTTCACATATATCAAAAAAAATCACGAAATTTATCTTTATTAACATCCACGTAATTTGTAGGTGAAAAACTAATCACATCGCTTTGTGAGATGGTAGTCTGCCATACACACAAGCGACATTATCACATTTTAAATAAAAGGGAATGTTAGAAGGTATATTTTATATTAAGATTAAATAAGTATAATAAAATCATAAATTAAATGTACATGTTTTTAATACATAATTATATACAGACTTTAATGGTTGCGATGCAAAATGAATTACATCTATTCGTAAGGGGGTAGCCCACTGAACACACGATTTATTGTTTTGTTTCTTATTTGATAGAATATGAGATGGATATCGGTCATGACCATAAAATAATAACATTTAAGTACATGGATGATACATATGTTATTATATAATAATGTTTTAAAAAGATTTGAAAGATGAGTAATAATTTTTTTTAAAAACGCCTTTTTAAGAATGATACCTCTTCCTTATAAACTTGTTTTAGGTTTTAATCAAAATGATTAATATGGTGGCTTTGTGATCAAACCAATGGGTTTATTATTTTTTTCAGGGGAGTATTTACGTTATTTTTTCAATTCTTAGATGATGTAATTCTTGTATCAGAATGTATATGATGATGGATAAATACAAGAGGGGGGTGAATTGTAGGTTTACAAACATTCATTTTTAACCCTAAAATAAACATAGTTTATCAAGGTTAAACCAAACGTATTCACAAAACCTATTATTTATTTTAACAGTTTTTAGACATGGACCTTGACTCCGATAATAAAAACTTCAGAATCAAGTAGATTCATATATTTATGTCCAAAAGTAGTAATTATAGATTGATTCTATCTTTACAACATATAGAATCATAATAAGTAAGTACATGTAACATAATCAAAGATTAATAGTATTCAAGGAAGAAAATGATTTAATCAGATTATATATAGTAATATCATAATTATGAATGTTATGATATATCTGAGTAGTATGAAAATTATCATAATAAATAATCAATATGTTAATTGAATCCAAAATAGAAATGTGAATATAAAATGTATCACTTTTTTATTATATGTACCAGAAGATATAAAATTGTAGTAAATAATAAATAAAAAATATTACAATTCATTTAACTCAAAGAGAAGGATATAATATAACCTATGATAAAGGTCCCATGTTTTATATTTATATGAAATTATATATTTTCCATACTAAGAAAGTCCCACGATATGATGATTATCCTGTCTCACTATTCACGTGATCCCTCTATATGATAATCAAATTCTTTCACACTATCCTCATGTGCCCTTGATAAATATGATGATTGATATCTATGTTTTCCATACCTTGGAATCCCAAGATCATCTTCACACAATATGATTCAACTATTACAAAAAAATACTTTTAAAACATTACAATGATTAAGAACAAGATGTTCATTCTCTAAATTATCAGCGCTCTCAAAAAATAGAAATTTTAAAATCATTTTTCTCACTACTAAAATCATAAAATGGTCGGGTATATACAATTGTTTCCCAAATGATCACATTTCATTCCCAACATTCATATTTCCTTGAGATTGTTGCAACATATTGGATTTTTAGCACTTGAATGACTATATCATTACAAAAAGTTTGAAATCATTTAGTTTTACATCATCTTCAATGTAAAAATAATTCATATATGATAGAAAATAGTTTTATGTATTAAAGATTTAAACTTTATTCAATATGATGGATTTTATTTTTGAATTAAGTTATGATAAATTGTGAGGTTTTGAAATCAATTTTTATCAGTTCTGAAATGATGTCTGATTATGAAGTCTATTATCAATATGAAATATAGACATAAATTCTTAAATATGATTTAATAATGGTAGATCTGATTATTATTGGTTTCATAGTGAATATGATAATCATAATGAGAAACATTAGTTTACATTAATGAGTTGTTTAGAATGATTTCAAATTATGGTAAAAGTGTATGTTTTTTTTAAAACATTCTAGAAACACATTGAACCTAAAATAGTTAGTATTAAAAATATAACAAAGAGTTTCTGATTTCCAAAAAAAAGGAATGGAAATTTAATAAAAAATATTTTGACATAAAAATCTACCCCTTTTTGGAAAGAACAATGAACAAATCTTAAATAGAAAATAATTTTTAATAGCATAAGTCCATTATTATTTTAAGAGCTTCATATTCATATTTAGGCATTAATAATTATCCAACCTTATGTTTATAACTACTCTAAATTCAATGGTGATAAAAATAACTCTTACATCGAATAATAAATCCCATTAGGATTGTATTCTCTTTTTTAGTTATCTTCTATAATAATGAATTTCTCCACTATAAAAAAACCTCCCCCTTTAAAAATTGTTTCCCCCCATTATGATTTTCAAAAAGGAGTAGATAATGTATTATAATACCTAATAAGTATTGTATAATTAATTATAAAGGAAAAAATAATGAAATTACTAGTCATCCATAAGAATTTATGAAATAATATTAAACAAATTATAATTACGAAATCATTAAGGTAATCATATTTTGATTAAGAGTTCATTCCTTAAATGGGGTTCTAAAAAATAATTATAACAAGAGTTCCACAAAAAATCTCAATCTTTCTTTGTCAAGGTTTAGTAAATAGTATTTTACTTCATTAATTCCATTCTATATTCCCCTATATTTTAAAAAATTTCATTTTGAGTGAAATTTATTTCATCCTTTATCCATAGTATTTCATCTTGGACATGAGGATTTTCAGACATTTCTTCATTCTAAATCATCAAACTGTGGATTTTTTCTCTATCATTTTTAATCTTAGAAATCTATGTGGTGATGTATATCAATTTCACATTAATATCTTTGACTTCATGAAACCATATATCTATTGATAGTTTAACTTCCTCACAATCATCAAATTATATTCCATGATTTTGGATAACTCATTTAAAGATTGTAATGATTCATTAAATGTAATCTTTATATTCTCAAAATTTTCATCAAAAAGTTTGAGATCATTATTTACTTGATGTGACAAATTTTTCACTTATCATTATAAATTTCTATGAGTCTAATAAAATTCATGATGTGTTACAACATAGATTCATGTTTGACCACCTTTTTTGTCATAATACTTATTGAGTCATTTTTTTTTATTGATAGTATTTTGAATCATCTAGAATCGAGACTTATGAAATAGAAAATAACAGATGGTTCCTTCAACAAATTTCAATGACTGAAAAATATAATTAGATACTTATAATGATGTTTTCCTAACTAAATCATAAGGTACTTGTTCTTTGGATTCAGTGTGAATTTTCTTTGTCTTACATTTATTAACTACCTTTGAAATTGATTTTTCAATAGTTTCCCCAATCTATTTCCTTTAGATATTTGAATTAAATCAAAAACATTATCATTTTTTTATCCTAAGGATCTATATTTGTTTTTGTTTTTTAATTATTGTATCTTTCATACATCTTTGTTGATGATTATTCTCATTGAACCGATGGATAATTTTTCTTCTTCGTACAATCAAACATTTTATTTTGGTTTCCATAGGAAGGAAATTTCATTGAAAATTATTGAGATGTTCATAATGAAAACTTATCAAATTGTGATTCTTCACAATTTTCTTTATTTTATACTTTATTCCCTTTATCCTCTTCATTTCCAACAACTTTATTAATTTAAAAATCATCCTAATCATCATTTTCTTCTTAATATAGTTCTTCTTAATCATAAAATTCTTCATTAATTCATTCACATTCTATTTCTAAGACACCAATTTCAACAAAACCTTCTAGAAAATGTTCTTATTTTATTAAAGAATCTCTCCATATTGGGACCGAAACCAAATGTTTTTCACGAGATTTTAATGGTACCAATTCTTTATAAACAAAAATATCATTTATATTGTCTATCATAGAGGGAACTTCAGCATTAACCATAATGGTCAATAAAAAAACTAAACCTGCATCCTGATATTAAGAAGGTATGACAATGTTGGTTGAGGATTATTTTAAACCATTTAACAATGAACCTACTATACAGATACCTTGATTTTTCTTCTTTTATTTATTTATTTTTTTGTAATATTTTTATTGAGTTTTAGAAACATGTATTATGGCAGCAAGGGCTTCAGCTGGATTGAGTCTGAACAGAGGATCTTTATCTTTTCAGTCATCCATTTTCATTCTCCATTCTAAAAATACATCATCTGGTATATTCTTTGGTTTATGATTCATTTGAGACTGAAAAAATAAAAAAAAAATCCCCACATTGATCAGCCTTCTTTTTTTTAATAATGAACATTTATCATTGGTTTCTTGGACATTTCATCTTCTAGAGTTTTATCCTATAACCTATTACCAGAATCTTTTTTATGTTCATCAAAATCATTCATCATAATCATGAGTGTATCATCACTAACATGAATAATTTTCATATTATTTGGTTTCAAGTTATTTTTAATATTGAAATAATTCATTCACTTATGAAATAACGTTGTTAAATATCCCAAAAACTAATAATCTAGGATTTTATAGATTCAATCATGATTATAATTATGGTTAGAAATATATATCCCATAATATGTACAACTATCATGTTGAAAATAAAGTCTTTTATAAACAATCACTGACTTTTAAGGATTATTGTTCTTATTTTCATGGTATAAAAAATTCCTGCATCCATAAAACAATAATCTGATTGTTTTCTGTTAGTTAAGGTACATTCCAAACATTCATGTAATTATAAAACAAATAAATCTTACATTTCTTCTTATCAAAATTTCCAAGAGTATTATTTAATTTCATATAAGGAAATAAATCAAATCCTTTCTATGATATTTCATAAAAATTTAATGATTTTCTGTAGGAAATATGCTATCCTTTTTCAATAAATTATAATGGATATGATTTTTCACTTCTAAAACTAAAACATTATTGATTTATAATGTTATATGACTAAATCAAGAATTACAAGATTCTGATCCCCATTGATTTTGTTAAGAAAAAGAAATTCCTAACCTTAAAATTCTAAAATTTTCTTTAGAATGGGATCATACTTATAAAAAAATATTTCCCAACTAAACATTCTATGACTATAAACCATTCATAGAAGCCCATTTTGGGCATCACATTCTTACAAGAGGCTTTTGATTATGACATTCAAACTTGAGGAGATTTTGATAACCATACTATAGGGTTTTGAATTCAACAACACATTCTGATGAGTATGCTATGTGTTTCAATGTGAGACAAGGGTGTCCCCCTTTATATTGTTGATTTTGACTGATGACTCAACTTCTATATCTAATTTAATGGTATAGATTTTATCTTATTGGACTTAAAAGTTTTGATTTTTATGTGGAAGAAAATAAACTTTTGAGGCGTTTAAAAAATATCTTATTGGGATAGAAAATATTGGAAAACAAAAAAAAATATTTTAAGAAATTTAAAAGTAATATTAACAACAAAATGATAATGACTATTTTGTAATAGTAAAAAAAAATAAAGAGATAATAAGAATACCTTTCATAGATCGAAAAAATTATCAATATGATAACAATATTCTTTAAAATGTTTTTTATATTATTCATATTATGATAAAAACTAAAACAATAGTTTAAAAAAATTAAATAGTTTATGAAAGTAAAAACACTAACCGATATAGTATAAAAATATCCCAATCAGAATATTTTGGGAAGTTGGAGTCTAGAAATTTTTTAATGTTTTCTATATCCAATGATCCATTTAAGAATACATTAATTGAATCATTTATATGAAAATATGAATCTAGAAAATCAAATAAAATAATTTTTTAGGGAATTTTATTTAGAATATAAATATTTTGACAATAAAAAATTTGTAATCACCCTATGAAGAGGAGTAACATAATGTAAAGAGATTGTTAAAAAAGTAGTATATATGAATGATTTAATTATATTGATCATTCATAGATTTTTTTATTGTATTCTAATAAATAGTATAGTAGTGGTTTTGTTAAAAAATTAGCATGTCATTCTTACATTCTAATGAATTATAAAATAACATATCATTTTTGTGTGTGATCCCTATGTATGTGATTACTAATATATATTTGTTTTGTACTAGTGTGAACCGTACAGTTTTTACATAAAGCTATGTCACTAGTGTTATGACATAGTATTTGAGTTTTAATAAAATTCATGCCATAATCAGTGAAAATGTATTTCATCCAAAAAACATGATTATAAAAACTTCCAACTACCACATATTCGACTTCAGTAGTGGAAAGAACTACTGAGTATTTTATATTAAAATACAAAGAAAATAATGAATATCATACTAAATAACAAGTTCCTTATGTACTTTTCTTATCTATTCTATACCCACAAAAGATAGTATCTAAAAAAATATTTGATTTAAAATCATTTCCAAAATAATAGAACTGTACTAAATCCATGGTTCCCATTAGATAATGAAAAATACATTTTACTACTTTTATAAGGTATTCCATTAAATTACCTTGATATCTTACACTTAATAATAAAAAATAAACACTATGTCTATCCGACTAGTTATTAGGTATAGAAAATCCCTATCATACGTCTAAAAGTTGTTTGATCATCTAGTTTCCAAACATCATTCGAATCAAGTGTATTTGAGGTATTGATCAGAGAACTAATAATTTTAGTACTGTCATATTTAAGAATTTTAAGAGGATATTTTTTATAATTGTGTTGGAATATATAAGTATATTCTTTTTTGGAGAGATTTGAAAACTAAAAAATATTATTAACTCACCCATAATATTTATCTCAATATCTAACATAATAATATACATAAAATAATATGTTAAGTATTGTTGATTTGATTTTAATATAATTTCGTCAACATATATTAAAATAATCAGGATATTTTTGTTAACTTATTTTATAAAAATAGTAAGATTTGAAACTCCCTTAAATTTTTTTTTGAAAAAATAAATTCTATTAGGGTATCATACCATGTTTTAGGAGCATTTTTAAGGAAATATAAAACATTTTTAGGTTTTTAAGAATATTAAGGATGTTTTTTATTTTCCAAACTTGGGGGTGTTTCAACAAAAAAAATTCTTCTAAACATATCCATTAAGGAAAAGACACTTCACATCAATTTGATAATAACTGAAATTAAAGAATTTTGTATTGGATAGTAGAAAAATATAGCTTCTATTCCAACAAATAGTGCCTAGATTAAATCATAGCCTATGTAATCTTGTTATTTTTTACAATTTTGAACAAATCATGCTTTTTGAATTATTATTCCATTTTAATCACACTTATTTCTAAATACCTTTTTATCCCAATTATGTATATTTCTTTAGGTCTTTTAACCAAGTTCTAGAAATTGATCCACTTGAATTTATTTAGCTTATATTACCAAGACGTAATCCAGTCCTCATCACCTAAAGGGTCATCATGTTTTTATGATTCAATTGGAAATGAAAATAAGGATTTTATTTCTAATTCATCATTGATATTTTATTCCTAACTGGTTGATTAATATCTCTAATGATTCTATCACTAGGATGACTCCCATGAAAAAATGAATTGGGTTTTGTAAAACATATTCATCAATTTATGGTAGAAAATTTTCTAGAGTAAAAACTTTTGAACCTATTTCTTGAGTATTTTCCATATTAGAAGAATCTTACAAGAATGATTGAGAATTGATTTTGTAAAACACATCTAAGGATGTTGGTGGGGTTTTTTTAAAAAAAATCAGTTTCAAAAAATTAAATATATATTATTTATTCAACAGTAGAAGAGTTTATTTAAAAACTCTATATTCCCTTAAAGTAGTAGAATAACCTAAAAATATACCTTCCTTGGGATTTAGTGTGAATTTTTGTTTGTTATTTTTTTTATTCAAGGATATTAAATTTCATACAAATACTATAAAGTAAGAATATTTTATTTTTCGAGTTTTTCCCACAACTCATACTGAGTTTTATTAATAAAATATTATATTAAATTTTGATTTATAGTATAAAAACTAGAACTAACTACTTTATCCTAAAATGATTATAAATTGAGTATTCACTCAACAAGGATCCTATTATTTCGTGAAGAATCTGATTTCTTCTTTCAAAAAAACAATTCTTCTGAGAAGTTCTATGAGATGAAAAGTTGTGTGTAAATAAATTTATTGACAAAACTTATCAAAATCATAGATTAAAAATTCTTTTCCATGATAACTATGAATTATTATCTTGGGAAGGGTTTTCTCATTTGACACATTGGATACAAAAGTTTTTTTTAAAAGGTGTTAGATTTCATTATTTGAAAGTAATTCTATGTGTATCTAATGTAATCATTAATAAAAAAATTAAAAGTTTTTTGCCCCAATACTTTATATTTCTATATGACTGAGAAAATCCAATTTCACTAATGGTAAAGAATCAGAAGTTGAGACTTCACTAATAGATTTAGCATTTGACTTATGCTTCTTACTATATTGAATAGTGTAACACAATTTTGAAGTATCAAACATCATCATTGCTAAATCCTTAAAAATTCTTTTATTATTCGACTAATATAAGTTTTAATGGATACATTGTCCAAAAAATTTATCCCATAACCATGTGTGATATTTCATATCACTAAGTGAAGGTAAATCATGGATCCTAAGGTCATATTTATTTAGGGTGATTACATTCTCATGCTGATGGGAAGAAAAAATGAATCTATCCTTGGAATTTCATTCTACAATTTTATCATTTCTATGATTTACAAGGTAACCTTCACCACATAATTGAATTCTAATTACAGGGTTGTTCTTAATACCAATAACAGAAAAACCATTTTAAATGAATGCATTACCAAGATGAACAATGTCACCTATAATGATAATCCCTCCTTCAGAATTATCTATGAAGGTAAATGTTCCACCATTCATCTTGATAGTATATTCAATGAAATCTTGGTTTCCATCCAGGTGTATATAACACCCACTATCCATGTACTAGGAATTATTATTTTTGTTACTTTCTTTGTTATCATTAAAATGAAACAAATAGCGTTTCTGTACCCAAACAATCATAGGTTTGGAAATGTTCGTAAAATAAATTCTAACAACCCACATTACTTTTAAAAAACTGGATTTGTGGAAACCATGATATTAGACTCTATTTAAGGTAAAATTTTTATTCCAATGAGCACAACATTGGCATTTTGTACAAAAGGTTTAATTTTTTGAACAAAGTAATTGTCACAGAAAACATGTTTTCTATTAGTATACCATATTCCTAAAATAATACCATGATGATAGATTTACTTATACATTTTATCAAAACATTCCTTACAAGATGTAATGTTTGAAAAATGTTTTCTAAAAGAATAAATATTATAAATTTTTTAATAAAAAAACTATTATCATATTGAATAATAGTTTTAGGTTTGATTATTTCAAAACTAGTTTCTAAATTATTCTTTTCAAAAACTAAATTTTCAATATCTTTTAAAATAGTAAATTTTAATAAAATAGACTTATTATGAACATATAATGATCTAATACTTCATTTTCTAAAACAATGTTCCCTGAATTTTCTTTGTCATGCCTCTTTAAAAATCATTTAAATTTTCATTTTCATTGAGTTTGGAAAAATGACAAGCCTATTCATATTAAGGAAGAGTATTATCCTCTATTGATGAAAATTACTCATCAAAAGATCTATAATCATTCTTAACACTGGAATTTGGATAATTTTCAATTAATGATAGATTTGAATTATTCTTTTTTGTGTGTACTTTAGATATTAAAAAATGATTTTCATTGGGTATAGTAAAAAAACCTATCTACCTATGTGTGGATCATTATTGATTAGAATTATTTTTTGAGGAATCTCCCCCATTAGCACTCCATGAATCATTTTCTTTAAGAACATTCTTGTTCATGGGATTTTAAAAATTCCTGTGATTCCTATCAGATTTCCTTTCCTTATGATTTTCTTTTTCAACATAGGACAATCTGTTCTGATATGTCTTGATTTCTTACACTCATAACAAGTAACTTAAAAATCATTCTTTTTATTCCTCTTCCTGTTATTTTTATTATATCAATACTAATTGTTTTTTACATATTATCTTGTTCATCCTATGATAATGACAATCTAGTTCATTCTTATAATGTTCTGAATCAGTGGAATCCAATTTTATAATAAATCCCTTCTTTTATAAAGACATAATAACTTTTTTTTCCGGTGTCTAAATTTTAGTATGAATTATAGTAGTATTAAAAGTAACAACTCAACTATATTTCTTAGATTTATATTACACACTATTTACTATATATTTATACATCATAATAGTACCAATTAATTTATCAAGATTAATATTACTAACCTTTCATGTTTTATCAATATATGTCCTCTTATATTCCCATTAGTTTGGCATGAGATCAATGATTTTCTCACCAATAATCTCATAATATAAACCCTTTTCACCAATAGTTTTAATACTATTAATAATATCATTGAATCATTGATTCATTTTAGCAACTGATTCACCTTGAAAAAATTCAAAATATTGACAGTCGGATCTTACCATGGCTCTCCTAGATTCAATTATTTTTGATGTTACAAAGAAGGAAACTTATAATTTGTTCCCAATAATAATATCTTCATCCCATGAAGGAATATATCTATATATGTTTCATGTCATAGAACATAATAAAATATTCTTTACCATGTAATTCAATTGATATTCCAGCTTTTCTTGATTTGTAAAATTTCTTACATTTTTATCATGATTTTTTTAATCTCTAATGAGTAATACAAAATTTTCTACCCTTGTGTTTATAAAAAAAATCATTCTATCCATCCAATATTTGTTGTGAGCATTCTAAAAAATTAGTGTTCCTATAGAAATCATATTATCAATTCATTTTACATTAATTCCTACCATATTTTAAAATTGATATAAAAATTATTATCCACAATACACATTAGTGTAAGAAGTATTTATAGACAAAAATTATATAAAAATGTTTGACAAACTTGTAATAGTAAAGAAGAAAAATATGTTAACAAGTATTTGAGTAGTAGAAACATACTCTAATACCAATTTTTGGATCTTAATGTATATAGAGATGGTTAAATATAGTTGGATGTGAATTGTAGGTTTTAAAATATTCATTTTTTAACTCAATGTAAAATTAGTTAAACGAGGTTAAACTGAAATTATTATTAAAACCTCTCAAGTATTAAAATGGTGATCAGACATGGCCCTTGGTTATGATAATAAAAATACCATAATCTAGTAAATTAAGATATGTAATCCCACAGGTAGTAATGAGATATTGATTCTATATTAACAGTGTATATAATCATAATTTGTAAACATATGTAAGTAAATCCATGCATAATTGTATTCAGAGTAGAATAAAATTTAACCAGAGTATAAAATATAATATCATTATTAGGATGTTTGTGATATATTATAGTAATTTGAAAATTATCATAATAATGAATCATTATAATAATAAAATTAAAAAATAATTTTTTAATATAAAATGTATCACTTTTATATTACATTTAGAGGAAAAGGTAATATTGTAGTAAATAAGAAATAAAAAAATATACACTTATTTTAAATCAAAGAGAATGATATCCAACAACCAAGGATAAAAGTATCTTGTTTAATACTTACAAGAAAGTCAGTCTTTCCCTTATCAAGGATGGCCCTCGATATGATGATTAGTTTGTCTCGATATCCCCATGATCCCTCAATATGATGATGATATTTTTTAAACTATCCCCAAGTTCCCACTATCACAACCCTTCCCTTGAGACTTGTGATATGACTACCCCAAGATCGCCTCCAATAGGCCAGGGGCTGGCGACTAGCACCGAGTAGGTGTATCCCACAAATGGGAGGCATTTTCATAAGTACATTCACACAAACACCCATTTCCAAGCCCTATGGTACAGAAACAAAAACACTATGTAAAAAAGCATGCATACCTCTAAGAAACCAACAATATAGTATCACAGTACAAAAATTTAAAAGTAAAAGTGGAAAGAATATAAGAACTACCAAAAGGGAAAGTACAAGCTACTGAATCCCATACGTAGAAACCCTATCAGAAGGGTAGGTACAAAATAGTTATTTGAAGTCACTTAATCATACCTCGTATATTGGACCTCTCTTTAATCACCACCTAGTCCTGGTCTTCCAATGACTTCGTCAAAGCATCGATCTTTTACAGAAGAAACAACACAAGTAAGCATAGCCCATGCAGGGGTGAGTAAAACAATAATTTGTAGGGAACCTGAAACCTGAAATGAACACCACTAATAATTACATTAAGTATGCCATAGAGGAAAAAAAATTATGTAAAACATAAAGAAATCATAGAAAGTAAACCATAGTGGAAACACACGAAGTACAGTCAATAAGATTAACTCACACAGGTGATAGTCTAAAGAAAGAAAAAAAGGATTTCCAGTATTAGTAAATAGATCACCAAGTATATATTTCACCAGATGTTTTGGTGACATGAAGAGTATCGATGGAGCACAGAGTGTTGACAACGCAATGAGCATTAATGGTGCACAGAGCGTCAATGGTTCGCGAAGCGTCGGTGGAGAACAGAGTGTTAGTGGTTCCCAGAATAGTGATGGTGTCTTGAATGTTGTTTTTAACCACAACATCTATGGTTCAAGGATAATCGATTTTGCACAAAGAATCAATGGTGAATATAGCATTTATGGAGAACATAGCATCGAAGGGTCCAACAGTCCTCCAAGTCACATAATCACAACAAGACATACGATTTCATTCATAGCGCGCCTATTTTGGGAGAACCTACACCTAAATATGTTATTTTGTCAGCCAAAATCTAAAAAATCACACATAGAGTATTTTAAAATGATATACTCATCATAAGGGTCCTCAATCATCAAAATTTTCATTAAACAAACACATGTTTTGAAATAGACGACTAATTTAGTAAAAAGTGTCTGGTCCGGTCTAGGTCCAACCCGAACCATCCCGGTTTTCCAGATCCAACATCAACCATTGGGACACCGGAGTAGCTTAGTTGGCCCAGCATGACCAGCTACATGTGGAATGGCTCCATTATTTCACAACTTTTCTATGACATCCTCATCAACTCAGTTTTGACCTTCAATGCGGATGACAGCATGTCACGACCCACTTCCCTGTAACTTTCACTTCCATAGGTACCACGTGAACCCCATCTGTATGATGGTCACCACCCCCAACATCTCCAATACTATGAGATCCTGGTGACACAGCCTCAATGTTGTGCCCCACCATAGAAACCACCACAACCTCCTTTCATGGCTCCCATCGACCGCCTATGGCACGCACTACTACATGCTCCACCTCTAGCATGGTCTCATTGGATAATGTCCATGCTCTTCGTCGGAACCCATCCTCCCACTAAAATTCACATTTCCTTCACCAGTACCTTCTTTATGTGCTTTATTCACATCTCTACAATGTCATCAGGGATCAATACCTTCTGTCTCGGATCGTTGGGCCATGGATCATGGGTGTACTGATCCAACATTCACATAGGGGTTCAAAGGGTGAATAACGCACAAATAAAACTATAGATTAAGGGGGAGGTATTAATCCCATGAACACCCCAAGACTTTATCATGGCCTAGTTCATTCTACCTTGAACCAATAATGTTAGTAGGGTCGCAATGAAATCTATAGTAGAATAATAACCATGGTCTATTCCCTTTAATCCCGCAAGAATTATCCCTCCCACAAGAACGATCGAAATGTGAATCAACATGTTCATTGGTTGGTCTACATTTTTCATTTTATTCAATTAAATATAAAAAAATCACAAAGATATCGAAACCCTACCTCAATAATTGGATAAATCATTGGAAAACAATGTGGTTCTGTGCCGTCATCGATCCTTGATCCACCGTCGTTTGTCGTCTGGAGAGAGCATCCTTTTCATTCCCATAGGGTAATTATAGGGTTGTGGTGATAACTATGAATTCCTCTATCATGGATTATAAGAAAAAGTAAACCACCATTTCCTGAACACATAACATCTATATAATATATTTTTATTAAATATTTTAATGTCGTTCAAGTCCCAAAACTAACTTTTATAGTAGTCCCACACCGGTCGATGTTAGTAATCTCCAAAGGAAAAAACCCCCTTAAAAACTAAATGGTGGTATTGAATATCCAATATAAGTTACCTTTTATGAGTTTTTATTATTTCTAAATAAAATTTTTTTATTTAATTTTTTATTTATGGTTATTCCCCTAGTGACCTTTTCTGCCGATGACCCACACCGACCACTATTCGGTCGCGTCTAGGATAAAACCACTACTCTATTTTAAATGATTCCCTCAGATTTATGTTCCACGAACTTTTTTAATAGTTATATCGCTTTTTTAGAAATGTCACATTCTCATGCTATTCAAAACTAATCATTTATAAATAATATTTTTAGCCACAATGGGATGCAGAATCGCACTCCACCTCAGAGCATGGTTTCATAATTTTCCCAAATAAATTCTAAAAATAAAATCTAGAAAATATGATTTATTACATTCTCCCACCATAGGTATTTATGTCATTGAATTCCAATACAAGGGATTCTTAATAAAAAGGTGAGGGTATTGGGGATGAATATAAGCCTCCTGATCCAAAGTGCTCGCCTGGATATTCTTGTGATTCCACTGAATGTGTACTAGAGGAACTGACCACCCATGAAGAATCCTCTCTAGTGAATCCTCGATCTCTATCTTGTTCACCACAAAAATCATCCCATCATTAATTTACAACTTTCTCCAGTAGATGATGTGTGATGGATCATGAATGTAACTCCTCATTTGCGACACGTGTAAGACATCATGCACCCGGGGCAATGGAAGGGTTAGATCTAGGTGGTACTCCACCTCGCCAACTCTTCTTAAAATCAAAAATGGGACGATGTATCTCAAAGATTACTTGTCACCCCTTCAAAATCTCTGAAATCCCTGCCAAGGTGAGTCAGGAAGTATCACATGGTTTTCCTCCATGAACACCAAGAGAATATTATTCCTAATAGCGTATGACTTGTGTTAGATCCGTGTAGTCCTCATCCACTCTTGGATGATCTGTACCTTCTTAGTGGTAACCTGTACCAACTCTGGACCCATGAGTGCGGACTCTCCTAGGTCCATCCAACATAGTGGTGACTTGCATGATCATTTGTACAATTCCTAGAATACTTACATACCAATGGTAGAGTGGTAAATGTTGTTATATGAATACTCTATAAGGGGTAGGTGTTCATCCCAACTTCATCCAAAGTCGAGGATGCAAGAATGAAGCATTTCCCCTAGATTATGGATGGTCCTCTCCATTTGGCCATCCGTTTGTGGATGAAATCCCATGATCAAGTGCAACTGAGTCCTAAATTCCACATTAAATCCCTTCCACATTCATGATGTAAAGAGAGAATCACGATCTAAGACAATCATTGATGGAACTCTGTGAAGATGAACTATCTCCTACCTGTAGAGGGATCCCATTATCTGTACTATGCTCTAATCAAGGATAGGTGGGAACTGGGATGACTTGGTGAGTCATTCAGTGATCTCCTAGGTAGTATCATCTCTCCTTGAAGTGAATGGTAAACCCATCATTAATTCCATCGATATCTCATCCCACTTCCACTCTGTCACCACTAGGGGTTGATTCAAACCCGGTATAACCTAGTGCTCAACCTTCACATGCAGAAATGTGAGGTATTGAGAAATAAACTCTTCCATTGCCTTTTTCATCCTCGACCACCTGAACTAATGTCGGAGTTTCATATACATCTTTTCGACTCTTACTTGCACCATTAAAGGGGGACATATGGAACTCCCTATATACCACCTCCCACAACATCACATGCACTACTGTGCACCCTCTAAATAGAACAACATGCTCCCCACCTATCAAATATAAATTATGGGCATGACTTGTGGACATCTGAACATATGTAGTCTCGTAGTCGGTATCTCCGAGTTGTGCCTCCCTAACTCATTGTAAGAGTGTAGGGGTAACCAAAATCGAGTGGAGATAAGCTACTTCATCTCTATCCACAAAGGATATTAGCAATGAGGCTTACTATTCTGATTCCTTGTTTTGTAGCTTTGAACTCAATCTTCGGCTAAGAGAATCTGTCACCATGTTCCCCTTCCAAGGATTATAGACTATCTCGAAGTCATATTCCTAGATGAAATTTATCCAACACCTCTTTCTCAAGTTAAAATCCTTTAGAGAGAATATATATATGAAACTCTTGTTGTTAGAGTATATGGTAAACTGCTCACCTATTAGGTAGTGTCACTACATCTTCAATGTGATGAATAAGATTGCCAACTCTAGATCATGGGTCACAATGTTCTACTCATTCATCCTCAACTATCATAAAACATAAGTAATCACTGCTTTCCCCTAATTAAAGACTCGACCAAGCCTAGTCCTTGATCCATCATAGAAAACAACGTACTCAACACCCTACTCCAGTAATATTAAGATGGGAATGCTTGTCAACCTCAACCTCAGCTCCTAAAATCACTACAAGCACTTCTCTCTCCACAAAAAAGGATTCCCTATCCATGTCAAGGATTTCCAGGATGCTACTACCCTGTAAAATTCAGCTACAAACCTCTAATAGTATTCATCCAATACTATGAAAATCCACACCTCAGTAAAACTATTTCGTGTCTCCCAAGAAATTAATGCTTCAATCTTCACGGGATTTACTACAATTCTAGCCTCTGAAATAATGTTTCCCAGAAAGTGGAACACTCATATCCAAAACTGACACTTATAGAGCATCCTGTAATTCTGGTTCTCATGGAGTGTGTCTAGAACCATCCTCAACAATACCATGTGCACCTCCTTAGTTACTGAGTACACCCAAATTATATCAAGGAAGACCACGATGAACCAGTCTAATTAAGGCAGGAAGATCTTGTTCATGAGTCCCATGTGAACTATTGGAGAATCTTTATTTCCAAACAGCGCCAAAAATTACACATAGTGTTTATACTAACATCTGAAGGTTATCCTTGGGATGTCCTCATCTAGTACTCAAAGATTGTGATAGCCAGATTCGATGTCTATTTTTGAGAACCATCTCACTCATTTTAGTTAATCATGTAGGTCCTCAATACATAGTAATGGATAAAATTTATTCATGGTCACTAGTTTCAGTAACCGTATGTACACACATAATCTCAATCTCCCATATAGATTCTTGGAAAACAACACCAGGGCTACCGAGGGAAGAACATTGGGTCTCATGATGCTCGTTCATTACAAGTCCTCCAGTTGTACCATTAACTCATGATGCATTGCAGGAGACATATGATATGCAAGTGTAGATACTGGTGTCATCTTGGGGGTACAAATCAATGCATAAACTGACCTCTCTATGAGGAGGAAATCCCAGAACATCTTCTGGAATGACCTCATCATACTCGTCCACCACTACAAGAAACTGAGGACTCGTCTCATCTACTACATCGAGGGTCATGGGAGCCAATTGGTGTGCAATTGGATGCACCCTCCTATATAGAAGTCTTCCATGCACTTCTTGGGTTTTATTTCCATCAAAAAAGGAAAACATGGTCCCACCTCCATGGACACACCACACTATGCACCTAAAACAATCAATCTAGGCATGAACTATGGATAACTAGTCGAATCCAAGGATTACATTATAAGTCCTCGACACTGCATCCATGAGATCCCAACTGAAACTTTCTCCACCAAAGAGTAAGGGGACATAGTCGACAACAGTGTGTGACCATTTAATGTCCTCCTATAAGAGTCTATATTTATAGGGATCGATTTAATGTTTCCAATGAAATCTCCTTGTCTCAAACAACGGTTTTCACGATAAAAGAGTAAATATATCATGTTTCTATAAAAACTGCAGGTAGGGTGGAAAATACATAGATTATACCTCTTATAATCTCTGGAGCATAGGGGTCATAAGACTCCATTTCTTGATGCTGGACTCATCCCTTTCCACCAGATCTCCATTCCCATAGTCCCCCTGGGGGTGTTGGTGGCACTACCTTAAACCTTCACCCACCTTTCATTACCTATCTAGCTCCTTTTCCATGTCCTCCCACTGGCAGACTACCCTGTTCATGCCTTCTCCTCTTCCTTGGTGTTCCCTAGACCATCTATTGATCATCTGTATGGCGAGTCGGGCAATCTCAAGCTATGTGCCCCTGACCGTTGCACAAGTTGCACAACATGTCCTTTTCCTGACATGATCTTCCCTAGGAGACTTGTACCACTTGCCCTGGTTCTTGGTTTTATCCCCTAAAATGTCTGATCTTCTTGGATCCTTGTGTTATCTATCAGATACCTACTTCCGAATACTTAGTTGTCTGACTCTCAATGGTAGCTCCCACTTTCGATTGTGGCTCCCCCAGAAATATCTCTACTAGTAGAGATTCCTCCAGTACCCCAGCATATGTTTGAATGCTAAGGGATATCAAGGATTCCCTGATCTCCAGGCATAGCCCCTTATCAAAGGACCAAGTCCTGACGAACATGTCCCACACCATATATGTAGAGTAGCAAGAAAGATATGTAAATATCACTGAGTATTCTGCAAATGTATAGATTCCCTGCTATAGATACGGTAGTTCCTATATAATCATGGAGAATAATTTCAGTAGGAAGAACTCCTCCCTAAAGATAAACACAATTTATCCCCAAGTGATGGTCATCTCTTCATTCATTTTTATCACTAATCTCTACTGTCTCCTCGATGATCCATGTAGAAGACTCGTGGTTGGGACAAACATTTGGTCGAGAGGCATCCTAAAAAAGAATAATTCATTAGTAACAACCTCCATCCAATCCTTAACTACCTGGGGGTCTGGATCACCACTGAATGTATGAGGTCGCCACCTCAGAAACTCATGCAATGCACTATGCCTACGTGCATCCTCTATTGGTAACGCTGGTAGTAACTTCTTATCTTAAAGTGATGGTATCATTGGTACACCACCCATGGGTGCTATCTCCGGTACTGATCCATGAATCATTGCAAAATTTTTGGGTGTATCATTTCTGTGATCATGCATTGGGATCCTGGCTGGCATCCTCCCTGGAGGTATTTAGGAATAGAAAAATATGTACCACAGTCAATAGAGTATACCTGGTGAGCTGACACAAACTCTATAAGGACATGATAACACACTTAATACCATATGATACACCCTACAACTACTATTTCCATGTACCATTTTTGAAATAAGAATTCAGAGTCCTAGTGTATGGATATATCAGTTATTGCACCGAAACTGGATTCCCTAACCTGAAAGATGAACTCAAAACACTCGAAACAATTTCCACAATCCAATCTCACAGACTATGGGTTCGTTAGATAGAACTAACCACCTCTAATACCACTTTTTCATGACCATCCCCTCGCGGTCCATGTCGTGACTACCCTATGCCCACCTCCAATAGTCCAGGGGCTAGCGGCTAGCACCGAGTAGCCATATCCCACAAATGGGAGGCATTTTCCAATGTACCTGTACACACGCACCCATTTCATAGCACAAAAGTACTGAACTGAAAACACTAAGTAAAAAAGAATGCATACCTATATGATACTAACAACAAAGTAAGACAATAAAATAACTAAAAATTAAATGGCGCCAGATTATAAGACCAAACCAAGGGGAAATTAAAAGATCATGAATCTCATATATAGGAAACCCTACCCGAAGGGAAGGTATAGAAAAGGATATCTGAAGTCGCTAAATCCCACCTCTTTTTTCAAGCCTCTCTCTATGTACCACTTGGCCCTTGTCCACCAATGACTCCATCAATGAGATGATCATCTACACATTACACAACACGAGCGGGCATAGCCCGTGCAAGGGTGAATAAAAAATATTCAATAGGGACCGCAAAACCAAAATGGTACATCAATAAGAATTACATGATGTAAATCACAAAGGAAACACATGAAGTAAACCAAAAATGAAACACACAAGGTACACCACAAAAGAGACACACGAGGAACAATCAATACAGTCTGCTCAAACAGGTTCATGTCTAAAGCATGAGGAGAAAATTTTCTATTTTTAGTCCAAAAATCTCTTAGTATCTATGACACTAGATGTGTCGGTGTCACACAAAGCATCAATGTTGTGTGGAGAATCGATGGTGCATGGATTGCCAGTGGAACAAAGAGTGTTGATGGTGATCGGAGCGTCAGTGGTGCCCGAAAAAGTGATGGTGCACAAAGCAATGATAGCGCACAGAGCGTCGATGGTGCACAAAGTGTCGATGGTGCACATAGCATCAATGGTTCATAGAGCATCAATTGATCATAGAGCATCGATGGTGCCCAGATCATTGAAGGGTCATGTAGTCCCCTATGTCACATAGTCAAAACCAGCTCTAGGATTCCGCTCGTAGCACACTTTTTCTGGGGGAACCTACTACTCAAGCCATTAGGTCGTAATCCAAATTCAACAAAATCTCAAATAGAGTATATCAAAACGACATGCACGTACCATGTGTCCCAATGTCGAAAGGGATTCATCAAACTAAAACATGGTTTCAATTATACGAACAATATAGTAAAAATGGTTTGGGCCGTTATAAGTTGTACACGAACCGACCTGGTTGGTCCGGCCTAGCCCGATGGACTGCTTGGCTGCCGGAGCATCCCAGATTACCCAGCTCGGACCAACACTTGTGGGATGGCTCCATCATATCATGTTTCATGTATGTGCTCATGGTCAATTAAACTGCCATGTTCAATGCATACAACACAGTGTCCCAACCCCCTTCCATGTGGCTTCTACTGCAGTGGGTCCATGTAGACCGCAACTGTGTGTCGGTCGTCGCCTTTCACCTACCAACCACTCATGGACTTTTAGCTGCACGCAGCCTCCCCACCACTGTGGGATTCCATCGATTAATCTTCTAAGCCATGCCCCCACCAAAGCTACCAGTACGGCCTCCTGTCGCGGCTCCTCTCCGTCGTCTTCCGCCTCCACCATCGCAGACTCACCCTCTAGCACGGTACCATTGGATTTTGGATGTGTGCAGGCTATGCACTTCCCTCTCCACCTACTACCTTCTACACTTTCATCGCACCTCCGTAATTCCATCGTAGATCACAACCTTCATTCTCATATTATTATGCCAAGGATAGTGGGTTCACGGATTGATCATTCTTCTAGGATTTCAAAGTGAAAAGAACATATGAAGAACATTATAGAATTATAGGGGAGGTATTAAGAACATGAACTCCCAAATAATAGATATTGGCCTTGTTCATTCAGCCTTGATTCATTCCTGTTAGTTAGATTGCAAAGAAACCAATAACAGAATAATCACCAAGATCTATTCACTTTAATCCCACAAAAGTTATCCCTCTCACAAGAAAGATAAAACCAAAGATCAGCATATTAATGGGATGGCCCACATTGTTTTTTCAGTATAAGAATGGTAAAAGAAATAAATAAGAGATTGACAACCTACCTCGATGATTGGATCAAGCATTGAGAAGAATGGGGTTCTGTGTCATCGTCGATCCTTGATCTGTCGGCATTCATGATTAGGAGAGATCTTCCTTCTTCTTGCCACAGGAGAATTTTAGGGTTATAGAAATAACAATGAATTCCTCTAACATGGATTTTTAAAAATTGGAAACCACAAATTTTTCAATACATAATATCCAAATAAAATATTTTTAATAAAAATTTTAATAACGATCCGGTCCAAATACAAACTTTTGTAGCCAACCCACACCGGTCGGTGTTAGACCTTGCATATGGAAAACAACCTATTATGAATTCAATGGTGGTATCAGATTTCTAATCCATGTTTTTTTCTATGAGTTATTAGGATTTCAAAATAAAATAATTTTTATTTAATTAATTTATTTACGTTTACACCCTATTTACTTTTTCTGTAGACGACCCATGATGAGCAAGGTTAGGTTCTTCCTAGTGTAAATCTACTACACTAAGCTCAATGGTTCCCTTGGATTTGTGATCTAGATAGTTTTTTAAGAGTTATTTCACTTTTTCAAAAAAATTCTTGTGCTCATGCAATTAAAAGAAAAACACATTTCAAAAAATAGTTCTGGGAACCCCGGGCCTTGGAATCACACGTCATCTTAGTGTCTGGTCTCTGATTTTTACAAAATAAATTCTAAAGATAAAATACAAAAATCCAAGTCATTACACCCTCAATCAATATAATGTTATTTATCTCCATCATCCTAGACACTAAATCCCTCGATCTTATTCAAACAGTCAGACACAATGATTACAAAATAAAAGATTCTTAAATGATTGCAATGATTATGAACAATATGTTCATGCTTGAAAATTTCAGAGATATCAAAAAATAGAAATTTGAAAATGAAATTGATCACCACCAAACTATTAAAATTTTCATGTATTTATAGGAATATACCAAAAAAGCTTATTTTTCTGAGTTTGTTGTATCGACGTTGATAGCTAGAAATCTAAAAACTATATAACAATAAAAATACTGTCGTCATTTTGTTTTACAATATTTCTTATGTAAAAGGTATTCCAATATGATATAAAATAGATTTCAATATTTACTATTTAATATTTAGTCAATCTGGTTGATTTTCATATAGAATGTCATTACCATAAATTCTATGGGTGTGAATCTGATATTTTTCAGTTCTGATATCATGTTCGATTATAAAGACTATTGTCAGTTTGAAGTTCAGATAGAAAGTCTTAAATCTGATTTGATAACGGTTGATCTGATTATAATTAATTTCATACTCCATATAAAATTCATAATGAAGAAAATTTATTTTATATTCATCAATACAGTAGAACATTTTAAAAGTATAATATTAGTGTATTTTTCTACAAAACCATTCTAAAAACACATTGGACATAAAATAGATAGTTATAAGATATTTAAGAATGATTTTTTGATTTCCAAAACAAAGGAAATAGAAAATTCATAATGAATATTTTGAATCAACACACAATTGATATGAATGTGTGAATAGGGGATAAGATGGGTGGCCTTTAATACATGGTGTTGAGGATAGAAATGGATATTTTTAAAAGAATAAATTAAAACCGCATTTTTATTTCTCTAAAAGACTCCAAAATTAGTCATTATATATCCGTAGTAGATGGAAGGTCTCAATATGGTCGTAATATGGTTTTCGTACATGTTTTATGTTATTTTTAACACTTATCTTCATAGTTTAACCCCGCGATTTAACTATTTTTAACATAACCTTAGTAATTAATTTCTACCTCATTTACAATTCATAATGGAAAAAATTAAACTTAAACTAGTAGATAATATTAAAAATAATGATTTAAAATATTTATTCCATTTTAATAAATTCCATTCATATAATTGGAAGAATATGGTTTAAAATTATACGCACATACATGAAAAAAAGTGGGATTCCAATAGGAAAACTATCATAATTATAAAAAAATTAATGTCTGAATTTAAAACTAAATTTATTAAAATTGCATCAATTAATTAAATATTAATATAATTTAATAAATTTTATTTTAAACCCTAGTTGAAATATGATTTACCCTTTAAATTTATTTAAATGAAAATATTGTTTTCAATAAAAAACAATATTTCTCACAATTCATTGAAAAATGAATCACTTTATAAAAATACAAAACATTCACCCTATGATGGTTTTTATAAGAAAAATTAAAAAATAACATTTTATCATATAAATTTTCTAAAATTTGTAACAATTAATTTTAAATTATGTGTTTGAAGAACAACTAAACCATCATTTAGAAAAATGAAAATTTTCATAAAACATATCTTTTTCTAAATGATTCTTATTTTTTTGTTAATTAAAAACCCATGAAAATTTGTAAATACTTATTATTATAAATTATTTATTTCTATTTATTACATGTAACATAACATCTAGATTATAATATCCACATTTCAAATAAAAATATTTTAATTGGGTATTGTGTTTTATTAAAACTCGGTGTTAGATGCATCACATACTATAAAAGAGATTGAATTTATTTAAAAATAAATATATCATAAATTCTTGGTGTGTTAAATTCTCTTTAAATATTATTTTTTCATTTCATATATCCTATAAACCATGATTTTACTTTTAAGAATATCTATTTTTTAAATTACATACATGATGTTGTTGTAAATTCCTTTGGTTTTATTTATAAAATTCATTGATTTGATATGAAATTGGAATTCATTATAGAGATTATGGTTTTTTAAATGGTGGTTTCATTAAAACTATATTTATGACCACTATGTGTTCTATTAAATTCTTAAATAGTGATTTTAATCTAAAATGGTTTCCAAGAATGAGACCAGTGATACTTAATTGTGAAAATGTTTTCTAAACTATGAGGATTTGTATTTGATATTTTTTGAAAAATAGAGCACAATAGTAACCTTTGGTGGATCAGGTATGAACATATGAAACCCATAGTGAGGTAAGAACCACTAGGGGTTATTTCGTTTGATTTTAATAGACTATAGAAGAATCATATGGATTCAATTTGGGTCTAGCCATTATTACTCTATGTGTCTTAGTATTTATTCCCACATACTATAGGACACTTGTGATTGATTTTATACATGATTTTATGGATTCAATTTTGGTTTTTGACTTTTTTAACTTATAGTTTAGTCATGTATTTTTTTCAAATACATTCATATTATCTTAAATAATATCTGAGTTATATAAACACGAAATGATTATATGAAAAATATAATGATGTATTTTAAAATTATTTATCTTTTTATTGTTTTTTAAAAATTAATTTGGTTTCAATTATAGATCTTATGGATGCACGCTGTTAGAATTTTTATTTATTATTTATTAGTATTATACATGGATTTAGTTCTCATAACATAATTTTTCATTACATATTTTAAAGATTTTGTTTTATAAAACTTTGTTAATGGGAAAGGAATCACGATATATATGAGATCATCTTGGTTACCATTGCCTAATTTGAGAGATGGATTGGTGGTGATGGTTGGTCGCATTGATACATGGATTTTGTTCATATCATTTTATTATTATGTTTATAATTTTGGTCTTGATTTTTTATGTATCATATATTTTTACACTTCTTAAGCAATTTACATTGATGGTTTATCTTCTTCTATTTACTCAACTGAGTTGTTTGGTTCTTTTCTTTATCTCCACTTTATTGTCAGAAATATCAAGTGATGTTTTATGTAAACTTAGGAATTTTTTTTAAATATCTATCCTTAAGAACCTTTAGGTCTCTCATATCATAGGGATATAAATACATACATGAATGGGTATACCCAAGTGTCAATCTAATGATTGAATTTTGGGAGGGTAATCTAACTTTTGAATGGATATTCTCTGAAAACATAATCTTTCATACTCTTCAATATACCATTAGTTTTTTCTCTTTTAATAGATCTATGAATTTTTTTCACTAATTCAAATTTTAGAAACAAAAATTAATATGTTAACCTATGAAACACATAGGATTCCTAGATGATATCATATTCAACACATGCTGATTAAATATAATCACTTACAACTATTGTGTGTCATCACATCTCATACTCTCCAGAGACTTAATCTATGATTGTCCTACTAAGGTCCTCACCAAAAGGAATGAATTTAAATATTGAATGTACCATCAGAACCATAATGGAATTATCATCCATCATAAGAGTTGTAAAATACTAGATAAAACTTGGATGAACATGCATAAAAAAATCTCATTTTTTGTTAAGGGGTTCAAATTTTATACAATGAATTGTTATACACACCCAAATCATCTATAAGAATATAAAAATTTTAAAAATTAATTTTCTATTGTATATACATAGTATTACTTGATAAAAAATAGAAAAAAGTGGTATTTAAATCCTCAAAATTTTTAATCTACCAGTATTTTTATCATTACAAAGGTTCTTATCATAACACCTATGTATGATTTGTGAACGAATAATATATATATTTATAATAATTATGAAAAATATAAAAAATAATACATGAGGTATTATATAAGGGTTGAACTGATTACTTCACCCTTTTTATTGGTGTCAAGCTAGTTTAACATTGTAAATGCCCAAGGTCTCCCCATTTTTCATAGTGGGACATCTTGTTGGGAATTGGGAAGTTGGTATTTGAATGTAATTGACTAAAAATGTATTCACCTATGTCTTTAAGATGATGTATGTACATAAGAGTGGATCATTAGCTAGGTAATATTCAACTTCCTTTTGAAATGTATGACCTAATGGAGGCATTCATGAAAAAATTTCCTAGATAGATTTAGGTTAATAGAACATGTCATAAATTTCCATATGAATCAGATCCCCTAATGAATTTTTATAAAACCAAAAGTACTATCCCAACCTCTTTATTTGATATATGGAGAACTATCATTTGGAAAATCTAATATCTCAAAATATCTTGGTTGATGTGTGAGTTTTTATAAACATATGACTGTGATATATAAATGGATGCTTATATATCTCAATACTTGTAAGATTATCTTTAAAAATAACACATTTATGCTAAGCCTATTATTCCAACATCCATTCAGTCTTAAATAAACATCACATTAAAAAGTCAAATCAAATGTTCAATCCTTATAGTTGATCAATTTTTCATCGAAATATATATAGATTAATAGCATTAAGTTTGGATTTTTAGATCATAGGGACTATTGTATAGAGTTTACAATCAATGCCTCATGATATAACTTAGATCATAAGAGGGTCCTCATTGTATCTTCTATTCAATGATGTATTTTACAATTATATTTGCATGTTGGGAGTGAAAAAGTGTTTGGAAGATTTCATTATAGTCATGAGATACCAGAATTAGTTATAAATCTATAGACATATAGGGGGAATAAAAATTATTATTGGTAACTATGATGATGTTTTGGAAGAAATTATATTAGTGTTGGAATATACATCCTACAGTACTGAAGCGTCCCTACTCAAAATATATAACTAATTCATCAATTTTGAAAGATGAAACTTTATTAGGATTTTTTTGAATATATATATATTTTTATTAATAATGTGCTAAATTGATGAATATTTTATAAACAATATAAGAAAAAAAAATATTTTGATGACAAAAGTGTTAAAACTGATGGGTGAAAATTTTATGATGTTTGAATTTTCACCTAGGTTCCTTCTCCCATGTGTGAATTTATATAGTTATGAATTATCTTTGGTGCCCATTAATTAATATAAATTCTACTAGAATTATTTAATCCATTAACCCAATATTTTTTGCCTAGTATTGCGCCATGTTGATCCCATAATAAATTAAAAGAATCATCATTCCAATATTAAATGAACCATTGTGCACATTATGAAATAAGGAGAAATAGTGGAAGATATTATTATATAATATTTACACAAGTTATTTATGTGACTTCATAAAGGTGATGCTCAATATTTATAAAGGGTTTTGGAACTTATCAATGTACTATATCGATGAGGATCTCATTAGAAGCATGTATGAAGAACCCAAAATTGGCATCCATCAACTCATGTTATGGGTCTTCAATAACATGAATCCACTTTAACCAACTTTAGAATATGATATTACATAACAAAAAATCACAAAATGATATCAAAATACAATAGATTTGTTTTTTAGGGATGATCTGATCAAATTTTAAGAGAGTGGGATTTTTCCCCTAGTTTTTTTATAAAAAATTAATGTACAAAGAGATATGAAAATAATTAAAATGGGAGGATGAAAGAGAATGTTTCTGGCCTCCCCATGACCACCATGTAGAAACTGACACATTTTATATATTAAAACCACACAACCATGGATCAGTCACTATTCTATTTCATAGCCTATGCATGGTCATACTTGTATACCCCCATGAAACCACACCTATGTGCATTTGGTGCCAACAGAATGCATTCCCCAATAATTTCAATGCCCACGTGCCCCATGAAATTATTTCCTTATGCCTAAAATACCCATACATAGGTTCGTGGGTGGTTATGCATCATAACCATTTTAGATTAGGTGACTGGTATTTATTTTTCAATAAAAATGAATTTGGGCCTCTAATTTCAAGATAGGGATAGACTAAGTGAATTCCAGTTGAGAGTATTGACCAAATGTCAAATCCAATAGACACATAAGGTCCCAATCATGCTCCCAAGCATTTTAAACCCCCCTTAAGAGACTTTATATATAAAAACATAGTAGAATAATGTGGAACTAATGTTATTTGTGTCATCTAATAATTTTGATAGAAAAAATTTCTTGATGGACCTATTCACCCATATTCCCTCTAGGATAGGGAGATAGTCATATCTATAAACCCAAAAAGCAGAAATAATGATTATAATTCGCCGAATTCTCTAGAACCCCCAACTCAGGTACCAAGTCTTATTCTGAGGGATCATTATGAATACACTTCCCCAAAACACTATATTCGATTCTTTTCTATAGATTTCCACCACTGGTACACTGGCCTCCTTGAAACAGATTCATGATTATGCTTTTTTAAAAGAGAAATTATCCTAGACCAACTCAAATTAGAGTTTTTCAAATCCCATTGCAAATTGGAGCTATTCCCATCCTTTAAGGAAACACCTGTGTGATATACTTATCAAAGACACTTGAAAGGTTAAATTATTAATGTAACCCCCCTTTAAAGGTTAAATTATTCAGAAGACCATTTCTCATAGTCCTTTTCCCTTATACATATTATATACCAAATAAAACCATTTTTTAAAATCTATCTCACCACATTAGGCATGTATTATCTTAATAATGGGTCACTCACTAGTTATTTCAATATATAAATAGGGTTCATGGGTACGATATGTCTTGTATCATCCAGAAGACATTGATTTATGTTTATGGGGAACTGGTGGGATCTCTCCATACTCAAGATAGAAATATGAGATATTGTTCATCAGTCTCTATATCCTCAAATCATCAATTAAGGATTTCCCCCAATTAATGAGTCTCAGATACATAAAAGTCTCAAAAATAGTGTAATATCTAACATAACTTCACATGAACATCCTACATGGATAAACCAGAAAAGGTTCCTCATGTATAAGTATATCAAAAAAGATTTTCTAGAAAATATTATTTTGTGGTCTATTCTATATAATATTAAATTGCTTTACAACATCCCAAGTCATATGAAATTAAAATAAAAGACATTGTTGAATTTCTTACATGAACTATATAGGAACATCACTGGTCTGGTATGCATGTTAATAAAATTAACCATTATTTTCCTTGCCACATAACCTTAAAATGTGTTATGCGCCTCATGATATGGAACTAGACCACATATATTTGTATTCCCCTTACAAAGAAAATTAAAAATACCCAGTCATGGCCTATTAAACACTTCAAAAAACCTACTACCTCCTTTTATTGTGTTTAATGTGAGAGTACCCAGTTATAATATGTTAAATAATTGTGTAACGAACTAATAAGGGGATATATGGAGAACTTATCATACAAAATATAGATAACTTCTCATACATTCAATTTTTATCGTCACATTTATGGAATAAATCTAATTTTATCATCAAAATTTTAGTAGTTATTGTAACTGGAAAATATTTTATGACATTTTATTAAATATAAAAAAGATTCATGGAATAAGGAATAAGATCCTTAGTGAGATGAACCAACCTCACTTCCTCTCACTTAAAAAGGATGACATCTTAATCTAACTAGGTGATCAATAGATCATCAAAATTTGGAAACTATGAGTCAAATGAGATCTGAAATAACGATAATGTTCTAGTGAAAATGAAATTTTAGAAAAGTGTGTTTTACCAATTATCTTTCCATTACTATAAATTATTGCATATTTCATGTTCTTGATAATTCTTGTTATTTTCTTCAATTTCACTTAATTTAAACCATAAAATAGCATAATAAAACTTTTAAAATTTTGATTTATCCAATCATTAATTAATTATTATTTATATTTCAATTTTACATATTAAATCTCTTAAATTACTTCATTGATATTTAATGTCGTAAAAACATATCATAAACCTTTTGTTTTAATGAAATAATTCATCACTAACCCCATGTTTATTATGATAAAATATAGGGATATATGAATATCAATGAGGATAAAAATTTTCATTATAGAATGTTTTACTCTATTAAGATTCTTTAAATTGGCCAGTTATAAATTGCACCAAAAATCATGCATGACCTATCAGTACATAATATATTTCCAAATAAAATAAAATATGACTTCTATGTTTAATGGAAGACATCTATATTAATGATACATATTATATGTGTAATGATATCTATAACTAAATCTCTTTACATGTAACAAAGTTAAATAATAAACAATAATATAACATATATCCATTTTATAAAAAATATATATATAATTCATGGCTTCAACATAAGCTATATATAATATGTTGTGTCAAAACTAAGAAACCTACAAGACATGAACTCTCATGATTTAGACCCTCAGTGAGAGTAAAACTACTAAGAGGATTCTATGATAGATTGTTTTCAAACAATTAGGTTTCCATATGAAGTATTTACCTTCTTAAAACTATAATTAAACATGTAAATTTACATATCTAATAAGATTATTCTGAATAATGAAATTACCTAACTCTGTATCCCACTTCAAAAGGTCTCCCTAACAAAATCAATTATAAATGAAATTGCATGTATGGAATGATATAGTATGAAATAATATATTAAATATATTAAATAATCAATCAATGAATAAAAATAAACTAAAAGTATAATACCGCTAATGAAAAAAAGACACTATATGCCTTGAGTAAGGGTTTTTAGGTGAACACTAGTCATTAAAGGAACCCTAAATACCTTCTTTGAGCCTAGATAATTATCCTTAATAGTAGAAAATTGATATGTCCATAGGTCCTCACACACTGAGCATACCAATCCATAATTTAATATATTGTCTACAATAGAATAATCTGTCCAACATAAAACAACAAGTCCATAGAGGAAGAAACATGCTCCAAATGAAATGAGCAAGGAACATTGTGGCCCATTATTTATAAAATCCCATTTTACATAAATAGATAATAGGGTATTTGATACCTCATACCACCATATCATGTCCACATATTCTTATAAGAATATGATCATACAAAATATGCTAATATAATTATATGTTATATGCAAGATATATTTGGTATCTAGAGTGCCCAGAACTATGTGTATCTGGATTATCCATTCCTAACCATTATTCCATTATCTATAAATTTTTTATAAATTTAGAGGTCCTATGAAAAATAGATAACCAAATATATTCCTCTATAATCTCAGAAAATAACTATTATATGTGAAATAGGTATAATAGTAAGTATATCATATATATATATATATATTTCCCTCTTTATCTCATGTTAATTACTTGTATATCATTGAACCCATATGTATCATTATACATGGAATGAAATTAACTAACATGTGTATAAATTATCTCATTCCTAATATGAAAAATTAAAATAAATTCAATATTAAGATAGATGGAAGGTAAAAATATTTTAAATATTACACTAAAACGAACAAAATCAGGGTAAAGTGTATGAAATATTATGGGGCAATGAAAAAATCTACTCAAATTATAATTTGTTAATTCAATTGAAAGAAACAGTTTTTAATAATATTTCAAAATCAAAATCTAATACAATTTTATATTTTTAATAATATTATAAATTTAGTTGATATACACTTGTGAACATACAATTGAGTAAAGGGGTCACACTTTCTAAATTAAACAAAACTCAAAGGAACTCTATGTTTTTATATCCATTTAATCGCTATATAGAAAAATCACTCTACTAATATAATTATGTCTTTATAACTTCATTCACCCATTTCAAGAACCAAACCCTATGAGAAAAATTTTAAAGAGGCTATTAATCAATAAAAATTAAGGGATATACCAAAATTAATAATGTGTATACCGATATATCTAAGACACTTTGTCCACATGATTAAATATATAAATACACTAACCAATTATTTTTTTATCAAACCTCACTACACAATAACTCACCAACCACCCAGTGATCAAAACAGCCAACACTAGGTAAAATTTATGTGTGAATAAGTTCTCATGAAATTATTCATTTGAAATCCTTTTAACAAGAAAAATTAAATTAACTAAAAAATATGATTTATTCAATATAAAAATAAAAAATCATAATACCCTCACCTAATAAGATCCATACACGTTTAATTAATGGTCAAACATTATTCTAATAAACTGCACATCAATATAAAAATCTTAATTCATAGATGACACCCATTATTTGTCCTAATTCCAACTATGGGAAGCTTTCATTCTAAGAGATTATAGATGAATGGTGATAAATTAAAGATACACCTTAATGGATAAATGAGCACATTTTCTTAGTATTCCTACTCAACCTTATATAAGAACCCCATGAAATTCCCACAAAACATTGGGCCACACCCACCAATCAACCCTACCTCATTTTCACCCACACATAAATATTTTTATAAACACATTGAAAATTCGATATATCAAATTTTGTAGAATAAAATAAGAATAATATCTAAAAGGAATATGTTTATTCACCTTTAAATGCATAAAATCAATGAATTTAAGAAAATACCCAAAAATTGAAGTTATAGGAAAATGTATTAAAGAACATAATAATAGATGTAAGTGAAGGGAAGTGAAAAGGGAAATTTACTATGAGGACTCCATTTCATTAAATAAATAAAAGATCCAATTAATATTGAATTCTATATATAATAAATAAGAGAAGTGTTAATGGGAAACGGGGGTGGTATTATCCTTATAGTCGTCAAATGAGTGAGAGATAAGGGATGGTGGTTGTTGGTTTTAGTTAAAAAAAAATAATTTATCAAAACCAAAATATTAAAAAAACGAAAATATCTAACATGGTACCTATTACAAGTACACTCACTAAATGATGGTAATTTGAGAACATATCCCTTTCTTGATCAATAACCATGTACTTATTAAGACAATAAAAGTAACCCATTTCCCTTCACAAATCAGAACTAAAAGACACATCCATCCAACAATTAGTTAATATTTTTAATCTAATATATAACCTCTAACTATAAATAAAAAAACCTTGAAATGCACTGTTGAATATCAAAATTCAATTATGTATCCCAATATGAAAAAGGAACATTGGTTCAAATGATTTCAAACCTAGTTTAATCTGAATCCATCAACATTTGCGGTCCCATATCCTTTAAAATTAACTAAAACATCTATATTATGAAAATAATCCATTATTAATTTCAATATTATTTAATAAATTATATCAGTAGTTCTGAAAAATGGAAAATAGAATACCATATTCATGGATTATCCTTTCAACTTTATTTTAGAACCACATCAATAACTTAGGGAATTCCAAATATCATTATTCTTTTTGAATTAATAACAATAATATCATAATGTAGTTGTTCAAGAAGAATAGTCAATCATTATTAAACATAATGACTAGTTCGGTCACATATGATTCTGGTTTTTTAAAATATTTAAATTTTTTCTATAGATTATAATTTTTATTATTCATTACAACATCCATAATATCAAATATATATTATATCTTCATGGATTGTATCATTGATATTTTATTCCATATCCAGCTTCTTAATAAATATTTATTATAAAAATAGTTAGTGAATTTATACCCCAATACTCAATTACAATAGGAGTATCCATACAAATATTCATTCTCTTTTTTAAATAAGTTTTATTTTAATTTATTTACAATTTTCCTGTGGGAGAAATAAATAATATATTAATCATATTTAAGGAAGATATTTTTTATATGATTGATTACATTATCCTTCAATATAGAGGTAGCTTTATAATAATCTTTATTATCAAAAAATCTCTCAAAATCATTATATAAACATTCACTATTGGTAAAAATGTTTGTTTTTTATTTTGGGTTTTCTATAACATATTTTTTCACATTTTATTTAAAATTTTAAAATATTCCAATAGGATTAAATGTTTTTTCTTGTGGGGGAAAACTATTTTCTCCCTATCGAGTGAATATTTGGATTATCCTTCAAGATATTTTTTGTAATCTTTATTCATTTTATTCGTGGTGTTTTCATCATCAGGGTATTTAATTCGACATCATGTATCTCTTTATCCATTGTAGATTCATTTTAATCAAGATTTTTTTTATGATTTTGTATTGTTTTAGAATTTGAAATAGTAGAAAATAGTGCTCTTAAATTTATTCAAATTCATTTTTATATATAAATAATTCACTTCTATTTAAACTCTAAACATCATTTTTAGCATCTCGATATCATTTCTATGATTTTTATTATTAAAAAATATGCCTCCATTTTAAATTTTAACATAATATTTGTATATATATCATCATATTTTTCATAAATACTTAAAGATTTATGTTGTTTATTGCAACAATCCATAAAGGATATATGTTTTAATCATTATCATCATCTTCTGACTAACATCCCTATATAAATATATCATATTCTCCTTTATTACAATAAATATTTCTTATTTTATTTATGAAATAATTTAAATTTTACAAATTGGATCCTATTGTTTTTTGTCTTTGAAGTCATGTATGGTTTCTCAATTTTTCCTTAAAAGTGTTTGAATAATAAAATAAATTAATTTTCAGTCAGTCAAATAGGATTCTTTTAATTTTTGTATCAATATGTTTATATTTTAATTCAAAAATATTGAGTTTATGAGAATCATTTTCTTCCATTAAAGATACCTTGACATCAAATATTTCATGATGAATCCTTATTAGTTTCTCAACAGCATTTGATTCATTTAATTTTTCTCAAACTCTAGTAATACTAAAAACTATTTATTTAATAGTGTGAAAACCATAAAACAATTTAGCATTGGTTTTCTTTAAATCTTTTATCCTTTATCTCTAAATTTATATTTTTCCCATTCACATTAGTGTTTCTTTGATATATATTCTCATTCTTATCTTGTATTTCATTACCAGCTTTCTATCCCAATAACCATGTGAATAAATTTTCAAAAAAATGATATTAAAATATAAATAATATCATTATAATAATTTCTAATGTTCCTCTTATAATAAAGTTACATGGGTGACCCTTTTTCAATATGTTTAAATAAAATAGTATCTATAACAATGACTTCCAATCAAACAGAAAAAATATAGGGAACCATTGTATTCTTCTATCCCTGAAAATTCATATAATCAAATGTGGGTATACCACTATCATAAAAAAATTATGATTTTACATGATTCTCCAAAACAATGAGAAATAAAATATTATAAAGTAATCTGTGTGGATAACAATAAATCGTTATGAATAGTATTGAGGTAACATATAGGCTTGGATACCAATTGATTTTGTTATGAATGAATTTGAATGTAACACATAAAAAAGAGTTAAATTAGTGTTAATCACATTTAGAAATTTCTATTTTGAATAAATCATTAGAAATTTATAGAGTATGGATTTTCTCCAAATACAAAATAAAATTCCATACTTATATATTAATGAAAATAGGGATTGTGAGTATACAATATTTTTATAGTATTTGACCCCTAGGTGGGTGAATATGTCCTTATTAATAATGGTTAAATTGAAGTCACAAATAATTCATTGATTTGGCAAATTGACTATAATAATGTAAAAATATTATCCATGACCAACTGAATATATCCCAATGATGATATAGTATACCTTCTATTTATATTGATAGTATAATAGAGTGAATGAGATCCTCCATTTTTTCATGATATCACTATATTAATGAATGAACAATCTAAACATTATGTTGGGTATTTTATAATTACATTGAATTAATTCTATATTACATTCTGGATAATTATATTGAATACATTAACATCAAGATCCATCAACTCTTCAATTTTGGAAATTTACAACTATAATAAGTTCATCACATAAATGAAATAATTATTCCACAACATCAAATCCTTAGTTATTTTATCCAAGAATCAGAATTTAATTTTGATAGATATATTCAATAATTATTATAAATTGAATTTCCACAAAAATCACATCTTAAATTAAATATTCAAAAAATCTTTAATATCTCTAGATAATAGGGATTTTAATTCATAATACATCCCCTATAATAAAAAACCTCATCATTGAATCAGATATTTGAAAATAAAAATATATTCTTTTCCCTTTTAAATATTGATCAAACATCCTCTTAAAATACTCTTTGAATTTTGGGTATTTTTTTCAAAAACAATATTTTATAGAATCCTAAAGCAATAGTCATGTATTTGAAAATAATATGAAAATAATAAATATTCTTTTAAATACCTATAATATTGGTTAAATAATATATATATAATAAGCCCCACCAACATTATTTAATGTCACATCCCCACTTCAAATTTTCCTGAAGTTTTCATACAGCATCAAATCATGGAATTTTTTATCATTAAATAGTTATTTTAAAATCTTGATGTTGTATGTTGTGGTATGTTTAGTTTTTGATAGTTTAAAAATTCATGGATGGTTTTTATTCTTAATATTAAAATATTTCAATTAACAATAACTTAATTTGATCTTCACGTTTCATTCTTCACCCTATTCCGATCACTTAATTTATTATACATGGTCGATTATTCTTTTTTAATATTTTATCATATTGTGGAAAAATTATCACAAACTCTAAATTCCATTGGAATGATTATATATCACTTATAACAAAAAAATTTAAAAAAATATCAAAACTAATTATGAAATTGAATGTAAATACCAAAAACACAATGATTCAGGTAATCATCCCTCATCCTAATTCATTGGGTTCATTACATTTATCCTTTAAAAATTAACCATAATATTAAACATTCATGAAGTATGGTTATATGATCTACTAAGGTTTATTTTTTTTAATACTAACATGTAATATAAATGGTATTAATTGAAATTTAAAAAGATACATGGGTAACACTAAAGATGAATTTACTTGTAAATATGTTTTAAGATTTGATGGGGGTTTCACTAATGAGTGATAAATCTATAAAAAACCATTTTCCAAACCTATAGGATATCAAAAATGTTTAATAAAATATTTTTGAAACATAATTTGAAGTATATTTGTTTTTCTGAATGTCAATCAATTTGAAAAAAAATTCATAAATATTGGAATAAAAATACCTCAAAATATTTTTTTCTACTTTTTTTTATATAAATATTTTTATTTATTATAATTATTTATATTTCATTATTCTAAATTATTTTATATGAATTTAATTATTTATTAAAATATCCTATTATGATTAATCATATAAAATCAATACAACTTGTTAATCATTTATTTACAATTTATAGTATATTACCAAGAGACCTAATCCATTATACAAATTATTACATGACTAATGTAAAATAATTATTGTTTTGTATTCTCCCATTATAATAAAAAAACAAAGATTTCATGCAATTTTAAAATCCATTAAATATAATAATTTCTAATATAACTTATCTTTCATGAGTTTTAGAGAAATTTTTTTCTCAAATAATATTTATTTAATCAATTTTTAAGAAATATAAAATCCATTATTATTTTTAATATAATTTTTTTACAATTACTTGAAACTTTTTTCTAGTAATTTAATTTAAAAACTTGTTATAATTACAAAATAACACATGAATATCTTTCAACATCTGGTTATAAATATATAACTATAATTAATGACTTATGTGAATATTTTTTAATTAAATTTCCCATTTCTTTTGTAATTAAATTAATATATTTATATTTAACACAATTTTTTTCATCAGATTGACATTTACTACTAGTCTCTCGATAAACATCCCCTAACCAAGTAGTTGGGTTGGGGTACTAGTTTATGTTTGATTGGGAGATCAAATCCCATTAACCATTTTTTCCTAATAATGTTTTGGGGGTTTATATAAGTCTGATGTAACTCCCTGACCTCCGTTACCCAGAGTCACTGCATTATTACATAATAGTGGCATGATCACAAGGGATAAAATCCCGAAAGACTGATCAGTTTAGTCTCCTTGGAATTACTAGATACATTTAAACGTTTTACATTAAATTATAAAATGAAAACCAACAACAACTATATCTCCATTGACCACATTCATATCCCTTAGACTATCTCTAGAGGTCAGTCATAATATACTTCTTCACATCCTTGTAAAAATTAAACATAGAAAGGGGTGATCTTAGATGCTCTCTGGGGATAACAATATAGCCGAAACTTTCATAAATAAGCATAAACATATAAAGAAATGTATAAAACTAGAACTAAAGCTTTTTATACTTAAACTTCAGCATATTATGGAAAATATTAATCAAATATTTCCATTTACTTATTCACATGGATATTCTAGTAGTCAAATAATCACATGTAATATCAATGGATATTTCAAAATGATGGAATGCATAATGTTTGACATTCTAACCACATAGTCAATGTCTCGCGCCAAGACTAAAAATAAGATTTCTCCATGGCCTTATGCCAAAAAACAAGTTTGTCTCATGAGACCTACCGTTGTATCGTGGAGCTATTGCATACTCCACCCGTCACTTACTATGTCTAATGCATTCCTCATATGAAAAGGATTAAACAAAACACAAAAAATCATATTATAACCAGAATACGAAATTTCAATATTCTTTCCATAAACCATGAATGGTATAAAAATTACACATACACTATAAAAAATATAACAAAAACATCAATACAATATGGAAGATTTGTATCATAATAAATCAACTTAAAAAAAAATTAAAATCCATCAAAGGACTTTGACATAGATGAAATGAAAACTATTTGAGAGAAATGTCTTTTTTATAAATCAATTAAAAGTAAAAAAATTATAAATGAAAACATTTATTTTGGAAATATTATTAAAAGATTTTAAGGGAATCTTAGATGATGTTATAAAACTAGAGAATAATTGCACCTTCTGTATAAGTTAAAAAAACATTCTTACCTTAATTTTTCGAAAAGGTCATAAAGTGCCTTATTTGGAAATTGATGGAAATATTCCTTTAAAACCATTTTATAAAAGGTCAAATAAATGTATAAATTACTTTAACCCATATTTTAGAAAATAGTGAATTTTTTTGAAATACATTTGTAAGAAACACATATCTGGATGATAAAAAGGTCCGAGTAGATACTCATGTAAAAACAACCTCGAATGATAAAGAGATTATGAAATTAACCTTTACCTTGTACTTTTCTTTAGTCTATGGTACGTTAACCTCATGTATAATAGTTAATTTTTTTATTAAATTATACAAGAACTATATATATAAATATTATATCATATATGATCCTCTAATATTTATTTGTTTAAAATATTAAAAATAGTATTATCATTTTGGGTGTTAACTAATTCGTTTTCCTTTATATGCTTGGTATTGTAAGCCATGTTTTATATGGATATGATTTATTTGATTCATATCCAGAAATATATTAAGTTCTTAAAAATTATTTATATTGATAAAATGAAAATTATTCTTGAATGATTATGATGGGGAATGAATCTCATCGCTTTTGTGGGGATAGTAATATGTACATACGCACGAGCAACAATATCATCATATTGACAGTGAAATGGAATGTAATTTGATGTTATATAATATATATAGAATCCTTAACATGGTATATTTATTATTTACATTATTTATACTCGTTATTATACCCATCCCAATAATTAAGTGTTTGAATAATGAACTACAACACAACGTGGAGACGGTAAGCCGTATGTATGCGCGTATGGTGACATTGTAATTTATAGGATTGAAAGAATAATGAATTTGGTTGTACAATATTTATAATAACATCACAATATATAGAAGGTACTAGACTTATTATATTGTTATATATACAACAAATAAAGAGGAAATCTAAGATGAAAAGAACATGAAAGAGGGTTGTGAAATTATTACCTCTTCTCAGGGTGTTTCCTTTTGATTTGTTCAAAATGGATCTTTGGTTTGGAATTATGATCAATGTAAGTCATCTACGTCGAAGGGAGGGAAGTTGGGAGGAGATTTGGGCAGGGAATGGCTGAACCAAATGGCTTTAGAGGTGTGAAATTAAGAGAAGTGGAAGAACTCTTTTATAAGAGAGGTAAGGGAAACTTTAGAAAAAGCTTGGAATATTATTTTATAATATATTAATTTTCAGTTTATAATGTCTCCAAAATGATTTATTTCTAGGATAAGGTGGGTATGGGTCGAAAACCACACAAAAAATAGGTTTTAGATAGTTTTAGGCCATCATATTAACCTTATCTCTTAGATTTAACCCTTACATAAGTAGTTTACCTTTTACCATGTATTCTAGTATTATTATATTAAATGGTAAATAAACATACAATAAAAATCCAAGAAAATCTCAGGTGGTTATTTAATGACTTACCAATCATTATATAAGTTCATTGTCATAATCATAGATTTTTAGGACTATTATATTATTTAAAAATATAATATTTGTGTTAAAAACACATTTAATAAATATTTATAAACGAAAATTCATGTATGGCACAAAAAATTTTAAATTCAATTTATTTTAATATTTATAATATCAATTATTTTAATATTTCATTAAGAAGGTAATTTTTGCATCATCATTATGTCATAAAAAATTCAATTATTTAATGTCAAAAATTTATAAATAAAATACCATTATGTTTGAAAAGTTTTTATATTTTTAATGAATATTTATAGTCGAATTTATCTTATGTATAACCCTATATTAAAAAACTTAGTTATTAAACTTTGAATTTATCACTTTTAACTATTTTTTTAAATAATATAATAATAAATGTCCTAATATAATCCAAGTGGACTCAAATGATCATATTTTTTTCTAAGGTTAGTTTTGGTCATAATAAACTTATCCAATAGAATTAGGACATGTGTTAGGGTAATTATAATATAACTTTTATCTTTAATTACCCAATTTACTTTTATTTGTGGTAAATAAAAGTCAAAAGTTACTATTCGCCAAAAACTATTTTCATCTTATTGAACCCCATTTAACTTACTGATTTCATCCATGTCTCTCTGATTTTTGAAATTCAATTCACAGAAGTGGTAAAAGTATGTTTTATGCAAATTTTCAAATGTGCCTAGAAGGTGGGTAAACGACATTAAAATGTTCAATAAAATTTTATAAAACTAATTTTATTATTAAATGACTCAAATGAATTATATTTAAATTATATATGTATTATATATCTATTTTGATTTATGATAAATTTAAATAAAATAAACAGTTATTTAAATAAAAATTTGGTTTTAGACAATAACATAATGTTTTTTCACTATTCATCAAAAAATGAAAGTTTTCTGAAAAATACAAACAATTCACCCTAATATAATTTAGATATTCCTAATCCAAAAATGATTTTTATTTTCCCAAATTATAAACCTAGAATTTTCATTATTTAATTTAAAATTAATTTCCATTGTCAAAACCAAAAAAGCAGGTTTCTAGAAAGTAAAAACCTATCAAAAGATTGACATGTGTTTAGGTCAAATTTAAATTTGAAATTACTTATAATGACCTAAATTATATTAAATGATACAAATATAATCTAATAACTCTTCCAAACCATTCAAAAAATAATTTATAAATATAAATTATTTCGATTAAAAAATTTGTTTTCAATTAAAATTTATTATTTATCACTATTCATCCAAATATGAAATTTATCAGAAAATAATTATACAAAATTAATGTTTTATTTCCAACATCTAAATAATAAATTAATTTTATTTAATTGAATATATAAAAGTTTCAAATATTGGTTTTAAAAAATGTTATCCATTAAAGGGCGGTAAAATTGCATTTTCTGAAAAATACTGCTTTTATCTAAAAAAATGAATTTGTTCTTAAATTATGACTAAAAAACACATCATATGGATTCTAAAATTATATGGAGTATATAAAAGTCCAAATTAAGTTATTACTATTCATAACGGCTTTTTGAACGGCTCGTTTGATAAGTCGTGATGCGCTCAAACTCGATGTTGTGTGTAGCACATGCTATTGAATTTCTTTGACGAGATAACATAATATGAAATATTTGGGAGTTAAATTCTCCAATTATTATAAAATTTATGTCCTCTTAATTTGAAATTTTTCTTTGGAAAAATCATAAAAATAGAAAAATACATTTGTGGAAAACCCACATCAGAAATTTGGTTAATGACATTTAGTCTTAATAAGAGGGAAAGAGAAATGAAAAAGTCACCACCAAACTGTGATCTCAATTATGAGAACATTGGTGGAAATTACAGACATATAATTGGATGGAATATGTAAATATTTATAGGAAGTAATTGAGGTAATCAATAAAAAATAAGTGTAAAATTGAGGGACTCAAAGCCATCAATCTATGATGATATAATATACCATCAGTTCAAAAAAACATAAGGTATTAGGATAACATATTTTTGGTTTTAAGATCCCTTCCCATTAAGAATTAATTTATTTATATAATAAGTGGAAATAAAATATTCTTGACAAGTATAGTTTAACCCTTCAAAAAATTCCTACCACGAACTCATCTTTTACTCCAAAAGTTAATAGAAAAAAATATTCTATTTATCCTAATCGATTAGGATTCCAAAAATAATGAATTTATAATTCATATATCAGACTATTAAAAACTAAATTAGATAAACCGGGACATCACGTAGATCAGTGGTAGGTGATGTGCCCTTGTCTCCCTTGGGATGCGGGTTCTTGTCTCTCGCCCTTACTGGATGCGACAGTTTGTCACCCGACCTCTGGGTTGTCCTTTTTATAACAATCCAAAAATAATCTTATGTAATTATTTATGCTTAAAAAATAGAATCCAATGTCCAACTTAAATCATTCCAACCTTTACACTTATAAAAAATAATTATATCCAAACTCCTTGTCCAAAATTTATAAGGAAGGTAAACATAACGAAGATATATTTTTCCACATAATAACATGTGAATACCTTCATCATATATTCTTTCAAAACATGGTAACACCCTGAATTACCATAAAACCTTTTTGATATCATTCATGCGCTCTTATTTCCTATAGAATACTAGATATACCTTTTATATCCAAATATGTTGTAAACTCTAACAATGATGGAATATACAAATAGTTAATTAGTTCCAAGGTAGTCAATAATATACAATATAATTTATCAAAATCAATTATATCTTCTTCCGAAATCATTATCTCAGTTTTAGAAACATATTAAGGGTAATTTTTCCCCCAACCATATATTTTCCAAAATATTTAACTTGAAACTGTGTCACTCTAATTGGTACCATAAAATCTCAAATCCATAATGAAAACATATTGTATTACAATCCTTATATTCTTTTTAATTCTTATAACTTGTACATCATTATTACAATACTAAAATGACACAATGCTTTAATAACAACAAAAAACACTAATCATTCATCTTCATCTATTGTAGTATCATAACTTGATTATTATCCAATATTAGCATTTGGGTTATACTTTGATGATTGGGACATTGATTCGCGTAGTGACCCAACTCCTTGTAGATGAAGCATTTTACATTTGAAACCTTTTTCATACCCTTGAAATCACATACTTAGTGTCCTTTTTCTCCACACTTATAACAAACTCCAATTCCTATCATTCATTTACCAAGGTGATTTTTTTTATAGTTATCACATATGAGAAAATCCTTCTTTCCCTTATTCCATTTATCCATATTTATATCTACCATCCAATCCTTATCTGGCTTCCGTTCAAAGAAATAAGACTTTGAGAATTCTTTACTTATCGTATTAAAACATGAGACTATTTCTTGATATAATGATAATTCGTGGGAGACTATTTCCTGTCTAAATGTTGTCTTAATACCATGAAAGATATAAACATTCTTACACTTTGGATCATGTATATTTCTCGAGTTCTCATTCCATTTATAGGGCACCTTTTCTAAACAACGGCATACACAAGGTTAGTTTATGAATGGAAATGCATAATTACAAAACTTTAAAATACCTAACATACATTGAAATGATTATGAATATAATATATAATCATAAAAAAAATTCATTGAGAAATTATTTACTCATAAATCCTTCATAATGGTTTGTAAATTTAATATGAATTATCTCAATCATATCCCTCCAGGGTTTCATAACCAAGAGTGTATAAAGGCCCATTATCATGTACCAGCATACCCCGAGTCCAGCCTGAAACTCATTGTCAGAGTTTTCACTCCTAGGTACATTTGTTTCAGAGCCGCCTCGACCTACTCGTATCCAAACAAGGATGTATTTCATGTAAAATACAAAAAAAATATCTACATTACCAAAATTCTAGGACATTATTCTATACTAATCCTAAATTTCTATCTTAGGGTAATGTTCTTTCATCATATTTTTTTTTCTAAATCTGGCTTCCATGGTTTGTAATAAACTTCTTCTTATATCAACTGTAATTCCCCAACATCCATTACCCAGAGTCGATGAATTATTACATAACATTGGCATGATGACAGGGTATCAAACCCTGAAAGAACGATCAGTTTAATAGCCTTGGAATTACTAGATACATTTACAAGTTTTACATAACATTATAAAATGAAAAACAACAATAAAATTTTCTCCATTTACCACATTCATATTCCATAGACTCTCCCTGTAGTTCAGTCATAATATACATTTTTACACCCTGGGAAAAAATAAAACATAGAAAGGGGTGAGCTTAGATGCTCAGTAAGGATTACAATATAGCGGAAACATTCATAAATAAGCATAAAATTTAAGGCACTGTATAAAACAAAAACAAAAGACTTTTAAACATAAAATTCAGCATAATATGCAAAAAATTAATTAAAAAATTTTATTTTCTTATTCACAGGGATATTCTACTAGTCGAATAATCACATGTAATATCAATAGCTAATTTCATAATGATGGAATACATAATTCTGGGCATCATAACCAATAGTCAAGGCCTCATGCCAAGTCAAAAAATAATATTTTTCCAAGGCCCCATTCCAAGACACTAGTTTGTCTCATGATACCTATCGATTCATTGAGGAGGTATTGCGGGCTCCACATGTCACTTACTAAGTCCAATACATTCCTCATATGAAAAAGTTTAAACATAACATAAATATTGGTATTATAACTAGCATACAAAATGTCAAAACATTATCCATAAACCATGAATGTTATAAAACTAACACATCCATGGTGAAACATATAAAAAATCCTTCAATACAATTTGGACGATCTGTATCATAATAAATTAACTTCAAACAAGTGTAATATCCTTCAATGGTTGTTGACATAGATGAAATCAAAACTATTTGAGAGAAATATATTTTTTTAAATCATTTAAAAGTCACAAAGTTATAAAAGAAAACATTTATTTTTGAAATATTCTTTTATGATTGTAAGGGAGGATTCAACTATTTTATAACGGCGAAGAATAACCGCACCTTTCGTATATGTTAAGAAAAACATTCTTACCATAATTTTTTGAAAAGGACATAAAGTGCCTTATTTGAAAAACGATGGAAACATTCCAATAAAACCATTTTCTAAAAACTCAAATAAAGTTATAAATGTCTTTAACCCATATTCTAGTAAATAGAAAATGTTTTGAAATAAATTTTTAAGAAACAAGGATGTGGATGATAAAGAGGTCCCCGTAGATACTCACGTAAAAACCATATCATAAAATAATGAGATTGTGAAATTAACACTTACCTTGACCTTTTTCATAGTAGATGGTATGTTAACCTCTTATATAATAGTTAAAACATTGTTATTAAATTAAAAAAGAACTCTATGCACAAATATGATATCATATATGATTCTCTAATATTTATTTATTAATAATATTTCAATAGTATCATCGTTTCAGGTGTTAACTGATTCATTTTCCTTTATATTATTCGTTATGTAAGCCATGTTTTTTATGGATAGGATGTTTTTGATTCATATCCAAAATGATATTAAGTTCTTATTAATTATTTTTAATCATAAAATGAAAATTATTCTTGAATGATTATGATGAGGAATTAATCTGATCGCGTTCATCGAGACGGTAATCCGTACGTACGCATGAGAGACAATATCATTATATTGATGGTGAAATCGCATCTAATTGGATGGTATAACATATATAAAGAATAATTAAAATGTTATATTTATTATTTACAATAGTTATACTCATTATTATACCCATCCAAATACTGAAGTATTTGAATAAAAAAACAACACCACGAAGTGGAGACTGTAAGCTGTACGTATGCATGTATGTCGACTTTTTAATTTATAGGATGGATAGAATAATGAATATGGTTTTAAAATATTTATAATAACCTAAAAGTGTGTAGAATGTACTGGATTTATAATTTTCTTATGGAAACAAAAAATAAAGAGGAAGTGGGAGAAGAAAAGAACTTGAAAGAGGGTGGTGAAATTTTTACCTCTGCTTCAGGTGTTTCCTGTTGATTTGTTCCAAAGTAATCTTTGTGATGACTTTATGATAAATTTAAGTCATATAGGTATAAGGGATGGATGTTTGTAGGATATTTTTGCAGGGTTTGGCTGAGCCAAATGTCTTTGGAGGTGTGAAATTAAGAGAAGGGGAGGTACACTTTTATAAGAGAAGTGATGGTCACTTTAGGAAAAACATGAAAGATTATTTTATAATAAAAGAATTTTCTATTTATAATGGCTCAAAAATGATTTATTTCTAGGATATGGGTGGGATGGGTATAAAACCACTCAACCAATAGGTTTTAAATATGTTTAGGTCACCATAGTAGCCTTATCTTTTAGATTTAACCCTTAGTTAAATAGTTTCACTTTTACCATGTATTCATGTATTATTATAATAAATGGTATATAAACATACTTTAAAAATACAAGAGAACCTAATGTGGTTCATTACTTACATAACTATCATTATATATGTTATTTGGAAGATACTTATATATTTAAGGCTATTATATAATACAATAATATAATATTTTTTTAAAAAAACTCATTTATGTAAATTTTTACACTATTTTGTATTTGGTTTTTGTTAAAGTAAAAAAAACATGAATAATTATAACCAAATAAATTTAATAAACCCTAAAATGTAATATTCACCTTTAAAATTCATGTATGGAACAAAAAAATTCAAATTCAAATTATTTTAAAATTTATAATAACAATTAATTTAATATGTCATTAAGAAGGTAATTACTACATCATCATTGTGTCATAAATAAATTTAATTATTTAATGTCTAAAAATTATAAATAAAATACCATTATGTAGGAAATATTTTTTATCTTTATAATTAATATTTATAATATATTTTATCTTATATATAACAATATATTAAAAATGGTTTAGTTATTAACCTTTGAATTTAACACTTTCAACTATTCTTTAAATAAAATAATAATAAATGTCCTTATCTAATCCAAATGAACCTAAAGAATAATATTTTACTACTAAGGTTTGTTTTGGTCGAAATAATACTATACAAAAGAATTAGTACATGTGTTAGGGTAATTATAATATCATTTTTACCTTTAATTACCCAATTAACTTTTAACTATGGTAAATAAAAGTCAAATGTTACAATTACCCAAAAATTATTTTCATCCTATTGAACCAAATATTATTTATTGATGTAAACTATGTCTATCGTATTTTGAAATTAAATTCACAGAAGTGGTAAAATTACGTTTTATGCAAATATGAAAATGTGCCTACAAGGTGGGTAAAACACGTTAGAAAGTTCAATTAAATTTTATATTTTTAATTTTATTTTAAAATGACTCCAATGAATTATATTGAACTTATATATGTATTATATATCTATTTGGACTTAAAATAAATATAAATAAATATAAATATTTATTTAAATAAAAATTCAGTTTTAAACAATAATGCAGTTTTCTTCACTATTCATCAATAATTGACAGTTTTCAGAAAAATTAAAAAGAAATCATCCTAAGAAAATTTTCATATTCTGTATCCTAAAATGGTGTTTATTATACCAATTTAAAATATTATTAGTTTCATTAAATAATTTAATATTAATTCCCATTGTCAGAACCAAAAAGCGGGTTTTTAAAGAGAAAAAACTATCCAAAGATTGACATGTGTTTATGTCAAATTTAAATGTGAAATTATTTATAATGACCTAAATTGTATTAAATGATAAAATTTTAATCTAATTTTATTTTCAAACCATACAAACTCATAATTTATTAGTATAATTTATTTTTATTAATAACGTTTTTTTCAAATAGAATATAGTAATTTTCACTATTCATCAAAATATGAATGTTATCAGAAAAGTACCAGAAATTTATCCAAACTAAATTTGTATGTCCCACTTCTAGAGAATAATTTAATTTCAATAAATTTAATATATATAAAAGTGTCATATTTTGTTATTAAAAAAGGTTCGCCATTAAAAGGTGGTAAAATTTTATTTTTTATTAATACATCTTCTATATAAAAAATGAATTTATTCATATATTATGTCTAAGAAAAACATAATATGGATTCTCAAATTATATGGAGTATAGAAAATTTAATATACAGTTAATACTATTCATAACCACTTTTTGAATGGCTCGTTTGATAAGTTGTGGTGCGCTAGAACTCGGTGTTGCGTGTAACACAAGTTATTGAATTTCTTTGAAGAGATAAAGTATTATGAAATCATGGGGTGTTGCATGTGAATTCCCCCCACATAACATACACTACATCACAACTATAAATTTTTGGCCATGAACATGGTATACAGGCACATAATAGACTATTCCTTTGACAACCATGACATGTTTTATTATATATTCTCTCATGTGGTCCTTCTCTAGGTGGTATATATTCTCATAAGTATTCATCATAAAATATATTGAGACTTTGGGACCCATTTGAAATAAAAAACGGCTCTCATGAATTGGTTCTTCAAGCCTTTCTATGTGCACTAACCTCAAATATATTTTTCAAACTTCGGTTCTGTTAAAAGGTAATAAGGGGTTTTAACCCCTGTTAAAAGAAAAACAAACATTTGATTATTTTTATGATATATTGAAAATATATTTTTTCTAATAAAATAATGTTTAATGGACTATTATTAGATCACGTTTTAGATAATTTTTATAAAATCTATTTTTTTAAAAAAACTATTTGACATTTCGTTGATTGGTATTATTTTATATTGTTTAAAAATGATTTCAAACATTTATTTTCATTATAATTTGAAAATTCAAATAAAAAAATATTAAACTATATCCAAAATCAATAGCTGAATTACTAAATTTACTATGTGTGTGTGTTGACACAAACATATATTACTAGATTTTTATTATTAAATTTTATTTATGTTTTTAAAAATATTTATGTGTTTTTCCTGTGATATTATTTTCAATAATATTTGAATATAATTTTCTAGAGAATTTTGAAAATATTTCAAAGAATTGTTTTTTACTTGGGGATACAAATATATAAAATAGATATTTTTTTTTGAAAAAGTGTACAAAAGAATTGGTAATTTTAAAAAATATATTTCTATATTTCAAAACTAGTTGATATGAATATATAATTCAAAATATTTAAAAATAATTGATGTATTGAATGTTGTAGGTAGTTAATCTAATTGATTGATGTCAACCATGAAGATTATGATCATTAAATTATTATAGATTAATTTATTACTAATATTATTGTATAATTTTAATTTTTTAAAATATGTTGATAAATAAAACACCTCAATGAAATTATAACAATATTTTTTATAGATATTTTGGTTTGTAATTCCCCTATATACAATATCATTGAGTCACAGATCAAATGTTCAGCTGTTTGGTAGAATTATGTAGTATATTAAATAAAAATCAATAATTGACAATTATGAGGGAGATTTATTGTCCCAAAAACCAATAGATATGAACTTATCACTAGAACTAATATATCCTTCAATAATTATAAAAAAACAACCAATCAATAATATCTTATTAAAAACTAAAATCACTTCTCCCATTAATAAGTATTTTTATATGTAATATTTGACTAAGATTGTGGTCTATAATAATGAATCATAATAATAATATTAGGACACAACTATGTTGAAGAAAGTGATTATTGAATGTGGATTATAGAAAACTAAAAAAGATGTAAGAAAACTTCTTCCATAGGTTGTTTTTATTTTTCTACTTTAATATTCAAACTAAACCATATAAATTATATATAAGATGACTTAAAAAATAGAAATTGGAATACCATAAATGAATAAAATATATATTCCATTTTTGATAATAATAAATTATCCAAAAATCAATCAAATTATATTAAAATATAATAATTGATAACCATATTTGAAAGAAACATTGATGAAATAATATCTAATCATTTAGGAAATGGATTTTATAATTTTATATTGGAAGATATTCAATAATTATCACATATATTCTATAATCTATATACAAAATAAATATTTTTACTCTATTTATTAAATTTACTTTTTTGTATCTATTACACCCATTAGATTTTTCTGAAGAGTATTTGTATTAACCTTTAATATCAATGGTGCTGAATACAAAAATATACTATTTATAATGGAAGTATTAAATTGTAAAGGATTCTATTAGTGTTTATTAAGCATTATGTTTTCTGATTATTGATTTATTTTTTAATAAAGCATTGTAGAAAATTTATAAAATTATAAACACTATGAATTTATTTAATATATTTAGGATTTTTTATATTAATTATTTGATTAATGTTCTTGAATATAATATAATTAAACTTACACTTATAAAAAGACATGATCTAGAAATAATAGTGTATTTTATGGCAAATTAATGTATATTAGACAATGAAATTACAATACTACAACCAATAATTATATTTTACATATACTGATGGAGAAAAATATTTTTTATGATTAACTATTGTAGATAGAGACATTATATACTATAAGAGTCAACTCTAATCATAAAAAAAATTAATTTATCTCAAAGGCCAAAAGAAAAATATTATATAGATATGATGTTTGTTTATGCCACATGTACTCATAAAAAACTGAATTTTTATATAATGTGAATCCAATATCCTACAACAAACATTTGGGTACATAACATAAGTGATATATTTTTCTATTTCATGATGTTAAACCTTTTAAATTTATTTTTGAATCTTTTGGTTGATAATGTGTTTAATAGTACTTATGAGTATATAAATTATCAATGAATTAAAAAAATGTATGAATGGGTTTTTATATGGATAAAAACTAACATAATATATATGGATATCCTAGACCTTGACTTGAAGTGATGTTAGTGACATAGATATTGAGACATCCCCAGGTTCAAGTTAATACAAAAATTAATATGCCCATAATTTGGAACCCACTTTGATTCCATTATATTCATTAGTTTCCATTATTTTTATGTCTTTATTTATTATGGTTTATTTAATCATTATGAAAATATTATAAGAGAAATAAAAGAAATTTAAATTTTTACTAACAAAGCCCCTTGGGTGAAAATGAAAATATCTTTTAAATATGAGATAAAATTGATAATATTTCTACATAGTATTTCTCAGGGCATGAAATTTCATTTCATTTTGTTTGTAGTTGTAAAACATGACCATTTTTCCTATAAAAAATACATCATCTCTTAAAAATTCTATTTTACATGCTTCATAATGAAAGAGAACTTCATAGCGATCTTAAGGGAATGATGGAAATATCATATTATGTAGGATTTCTTATCCTTGTTTATTGTTTAATAATGTTATTTGTTTTCAAAATAGTTAACATAATTTATTTATTTTTTTAAAATTCAGAAATAAGTAATAGTTATATTAAACTAGTTATAATATTATAGCGGTACTGAACACCATTAATTAATATCATCTGACTATCATATAAAAATAGTTCCTGACGTCCATCACATAATATAATGGACACCACTAACTATTCTAATTATTTACATACCCTTTTATGGTTTCTTAGTATATATAAAACCCAATAAGAGGGTAACACTTGATTATGAAAAATTATTATCATATATAATTTTAATAGTTGAAGACTTTCATAAAATATTTACACTCAACCACATTTCATCATGATGATATGGTATTGAAGATGTTAATTATACTGAGAATAGGTTATGATTCATGGGATGAATGGAACACTTGCATGAATAAAAATTATAGGTTTACCACAATGGATGTGGCCTAGTTTAGGGAAAAAGTTTTTATTATTATATGATAAATTATTTATTAAATATTAAATAAGGGTTCTCAAATAAATAATCATAGTTAAATTTGAAAAATAAGTACACTTCAAGATTTAACATGGGTGTCACACTCTCATCAATTTATCAGAACAATATGAAAATTGGAACAACAACTTCAGAATGATTTATAGATACAATAAAATATTTGAATGTAAAATTATCACTCATGTATCATAAATATTTCATGATTCATGTTGACATGAAGATGAAAACGGTTAATCTCATATATTTTCTATTAAATAATGAGATAAATATGAATAAATATAATAATTTATATTTTATCTTAAATGTGGAGTGATTTTGACATGGGTTAACAAAAAAATAGAAAAAATATTATTATCATTGGATAATTAATTTTTTTTGATTTATTTATAGTCCCTGAAATTTTAGTCCATTATATATTTATATATTCAATAAAGTATATATTAAATATGTAGTATTGGTCATTTGGGTTGTTTTAATCATCCAGATATCATATCATATGACCTCGTTTGGAATATAGTTAAATATGATATACATGGACGAATGAAATTATGAAGAACATTATAGTTGAAAATTACATATCATGTTTATGGGAGAATTATTATAGATAGTGGGATATGTGGTAAAGATATTTTGATAAAGTCTTGATAAAAAATTGATGGTTATTGGTGGTCTATAGATGATTGAGGAGTTATACAATGTGTCTTCCAGATTGAAATTATGATATATGATGTAGAGAAACAATATGGGAGTTATTTCAATTATAATGCAATATATTTTGATTTATAAATTCTTAATAAAAGGAAAATTTAAGGGAGTTATATTTTACCTAATGATATGGTGCTATAAAAAAATACAATTTGACAAAAAAGTCGGGATATGAAAAAATTATCTTGCATGGATTATAATGTATAACATGATAAGTAAGATGATTGAGATATACTAAGTATTTCACTAAAAAGAATATTCTTATATATGTAGCACCCCATGATTTTATATTTTTTCTATTATAAATAAACGTGATATGTTTAATTGACTGCTTTACACACATCCCCAAATCTAAATGAATTATAATATAGCAGCCCTTTAAAACCTAGGATCCAAAATGGTGGTATGAATAAAAATAACAACATAATGAAAAATATTTATAAAAAAAATTCATGAAAAAATATTCATCAATTCTTAATTATTAGTTACTTAATTTTTTGCACATTCGTTTTATGCTTCATAAATATATTTCCATCAAAAATTAGTTTTAGTGCATTTTGTGCCAAGATATTATATTTTATTTTGTCGAATTAAAAAATTTTAATCTATAAAATAGTATATAATTTGATAAATAAATATATCCAAATTATCATAATGCGAAATATTTGGATTTTCTTAAAAGATTAATTTGTTAGTCAATAGTGAAAAAATATCGATATTATGGAAAACATTCAATTATTTAAATAGTACCATTTACCTTTTAATTTAATTTAAAATATTATTACTTATTTTTGGTTAAAAAATAAAATATATTTAATTAGAGTCTAAATTATTCTTAATTATGGTATAACCACATTTTTAACCATGAAAATGCTTTTTTTTGTAAAAATACTTAAAATGTGTTTAGTGGGTTTATTTTAAAATTAACTTCTACCACTTATAGAATTTGATTTTGATAAAATGGATTAAAAATTTTAAATCATCATTTAATTTTTTTAATGAGTCCAACATTGTTTTTTTGTCATAATTAATTGTAGAACCAGTAAAAAATTTGTTGCAATGGATAAGGTTAAAACATGTTTACATGGGGTTAAGCGAAGAGATATGGGTAATTTTTCAACATTCACTTCTATAAATACTATTTTAAATTAATATTTTGACCATAAATCATATTCTGTTAAAAAATTATTCTTTTTTAAATAATTTTAATTGAATAATACAAGATTATATTTTAATCTTTTGAACAACTCCTAGTGTGTCCCCTCTCACACTTATAAAAGGAGACACCACATCCTCTCTTCTCCATATATCATGTTCCTATTGTAGTGGAAAATACCTACAAAAATATATTCCTATAATCCCTACCCACATTCTATAGGTATTTTTTTATCATAGTAACATTACTTTAAGGTACAATGTTTAAGAAAAGGGAGGTTTCACAAGGAAGAGTTGTAACTCTTAACCGAGCATGTTGAATTTTACCTGTTCTTACACCTTATCTAAACCTATTATATCCATCATAAAATTATGATTCTAGTATAATATTCATAATGAGATTTTATTATTATTATTTATATAATTTTTTCATACTCTCTTTCCTCAAATGGGAAATGATGGTAGCGCTAGTGCGTACATGTGGTACTCTGACTGCACATAGCAATATGACTCATATTCCATCATCACATAACATAGATAATTAAAATACATTATCTGATAAATTTATATTATTTTTAAGTTGTAAAAATAATTTTTTATTGAAAAAAATATTATATATATTCCTTTCCTTTTCTTCTTAAAAATTAAATTATCATTAATGCATACACACATACTTCTATCTCTATGAAGGATGTAATTCATTTTTTCTACCAATAAATTTTATGGATGGTTTTAAATTCAAATATAATAAATATATATTCTATTTATATAATTATTAAGAATATGGATATTATATATCCATGATTAAAGTAAAAGGACTAAAATTTAGGAAACGGAAAATTCATTAAAATGAAATAATTAACAATTAGAAATGACTATTTTAATAATGAATTATTAATTAATATGTGTTCATGTTTTATAAGAGAATAATATATGATATTATAATTATGTATATGATTAATTTATATATTTATAATATATTTTTATATATTATAATATAGGTTATATCTCTTATAAATCAAGCCAAGCATGAGGTAAGGATTTTATGTCACAATCTCATTTTACATAGATTGTATATGCTTAAATTCTTAATGATAAGATTATATGATATATCAATCCAAAATATCCAGAATTTTAGTATTATTACATTATTAATAGTGATTAAATGTTTTAATTTCATTTTATACTCTTTATGTACACAAGATACAAAAAGACCCTTTTTATGAAAATCTACTTTATTTCTCACTTCAGTTTGGAATATTTTTCCTCCATGTCGAATTTTTAATAAAACAATTTACAATATTGTTTTTAATATTAATTAAGTATTTACTAAATATTTTTTCCCCAAATTATGCTTTCTAGAAAATGTATTAAATTAAAATTCTTTTCCTTTTCTTAATATGGTACTTTTTACAAGTGGTGAAAAATTAATTATTGTGATTACTCATATTCTTGAATGAATTTTCTTGCTATGATAAAAAATCATTGATTTAAATCTTCCTTTTCATGTTTACATGAATATTTTTGAAGAAATTTTTTTCATTAATATTTTTAAAAAATTTATATTCCAAATATGTGTTTTAATGTTGAGAAGGGTATTTTCTCCATGAAATGTTCAAGTGATATTTAAAAGATAATTGTTTTCTACAATTACATCCTTTAATGTTACTTATGAAAAAAATTGTTAATATTCTATGATATAATCATTATTATTTATATAAATATTTTAGGGTTAGGATTACAAAATATTGATGAAACTCATTTTCATTTCCAGAGGTTATGTTTTGATAGAATGATAAACTTTTTCATGGTATTGTGTTATACATATGTATAGTTTATGAATATTTGGTGGGTGGTTCTATTATTGATCTTCAATTAATTTGGTAGATATTTATGTTTTATGAGAATAATAGGTATAGAAGAGGTTATCCCAAGACAAAGATAGTGCACACTTGAGGTTATCAAAATCCCAAAAAAGGGTACATGGTGTTGAGTCAATAAGGTTTTCTTATGAATTTCCCATTCCTCTATATTTTGAAAACCACAAAAACTCTATCTTAAAGAAAATTATTTTCCCGTAGAATTATCTTAATATTGAAATTTTTTCTTCTTCCAAGGAAATATTATCCTTACCTATGTTTTCATTGTTTATTTTATTGTCACTCGAAATCTAACTCATTTTATTCCTAATTATAAAAACTGGTTACACATCTAATGCCTCAGAATCATATAAATCCATAGTTATAGAGTATTCGGTTTTTAGACTCTGAATTCTCTGAAATTTAGATTCTGAAGTCTCTGAAATTCAGAATCTGAATTCTCTAATATTCAGACTCCGAATTATTTGAAATACAGACTCCAAATTCTCTAAAGTCATACTCCAATTTATCTGAAATTTTGACTCTGAATTCCATCAAATTTAGACTCTAAATTCTTTGAAATCTAGACTATGAATTCTCTGAAATTTAGACATTGATTTTAGTGAAATTAAGACCCTGAATTCTTTGAAATTCAGACTCTTGATTCTTTGAAATTCACACTCTAAATCCCTTAAAATTTAGACTCTGAAATCCTTAGAATTCAGACACTTAATTATTTAGAATTCAGATTCTCAATTCATTGAAATTCTGACTCCGAAATCTCTATAATTCAGGTTCTGAATTCCTTGAAAAACTGAATCTGAATAATAATGTTTTATAGTCAACAAATTTTTATTTTCTTATACTATTAACATTATTTTTCCTTACACTCTGAAAATGATAATTTGTTAAGAAAAATTATTTTACTTACACATGTTATAGTAATTAAACAATGCCATGCAATCTATTTCAAACTAATAGTTTTTTGACAGACACATGTATAGGTCCCTCTGAGATTCATGGAAAAATATGACTGTTCGATGAGGGATCTGACCATTGGAGAAGTTCCTATAAATAGTAACTCATTTGAATGAGCTCAAGATCTATTGATCGCTCTTAATATTGCAAGATGTTGAAGTGATTTTTAGAGAGAGAAACTCTGTTGCTTTGTGTGTACTAAACATCTTGTTCATCTTGCTTCGTGTGACAATAATTTTTTTTAGTACAATCGAGGGCTTCCATGGATAAGAAGACAGATGTTCTGACTACCTTATAGTTCTAGGACTTTCGTGGATATGAAGAAAGAGGTTCTGACTACCTTATATTTTGAGGGCTTGTAGGTATAGAAAGACAGATTCCAATATTCCTATTTATGGATTACCCTAGTTTGGGTATGATAGGATTTCATGAAAGTATAAATCAAGGTACCATTATACAAGGTTGTTGGATACCCTACTCTTGGGGTTAAAAGATTTACTACTTGTTACATTTTTTTCACATTTATTTCTACTGTATTTTGATAAAGGAAGAATATATAATCATCTTATACATTCATATAAATTTGTTTTCTCTGATATTTAAGATTTTATTGGCTTAAAGGTAGAATCTTTTCCTTGTAAACTTTCCTTATGATTCATTTCTGAAACCATATTTTTGAAACCTAGTAAGTTTGTTTAGTCGAACTAAAATATGTCTTTTGAATTTACCTTGTTTAAATTTATTAAAAATAGTTTTCCTTATGGTTAAAAATGAATTCTTTTAAACATAAAATTCACCCCCCACTTGTAATTGAGAATATACATCATTATTTAGATCCTACAATTATTATCAAAGAATGTATCCTAAATACTTATATTCACATATTTGTTTTATTTCTCAGGTTTTTGTTGGTAAATATTTTCTTTGATTAGGAACTTGTTATCCTTTGTTTACAAACATTTACTATTAACATGATTTGTATAAAGATATTTTATTTTATAATGGAAGGAATGAATATTGGTTTGATTAAAAATATAAATCCAACTAGACCACTTATTTTTTATGGCAATGACTATGATTACTGGAGAGATCATATGAAGAATTATGATATTAATACTGGAGTGGAAAATTTTTTCATTCTCACTAGAGATTACAAGATTTCTACTAAGGAAGTCAAAAACATTACAAATCATGAGAAGACATAATATCAACTAAACTACAAGGTACACAATACATTATTGTGATCCATAACCAAGAATATATATAGTCAAATTTCTTCTTGTGAAGTAGATAAATGTATGTGGAAGAAATTGGAAGTTACACATTTTGGTACATCCAATGTGATTGAAACTAGAAGAGCTATGCATAGAGCAGAATAGTATGGATTTCTATTTGTTTATAGAGAACTAATATTCAAGGTGGAATAAAGGATTATGAAAATTGTTAACAGTTTACAATCTATGGGTGAAAAGGGTATTGATGAAGAATCTCTTGTGGAAAAGATAATATATATCATGCCTAATGAGTGAGAATCAAAGAGAAAAACTATTGATAAAAATATGAAAGTATCAAAAATTACACTTCATATGATTTTTGGAACACTTCTTCAACACGAGACATGAATTAAAAGTGATTCTGATATGAATATGAAGAACAATTTAAATGGAAGTGTAGCCTTTAATACTACTAATTCCAATACTCTTTAATGGGTTACAAAGTTCATGTCTAAGAATGTAATTGTTTTATCTGAATTTATTGAAAGTGAATACTATTAGAATGAGCATGATAATATTTCCCGAAGTATGAACAATATAGTTGGGAGGAAAGACTTTCAGTATTGATATAAGAAGAAAGAAAGAAAGAAAAATAACTATTTGTAAGGCACTTGTAATGAATGCAAAAGAGCAGGGCATATAAGGAAATATTTTCTTATGCTTAAGAAAAAGGATAGAAAAGAAAATCATTCTGAGAGGAATATAAAGAAGTAGCACAATGATAATTCTTAGAATGTTTTGAAATCCAATGACACCGGGAGTGCAAGTGGTGGTGACTCTTCTGATGAATCCCCAGAGTATGAATCTTCTAGTAAGAAGAATCGTGGTCTACTATCCAGACTACCCATTGAAAATCTTTTTCTAATGGACAAAGTTCAAAATGGTGAATCTATCACTAATGTATCATAGAATGAAAATTATTCTGAGGAAAAATATTATGAGTCTTCCGATGAAGAATCATCTTCTAATGAAGATAATAATTCACCTTATTATGATGAAGTGTATAAATTTTCTAAACTCCATGAGAATGATAATTTCAAACTCAACAGAAAAATGATAATGAAAACTATAGAATTTCTATTCTTACTAAAGAAGTATCAGATCATTTTAAAGATCTTGATACGAAAACTATATATTTTGAATGTATTTCCATAAACCATGAGGTAGTTATATCTGTGATAGTTAGTCATTATAAGTATCTTGAAAATGTAATTTCTAAGAAAAATATTTTAGAGACTATCTCTAGTTCTAAAAATAATGTTTTTAGAATACAATCATAGTAATTAAACTAATGTCATAAATATTTTCCTTGATAAACTGTTTGTCAGACATTACTTCTGGTAAGGAAAACTTTGACAATATGTATTCTCAAATTCAACCTAAAAAGAAGCGTTCTGGATTTTGTTATACTCACTATAAACTAAATTTTAGTAATAAATATTTTATTTCTCAATGTGCTCCATTATGAACTAAATTTTACTATGGTGGGAATTGGGTGAAAAATGTTTCTTTAAACAAAACTCAGTCTTTAGGTTTTCATAATGCTTATTTTTTAAAGAAAATGTCGATACCTAAAACCATACATTCTGAAATTTCCAGATCCCATAATGTTTTGGTTCTGAATGTCTAACTATCTTATTTTAAGGAAAATAAAGAATGTACCAATAATAATAATTGGTACATGGATAGTGGATGTTCCCGGAATATGAATGGAAACAAAAACCACTTTGAAAAGATTATTTATATAAAATGAAAAAAATAACTATTGGAGATAATTATTAGGGAAAAATTATTGGTATAGATAACATTATTCTTCTTGTAAAAAAATTGATTTCAAATTTTTTTGGTTAAGGGTATTATGACCAACCTCATTTTCATAAGTCAATTATGTGATATAGGTTACCTTGTGAATTTTAGGAATGATAAGTTCTTAGTACACAATTCCAAGGAAGAGTTTATTCATTCTGCCCATATGAAAGAGAATGCTTACACACTAAACATAGAATACTCTAGGATCCATGATGTACCTTGCCTTAGAGCAATGGAAGATCAATCCTGGTAATTTCATTGAAAGATATGACACTATAACCTTAGGAACATATGAAAACTCTCAAAAAAAGTCTATTTAATGATGTACCAGAGCATAGATTTGATTCTTTAAATGTTTTTGATCCTTGTAAATATGGAAAGAAACTTAAATAAAGTTTTAAATAAATGAGGGACGTCTGAACTACTGAATCAATACAGTTGGTTCATATGGATCTATTTGGTCCAATACAATCTAAAATAATTAGAGGCAAATATTATGTATTTTTCTTAGTTGATTATTACACTAGATTTCCGCGTGTATATTTTCTAACAAATAAATCTAAAGCTTTTTCTTATTAAAAAATTTTTAGAGCCCAAGTTAAAAATGAGAAAGAATTTCTATTTATAACTACTCATAGTGATCACGGAGGAGAATTTCATAATTATGATTTTGAATCGTTTTTTAGTACAAAACACATTAGTCATAACTTCTCGCAACTAAGAACTCCTCAACAAAATGGGGTTTTTGAAATTAGAAATTTATCTTTTCAAGATATAACTAGAACCATTATGATCGAATATTCTATAGCTAAACATTTTTGCGATGAAGCTATAAGTACTTCTTATTATACTATAAATAGATTTTTGATTTGACCTTTTCTTAATTAAACCCCTTACGAATTTTGGAATGGTAGAAAACCTAAACTTTCCTATTTCAATGTATTTTGTTTTAAAGTATTAATTCGTAATACTAAATGTAATCTATGTAACATTTTACCCAAATATGATGAATGATTTTTCCTAGGCTACTCTACAACTTCTAGTGCTTAGAGAGTTTTCAATAAAAACATCTGTTCTATTAAATAAATGGTTCATATTAAATTTGATGAACTAGATCCTTTTGTTTTTAAACAAACTCAACCTACATCTTAGGAAGTGTTTTCAAAAATTGATTATCAACCCTTGATAGAATATCATTATAATAAGGAAAATGCTCAAGAAGATGTTTCTAAAGTTTTTATCCCAGAAGACTTTCTACCATATATTTATGAACATATTTTACAAAACCCAAATCAGTTGTTTCTTAAGAATCATCCAAGTGATAGTATCATTGGTGATGTAAATCAACCCCTAAGAACTAGAAGTACTTAAGAAATTAAGTAGAACATATACCATTCCTTTCCCAATTAGAACAAAAAATAACTAATAATGCTTTAGGTGATTATGATTGGACAAAATCCATGCAAGATGGTCAAAATGAATTCAAAAGGTATAATGTCTGGATATTGGTTGAAAGACCTAATGAGACTTTAATTATTGGAGTAAAATGGGTCATTAGAAAAAAAAAGTGTGCTGAAAATGGAGTCATTGTAAGAAATTAGGATAGATTAGTTTCTAAAGGCTATAATTAATAAGAAGGAATAGTGTAACACCCCAAGCTTCCATATTATGCTTCTCTTTCAATAATACAATAGCATGTGTTATACACAACTTTGAGTTTTAACACACCACAACCAATCAAACTAGCCATTATGAATAGTAATACCCACTTTTTTGAAATTTTATAAATTTTATCTTTCAAAATGGACTTCATTTTTGGATTTGGAATAACAAAATTATCTTGGGGTGAATTGTTTTTATTTTTCTGAAAACATCCAATTTTTGATGAATAGTGAAAATACTAAACATTAATTTATTTTTTTTAAATAAAAATAATTTATAGTGATAATTTATACTATTGTGTGGTTTTAATGTATAAATATATTACATTTTTACCATTTAATCCAATGTTATTCATTAAATGCAATTTCACATTTAAACTTGGCATAAACAGGTGCAAATCTTTTGATAGTTATTATTTCTTAAACACACTCTTTTTATTTTGATTGCGGGAATTAATATGAAATTAATTTATTCCACTTATTTTTTTGGAATTTGGAAAAATGGATTTCATATTTGAAATCAATAGGTCCAAATTGTGTAAATAGGTAACATTTATTTTTAGACATTTTGAATAATTACTTAGGTAAATATTTTATTTACTATGGTTAAAGGGTAAATCCAGTAAATAAGGGTAAAAAATAATATTATAATAATATTAAATTACCCTACCATGTGTCCTAACCCTATTGGATGATACATGTCCGACCATGGGCATCTTTGGGTTGATTTTGGGACCACATGGAGCCACTGGTAAGTGATAATGAAACTTTATATTAATTAAGTTAGTGTAAATACAAAAATGACATAAGCATATATCTTTTAGTAAAACTATTTTACATAGGGTTATATATGTTATCTATTAGATAAAAAACATTTATTAGAAATATAAAAATATTTCCTACATAATGGTATTTTATTTATAATTTTTAGACATTGAATAATTAAATTTATTTATGTCACAATGATGATGTAGTATTTTCATTATTAATTAAAGAATAAAATAAATGGTATTATAAATGTTAAAATAAATATAAGTTAAAGGTTTTGGTTCCGTCCATGAATTTTCAATGTCAAAATGACTTGTTATGATAGATTAAATGAATTTATTTTGAATTAATAATGTTGTTAGGACTTTAACAAAAATCAATTACTAAATTGTGTCAAAATTGACATAAAAGAATTTTTTAAAAAAATATTATATTATTAATTTATATAATATTCTTAAAAATCTAAGGTTCAGAAAAATAACTTACATAATGATAGGTGTATCATTAATTAACCACTGGCATTCTCTTGGAGGTATATAGTAAGTAACCATATAATATAAAAATACAAAGAGACAAGATAAATGTCAAACTATTTAACTAAGAGTTAAATCTAAAAGTTAAGGTTAATATAGTAACCCAAACCGGTCTAAAACCTATTGGGTGAGTGGTTTTCGACCCATACCTACCTTATCCTCTAAATTATTAATTTTTATCCATTATAAAAAGAAAATTTTTTATTATAAAATAATATTTCTAGCTTTTCCTAAGGTTCCCCTCACCCCTCTTATAAAAGGGCACTCCCCCTTCTCTTTAATTCACACCATCAAATACATTTGTATCTGCCAAACCCTGCCCAAATACCCTCTCAACTATCATTCCTTAATCTTAGAGGACCTCCTTTAGTAATAAAACCAACATAAATATCCCTTTTGATCAAATCAAAAGGAAGAACCATAAGAATAGGTAAATATTTCATAACCTATTTCGAGTTTCTTTCTTCTTCCACTTCATTTTTATTTCTTGTTTCCATTATAAAATAATAACTTCTATATCTTATAAATAATGTGATTTAATTATAAATATTGTGCTACAAAATTCATAATTCTATCAATCCTTTGAATTACATGTCGCCATACGTGCGTACGTACGACTTACCATCTCCACGTCATGGTGTAATTGTTATTGAATACATTATTATTTGGATGGGTATAATAATGATGTGTAATTGATGTAACTAATAAATATAATATGATAATGATTCTGTATATATTATATACCATCCAATTATATATTATTTTAATATCAAAAGAATGATATTGTTGCTCGTGCGTACGTACGGATTACCGTCTCCACGAACGTGATGAGATTCATTCCCCATCGTATCCATTCAAGATAGATTTTCATTACATGATTACAAATAATGTTTAAAGACATGGTATCATTATGTATATGAATAACCTACATCTAATCCATAACAAATATTATTCACAAAACAAAAAATATAAAGGAAAACAAATCTGTTAACACCCGTAACAACGATAATACTAAGATATTATTAACTATGTAATGTTAAGTGATCATATATGATATAATATTAATGTATATTATTCTTGTATAATTTAATAACAAGTATTTCACCATTATACAGGAGTTTAACCTACCCTAGACCAAGGAAAAGTACAAGGTAAGGGTTAATTTCACAATCTCTTTATTATCTGAGGTTGTTTTTATGTATCTACTGGGACCTCTTTATCATCCACATCTATGTTTCTTAAAGATGGATTTTAAATCATTCTTAATATTTTGTAGAATATTAGTTAAAGTAATTTATATCCTTTTTTTAATTTTTATACGATTTTTATAAAGGAATATTTCCGTCGTTTTCCAAACAAGGTCATTTTTTACATTTTTGACAGAATTAAGGTAATAATATATTTTTTAACTTATACAGTGGGTACGGCTGTTGTCCGAAATTATAAAATCGTCGAAGCTTCCCTTAAAAGCTTATAAGAATATATTAAAATTAAATGTTTTATTTTATAATTATGGGAATTTTAAATGAATTAAAAAAAAAGTTATTTCTATTAAATAGTTTTGATTTCATCTATGTCAACATCCTTTGATGTATTTTAAGATTATTTGAAGTTAATTTATTATTATACAAAACATACATATTGTATTGAATTTTTTGTGATATGTTTGACTATAGATGTGTTATATTTATACCATTCATGGTTTATGGATAAAGTATTGACATTTTTTATGCTAGTTTTAATACGAATGTTTATGTTATGTTTAAACCTGTTCATATAAGGAATTCATTGGACTTAGTAAGTGACGAGTAGAGCCTGCTATAGCTCATCGATCCATCGCTAGGTCTCATGAGACAAACTAGTGTCATGGCACAAGGCCTTGACAAAATCTTATTTGTAGTCTTGGCACAAGGCCTTGACGATGTGGTTGTGATAGTCTGGTATTATGCATTACATCATTAAGAAAGTGGTTATTTATATTGCATGTGATTATTCAAATAGTAGAATATCCATGTGAATAAGTAAATCTAATTATTTCATTTTATTTTTTCCATGTGATGATGAAGTTTAAGTTTAAAAGGCTTTTGTTTTAGTTATACATTGCCTTGAATGTTTATGTTTACTTATGAATGTTTCCACTATATTGTTATCCTTACCGAGCTTCTGAGATCACCCCTTTCTATGTTTTATTTTTTTCCCAGGATGTGAATAAGTATTTTATGACTGACCTCTAGGGATAGTCCGAGGGCATATGAGTGTGGACTATGGAGACTATGTTGTTGTAGTTTTCAATTTTGTCATGTAATTTAAGACTTATAAATGTATCTAGTGTTTCCAAGGCTACTAAACTAAATGGTACTTCAATACTTGAACATTTTTTAACATGCCAATGTTATTAATAATGCACCGACTCTAGGTAACTAGGTTCACATCATTACAGTTGGTATCAGAAGAAGTTTATTACAAACCTTGGAAGTTTGATTTAGATAAACTCTGATTAGAACACATATACCTAAGATAGAATTTTAGTATTATTATAGAAGAACTACCTAGAATTTTGTTATTGTGGAGATTTTGTGTGTTTTATGAGAAATAAATCATTTTCTGGATATGAGTAGGTAGAGGCGGCTCTGGCACAGATGTACCTAGTGGTAAAACCTAAAAACATCACTTTGAGCTAGACTCGAACGGGAACTGGTGCACGACAATGGGCCTTTCTGCACTATTGGTTACGACACTCCCGGGGGATATGCTTAGGATAATTCTCATTTTCTTTACAAACAATTATGAATAGTAAATGGGTATATACTTCCTCAAAGAAAACATTTTTATGATTTATGGATTATATTCATAAAATGTTCATTTTAGGTTTAGTTTTTTACAAGTTTGGATTTATGTAGTGTGAACCATATACTAATCTAGTGTAACCCATTGTTTAGAAATAGCGCATAATGGAAGGAATGGATACTATATCAATGCATGCACTCTATTTAGGGATTTCCCTCTTAATCAAGATAATTACAGTGGAGCTAGTGATACAACTGGTGTTGATCAGCTTATCACCATACTGGGACAACTCACTCAGGTTATGAATAATATACTTACCCGTATGGATCACCCGGATCTGCAGGGTGGAGGATCAATGTTATATCGCTTCATGAGGCAAAAACAACCAAAATTCAATGGGGATACAAATCCACTAGTAGCTGAGCTATGGATAAATTCTTTAGAGAAAATATTTCATGCTTTGGGGAGTAGCAAAAGCGAAAAGTTGTCATGGCAGTTTACCGCCTCACTAGAGATGATGATAAATGGTGGTCATTGATTAAAAATACAAAGGAAGATGATGAAGTATCAAATATGGAATGGAGGAATTTTATAGATATTTTCTTAGAAAAAAAAATTCCACGTGACCATCGATAATATACGGAAAGACAATTTCTAAGTCTAAGGAAAAATGAGAATTAGAATGTAACAAAGTATGAGGCTAACTTAACAAGGATAGCAGGGCATTCTGCAGATTATATATGTAACCCAAGAAGTAAGATTTATCATTTCTTTAATGGGTTAAAACCATTTATCCATCGAGCATTAGTCACACAATCCTTCTCGTCATACGAAGATATTGTCTCATGTGATATTAAGACAGAAAACAAATTCTCTATATTGTATGACTTTAAAGCAAAGTAGGAGAAGAAGAGATCTACTTATCACTCTTGAAATGGAAATAAGGGGAAGAAGAGAAAAGTTTAATATCCATCCAGTAGTAAATGTGGGAAGAAACACCCTGGTACTTTCTTGAAGGAAATGAGAATCTATTACAAGTGTGGTGAAAAAGGCCACCAATATCGTGATTGCAAGGGGAAAAAAGAAGCTACCAATGCTCAATGGTATAATTGCAGGGAGATGGGACATTATGCAAATTGAATGTCCTAATCCTTAGGAGATCTTATCTTAGAAAAGTCCAAGGGATCAAGGCTAAGCTTATGTTATCACTACTGCTGAGGTAGAAGCTCCAAAAGACGTGGTGACAGGTAATTTAAGGGTTTCCCCATGTTTATAAAATTCTTTATTTGATTCTGGATCATCGCATTGTTTCATATATTCCCAGTTTTCTAAGAAAATTATATATTTCCAATTTGATTTTACAATGGATTTATCAGTTAAAACTCCTGAGGGAAGTATCATCGCAACAATTCATTGTGAATCCATTCCCATTAGAGCATATAAATTTTTTTATCTGATGATCTCGTCGTCATACCCATGATTGAGTTTGATATAATCCTCAGTATGGATTGGATTTCATACCATGATGCGAAGATTTATTGTATGAAGGAGGAGTTTATGATTTTTTATGATGATGATAAAGAACACCTTATCTTTAGTGTAGAATCATCACCACCTAATTCTTATCTAGATCAACCCCTAGTAGCTCAAATAAATTAAATTATTGGGGAGGAAGAGAATGAAATAACTATGGGTGAGGAAAGTAATGTTCAAATAGAGGGTGTCCCTATTGTAAAAGAATATGATGATGTGTTTCTAGAATATTTACCTGGATATTCTCTAGAACGAGAAATTTAGTTTTTTATTGATTTAATTCCTGGATCAAGGCCCACATCGAAGTCCCCTTATATAATGGCCACTGTGGAATTAGTGGAACTAAAGAAACAACTAGAGGAATTGAGTAATAAGGGATTTATTCTCCCGAGTGTTTCTCCATGGGGAGCCCCTGTCCTTTTTGTTAAAAAGAAAGATGGATCTATGAGGTTGTGAATTGACTACAGGGAGATCAATGCTATAACAATAAAGAACAAGTATCCCCTACCTCACATTGATGATTTATTCGACAAAATTCATGGAGTACAATACATCTCAAAGATTGATCTTCGATCTGGATATCATCAGTTGTGTGTCAAGAAGGAAGACATTCTGAAAAAATCATTTCGAACCAGGTACGAGAATTATGAGTTTACATTAATGCCTTTTGGGTTGACTAATGCACCCTCTTTTTCATGGATCTAATGAACAGAGTTTTCAAGGAATATCTTGATGAAATTGTAGTGGTATTTATTGATGACATCCTGGTATACTCTAAAATCTACAAAGATCATGAAAATTACTTGCGCATTAATCTAAAGACTTTTAGAAGACATGAATTATATGGGAATTTTATCAAGTGTGAATTATGGCTTCAAGAGATTTCTTTTCTTGGCCATATTGTCTCTAAGGATGGAATCCTTGTTGATCCTTATAAGACAAGAGAAATCCCAGAATGGCCAGAACCAACGAGTATAACCGATGTACACAGTTTTATTGGTTTACCAGGTTAATTTTTTTGAAAATATATGTTTGAGAGAAAGATAAACCATAATATGGTTCTGATACTGAGGTAGTTATTTTGGAATAATACATGCTTGATTTGGATAAATTATATTGGATATTATTGAATACCTTTAAAATTATTAATTATTTTTATATTCCATCATTATTTGAGTTTAAAACATTTCTGGATAGAAGGAGTATATCCAGTATTCTATAATGAATAAAGGAGCATGAATGTAATCAATAAGGTTTTATGTTAATTCAGGATGTTGTAGTGTTTTAAAAGAATACATGATGAAGTAGTTCACATGTTATTACGTGGAAAACAGGATCTTCATTGTGTATAACTTCTCTATAAATTTTGGACTGTGAGTTTGGATAGAAGTATTTTGGATAAGTCTAGTTTGATATTATTTTTGGATTCCCATAAAAAGGACAACCCGGAGGTCGGGTGCACTACTAAAAATCTGAGTTATAGCCACGGAACTATAGCCACGGTTTTATAGGTCTGTGTCTATATCTTTTATACTTCCATGGTTAATTATTTCATCAGTGGCTATATCCAGCAGCCCCGTTTTTTTTCAAACCCATCGGGCTCCTTCTCCTCCCCCTCGCGATTCCTCCTCCTCACTGCGCCCTCCCCCTCCCTGACGCCTCCATGCCGACGCCTCCTCTGCGTCGCGCCCTCCTCGCCACACCCTCCTCGTCGCGCCCTACTCACCGCGCCCTCCTCCTCGCCGCGCCCTCCTCCTCGCCGCACCCTCCTCCCCGACGCCTCCTCATCGCACCCTCCTCCCTGACGCCTCCTCGCCGACGCCTCCTCCGCGTCGCGCCCACCTTGTCACGCCCTCCTCGCTGCGCCCTCCGCACTGCGCCCTCCTCTCCATGGTGTCAGTGAGCATTACTCGATTATGAAACTGAAGAATATGGATGAGGGTGGTCCCAAGAATCCCTCCATTTTCTCATTTTCAACAAGCGACAATGTATCAGAATAGGTTTAAGGGAGTGAGGCCACATTCATGAAGAGTTTTACAGAAGTGGGAGGTATTGTGATGGATAACCATTTTGATCTTTTGTCACATTATGAACTAGTCCAGAATTTTGAACAATACCTGGTTAGAACCGTTGGAGAGGAGCAGGTCCCTGAAAATTGGTCCTGTGATGAATGTTCTTTCCACTTTTTAGGTGATTTAGAGGACGAGTTTCATGATTAAATGTATCCATGTATGAGAAGAGTAAGATAAGGAGGGTCAACTAGAAATATAAAAGGGATTACTCATATTTTTCTCTACCAATGGGAACTAGGTCTATGAATATGTCAAAGGACAAATAGAAGGAATGTAACCCACCTCTCCAAGGTGGTCTTTTAGTAGTGGGATATTCCTGATAATCCTTTCAAAATTCTTGTGAAATCATAAGATGATGAACCAATTAAAGATACACTTTCCTTTACATTGAAAAATTATAAAATTGAGGATTTTTGTTTTGATAAGTGGTTAGAGGAGGTTGAATAAATCACTTCTAACTTAGAAACACTCCTAGGATCACCGTTTTTTCTTTAAAAAGAGAAAGATGACCAAATTAATGATGTTTTTTATTTAATTGAACAAGATTTTCTTTTATATTATTGTGATTTTTTTGTGTATGATTTTGATTTCTCTTCTCCCTATGTATGTTGTATATATTCAAGTGAACTTCATGATTTACTAGAGGTACATGAGAAGGATATTAATACACCTGATGAGAAACTTTTGAAACTCAAAAAATCTAATTGTAATTCAAAGTTTGTGAGTGGTCGAAGAGAAAGAGGATATTTTGAAGTTGCGCACTAATGGAAAAGTGGATATTGATACATATGTGGTTTTTAATAATGAATTTATATAGGATATTGAATCGGATGAAAAATCACATCCAGGAATTGAATTTTTACTATTTATGCACATCACTCCTCAAGTTGAAGAAGAGGGAATATACCCCATTCCCCCCCCCCTTTCCACTACTCCTAGGAAGTTATAATTTCAAAGTGCTGAAATTAAAAGTATATGAAAATGGGGTGTTAAAAAACTATTTTAGTTGATTACTATAGCTAGAAAGAAGATTTTATGCTACTTCTTAAGTAAGAAGACACATCCTCCATCTAATTAGGGTTGAATCAATGATTTTTCAACTGTGAGCAATCTAAATATAGAACCCCTTGGGGGATAAACCCAAGATTATCTTGGTACTTTTTTTAGTTTTTTTATTTGACCTTTTTTAATAATGTTTTTTTGATTGAGGTCTTTTTTTGTAGGAGGTTAGGTGGGTCACTTCACATGACAGCCCATTTTGAGTAACTTCTTTCACTGTAAGAAAATTTTCAGGTTGTTTCCTTCCACCCTTTAATTTTTAAGAGTTTAAATTCTTATTATATACTTCAAATTAAGTGTCAGGTAAGGGTACACAATTTTTTTCTAATCCTAAATTTTATAATTCTAAATCATTGTTTAAACATTCCTTTTTATTGATTTTTATTAAAAAAAATTAGTTATTCACATAGAATAAGTGAATGTACGTTATAATTTCTATTTTTTTAGTACTTTAGTGAGAATAATTTCACATCCTATTGAAGTATAGATTCAACAATTTTTATATATCTAGAGAAGTTATATTTCATAGTAACTTTGAACCAATCTACCTTAGTTTTTACTCTAGTTTTGTTCTGTTTTGAACTTTAAATTTTATAAATTAATGTGTATCTTTACACTTATAGGAGATGAAATTTTTGAAACCAAAGGTATTTATTCAACATGAAAGGAAGGGAAATTTTTTCCAATGATCTCAAATGAATAGAGCATCTACACCATGGGAGTAATAGTTTAAATTCTGTGATTTTTCTACTTAAACTTGAAAATTCACTTCTTTTTTTAGTTGAAGTAAATGGTTGGAAGTTTCCTTTTCATAAATTTTGTATGCTGAAATCATCTTGTTAAATCTTTTGGTTTTTGCTTCCTTTTTTACTAACTTTTTGTATTGAAATTCTGGTGTGTATTATTATTTTAATGTTTTACTAAAAATCATTTTTGAACTTCAAATGTTAACATGCATCTACATTTAAATCCATGAATATGTGTTGAAGTTGTTAATATAGTAACTAGTGGGTATCATTCATGCATTTTGTGTGATTGTTTGAACTCTATTTTCTTCATTTCTTTTGTTTTTAATATATTAGTTATATGCTTTGTTTGTAATTAGATACAAAAATCTTTATTGTTACAAATTGATGCATATATCTAATTAATCATTTCTACCATAGGACGAGGTGGTTGGTGTTAGTTCAAATGCGGGCACGTTGGCATGCAACCAACAAGAAAGGGGGAACATCCATTCTTGGTAATGGGCATCTATGTGAACTTCACTTCTCAGTTATTTGTTTTTATTAGAGTGATATTAACAAATTATTTTGTTCCCATGTAGTTTTACAAACATAAAATAAAAATTTAATCATAGTTTTATGGTTCCAATTCTAAAATATTTTTTATGAGCTGAATTATATAGTACTCAATTGTTGTGCTCGATATGATTGTATCACCTTCTTTCTTCCATAAACCTTTTATAGTTTGATGAAGATAGGATGCAACTGGTGATGAAATTTTTGAAGCTCTAATTTCTAATAGTTGAACATTTCAAAACAAAAAATTTTCCTCTCAAGTAAGATTTGATTTGTGGTTCTTGCATCTACTATTTTTGTAGGATACATGTTTGTATTCAGGCACATAAACACAAATATATTTCTTATCAATTATTTATTCTCTACATAATTACTTCTGATTTATTTTGATCTTTTTTTCATTATTTCTTGTAGGTAAAATATAGGCTTAGGGTGAAAAGAAATATGCACCCAAAGTACTCTTAAGGAACCATTTTGTATGATGGTAACATTTTGGTAAGTTCATTTATTTTTTTTACCATACTACATCATGTATGTTGAGAGGGGTCTTTGATTTGTGGTTCTTGCATCATATATTTTCGTCTTTTGTTATATTTGTTGAAAATAGTCATTTTATGTCTTGAAGTGTTTTTGATAACATATTTGGGATGTATTGAAGTATGATAGGGGGATGGGTGGAGGGGGGCAGGGGCAGGGTGGAGGGGTGCATGGGGGGCAGGGTGGAGGGGGGTAGGGGGCAGGGGGGCAGGGGGCAGGGGGTAGGGGCAGGGGGAGGGTGGAGGGGGGCAGGGGGCAGGGAGGGTGCAGGGGGGGGGGTGCAGGGGGTGTTGTGTAGGCTAAGGGGCTGGGTGGAGGGGGGAAGGGGGTAGGGGGTAGGGTGCAGGATGGAGGGGGGGCAGGGGGCAGGGGCAAGGGCAGTTTCTCCATACCATTACTCCAATTATTTTTCTTGTTCGTTAATTTTGGGTCACTACCCATGCCTTTATCATACATGTATTTAGCTTTTGGATATTCATCTTCATTTACCATATTGGAGGTGATGATAACCTGCGAACTGATTGAAATTTCCTCATCATCATCATACCATAATACATGACTTAAGTGTGTAAATTTATCCATATACTATCTAGGATAAGATTGTGACTCTATGGAGGCCTTATTCTTAGTAATCATTACAGCAGGTACTTTCGTGAAACCCCATACTGATCATTGTTTTTAGTAGGTAAGGGATTCTGCTGCAACTTATTTTGATGATCCTTGGGTGTACTCATATTCAGCGAACCTAGTGAGGTTTCCTTCCTAGATTTTTCCTAGATAGCTATGTATGAAACATGCATGAGGGGTCCCTCAGAATGTGTCATCATCAATTAATGATAGGTAGGAACCTGCAAGAATTTTTTCCCATTTTTCACCACTTGAGAACCATGAGATGCAATCAGGCTAGGTAAATCATCCTAAAAGCAACACCTCTATGTAGGCATGCCATCAAATGTTGCCACATTTCAAGTACTCTCTTCAAGACCAGCTACATTTGTATAGAGGTCCACATTGACTTTCTGCCTATTTTTCCCATTCGTGAGTATTTACATTAGGTTTTCCTACAAAGTTGCAAATACCTACAGTCCCTTGGATCTGTACAAAACATCAGGGAAAGGTGCCCCCAAAATACATGCCCCTCAAACTGGATGTTCTATCCAATGTTTATCTCTATACCAGGAAGGGGTACATTGTCCTCATTCAAGGATTTTCCCGGGGGTGGGCCCTCTAGAGTAAATACAACACACTGAGAATAATCCATATTTTTTTCATTAGAAGGACCATCCTAAGGTGATGTTGAAGTGATTAAGTCTGTAGTTTTCCCAGTATCCTTCTACACTAATATAACCCCTATCTTATCCACATTATAAGGGACAGTAGTGTGTTTTCTCTCCAAGTCATAGATTGGAATATTCATCTTACCGTTCCAACATTCATATTTAGAGACATCATTCCCATTCATATTGTAAAAAGAACACTCCTTGTCCCTATTACATTCTGAAGAATGATGGAAAAAACATATAATTCATGTAGAAATGTGGTTTCCTTTCATATTGGACCAGAAAGTCTATACATTAATCTAGTTAGTTAAGATTAATTCTTCTAGAATCATTATATACATTTCCACATTCATATGGGTTATCACATAGTGTCCAAACCTTGGGTTATCGATATGTATATCCAACCAAATTGAGTTCCCCACGACTGAGAAAATTTCCCAAAAATTGTGTGAGTACCAATAGAGCTATCTAGGCAGGGGGAGGGGTGTCTGGCAGGGGGAGGGGTGTCCGGCAGTGGGTAGGTGTGTCCGAAAGGGGGGATGGGCTGTCCAGGCTAGGGGAAAGGTGTCCAGCAGGGGGAGGGGTGTCCAGCAGGGGGGGTGTCCATGCAGGGGGAGGGGTGTCCATGCAGGGGGAGGGGCTGTCCAGCAGGGGGGAGGGCTGTCCAGCAGGGGGGGATGTCTGGCAGTAGGAGGGGTGTCCGGCAGGGGGGTGGGGTGTCCAGGCAGGGGGAGGGGTGTCGAGCAGGGGGAGGGGTGTCCAGCAGGGGGAGGGGTGTCCAGCTGGGGGAGGGGTGTCAAGGCGGGGGGAGGGGCTGTCCAGTAGAGGGAGGGGTGTCCAGGAAGGGGGGAGGGGCTGTCCAGTAGGGGGAGGGTTTTACAGCAGGGGGGAGGGGTGTCCAGCAGGGTGGAGGGCTGTCCGGCAGGGGGAGGGGTGTCTGGTAGGGGGCGAGCTGTCCAGCAGGGGGCAGAGCTGTCCAGTAGGGGGAGGGTTGTCCAACAATGGGGAGGGATGTCCAGCAGGGGGAGGGATGTCCAGCAGGGGGAGTGCTGTCCAGCAGGGGGGAGGGATGTCCTGTAGGGGGGAGGGGTGTCCAGGCAGGGTGCGGGGCTGTCTAGCAGGGGGCGGGATGTCCGACAGGGGGGCGGGCTGTCAGGCAGGGGGGCTATCCGGCAGGGGGGAGGGGTGTCTGGCAGGGGGGGTGGGGTGTCCAGCAAGGGGAGGGGATATCCGTCATGGGGAAGGGCTATCCAGCAGGGGGAGGGCTGTCCAGCAGGGGGAGGGATGTCCAGAAAGGGGGGGAGGGTTGTCTAGCAGGGGAGGGCTGTCCAGCAGGGGGTGTCCAGCAGGGGGGAGGGGTGTCCAGCAGGGGGGGAGGGCTGTCCAGCAGGGGGAGGGGCTGTCCAGGCAGGGGGAGGGGCTGTCCAGGTAGGGGGCGGGGCTGTCCAGTAGGGGGAGGGGTTGTCTAGGCAGGGGGAGGGGTTGTCCAGGCAGGGGGAGGGGTTGTCCAGCATGGGGGGAGGTGATGTCCCGCAGGGGGGGGGAGGGGGGTCCAGCAGGGGGGAGGGTTGTACAACAGTGGGGAGGGGTGTCTAGTAGGGGGGAGGGCTGTCCAGTAGGGAAGAGGGGTGTCCAGCAGGGGGGAGGGGTTGTCCTTGAGGAATGTCTAGCTAAGAAGGAGAATGAATAGGTGTAACAGTAGGTGGAGTAAACTGTGGCAGCCCTATTAGTATATGTCATGTGTAACCTATAGGGTGAGGTCTGTAATGATGGTCCTAGACATGTTTTGGTTGTGTAAAAAATGTTGGGAACAATCTATTTTCTATTTCTTGATTCATGTATGTTGTTTGTTGGTACCCCATGTGACCTCTTTTTAACCTTGTTTGTATTTTTTTCTAACATAGTGTTTGGTATTAATATTTTTCCCTTTCATAGCATCTTTCAATGAAGTATTAATAGAGGATGGCTTGCAGAATTTCTATACAATTTTTCACTTATCAGTGGCATGGGGGGTGTCCAGCAGGGGGAGGGGTATCCGGCAGGGGGGTTGTCCAGTAGGCCGGAGGGGTGTCCAGGGGGTGCAGGGGGTGTCCAGTGGGGCTGTCCAGTTGGGGCATGGGGGCTGTCCAGTGGGGTGCAGGGGGGAGGGGGTAGGGGATAGGGGGCAGGGGGTAGGGGTAAGGGTGTCCAGCAGGGGGAGGGGTGTCCAACAGGGGGAGGGGCTGTCCAGCTAGGGGGGAGGGGTGTCCAGGGTCTGGGGGGGGGGGGACTGGCAGGGGTGTCCAGGGTCTGGGGGGGACTGGTAGGGGTGTCCAGGGCTTGGGTTCTTTATATTTTTGTTGTGTGTTTTTGATTTCATTGAGGTGGATTTGAGTCGCCGTTGATGAAGGCTTACATGTGTATTCATAGGTAGGCATATGCATATATAAGTTCCCCCTTTATATATATATTCACTCATGGCAGTATGAATATATATATTGGGGCTAGGTGTGCTTATATATAGATATGAAAAATGCATACATGTGTAAGTATAAAGGGGTACATTCAAGTATAAACATATATCTATGGCCCCCCTTGTGCATATTTGGCCATGAAAATATGTACATAGGGGATAGGTGTCCTTACATATATGTTAAGTTGCATATGCATGCAAGCGGAAAAAAGGAATATTCGAGTTGTCGTTGTCAAAAGAAAACACACCTTGAGGTTGAGGTAGGGTCCCTCTCCGAGCCCATTTTATTCGAGAATGTTTTAAATTTCATTTAGTTGACTTCTTAATATTTCATGTTTATATTCAATTGAAATTCTTGAATAAGTGTTAGTTCAGATAATTGTTTCGTTTGATAAATAAGTCATGGTTTTGTAATAAAACCCCTACAACAGAGGTGTGTTGTCTGCGAAAACTCACAGTGGTATACCTTGCTTAACATTATTTCATTGATGTTTTCCTTATACTTGATGTCATTGTTAGTCATAAAGAAAACATCGTACCTGACCATTTTTATATCCCTATAGGGGGTTTCCCTCTTTTTATTAAAACAATTGTTTGAACCAAGACAATATGTAAGTGCCGTTAGACTTTTAAGATGGGTCCCATGTTGTGTGACCATGTCACATGGCATGTGATATTTAAATCCAACCAAAAGCCTAGTTCCACAGCCTAGGGGTCCCACAGTACCAGTAATGTCAGATTACATGTTATGTAACCTGTGATTTTCCTGATCCCATGGGGTATTCCTCTAGGTATTCCTAGACATTTCTAGATATCCAAACCTCACCGAATTAGGTATATCAGGGGTCATCCAATCCTCTAGTCATCACAGATTAGCATTCATTTATTTAAATCTTATGAGAAAACATCCTCTCATGCCATCCATATCATCCTATTTGAAACTAAGTGGAAGATGTTGCCCCGCAGATGTCGCTGGACCGGGCCAACACGTTGTGGTCACGCTGCCGTCACACCGCGGTCACGCCGCGGTCACGCCGCGGTCACGCCGCGGTCACGCCGCGGCCACGCCGCTGTCACACTGTGGTCACGCCGTGGTCACGCCGCGGTCACGCCGCGGTCACGTCGTGATTTGGCCCTACTCCAGGACGACACCCTGCGGCGGTTACTCCTCCAGGATGACACCCTGTGGCGGTCACGCCGCGGTCACACTGTGGTCACACTGTGGTCACGCCGCGGTCACGCCGCGGTCACGCCGCGATCACGCCGCGGTCACGCCTCGGTCACGCCGCGGTCACGCCGTGATTTGGCCCTGCTCCAGGACAACACCCTGCGGCGGTTACTCCTCCTTAGAGAAACATTGAATGGTTTGCTCTATAATTTTTCATATTTACTCAATCCTAAACTATATCTCCTCTCAGCACTGCCTCTCATCCATATTTCCACAAAACGTGCATAGCAGGTGGTACAAAGGATCAATTCAACTGAAAACATTGGTTTGGAATTGTCTGGAATATTCTATTGTACATGTATCACATAATATTTGTTCGGTAATTCTTCTTTTTCCTCATCCTCTTCACATGTTGTCCAAACCAGATCATCCTCATCCTCAGCACATGTCGTCTGAACCAGATCAGCCTGTTGTGATGGAAATTCAATGTCTGCTTTTGGCTATTTTAGATGAAATTCCTTCCATAATTCCCTCATCTCATGTAGCACTCATTGGAGGAGGAGGATCACTACCATGTTGAGTTTTAAAGGCTGCACACAATCTGTTTGATGCAATTCCAAAGAGGCTGTTCTATTCTGAGGGCCTATTTCATGCTGGAGTTCCCACAGTTCCCCCACATGCTGGAAAAGGGAGGTCTGTTTGGGCCTATGCAAACAGGGCTTGTTTGTTATGGACAAAGATGCAACTGGAGACCTGGTTTTCTTAAAGAGTTTCCAGGAAGGGTCTTCACTATAGAGGAGACTAGCTCTGGTCTGTATTTGGTAGTTGCTTCCATGATGGTTCCCACAACTGTTTGACTGAATTTCACACCAAACCAAGCCCTACTAGTGACTATTTTTCGATGCACTATAAAAATCCCATGGCCAACCCACCAAAATCCAACTAGCTATTCCAGGGCCATTTCCAATCTCACTAAAAAATCCAAACTCAAGCCCTACTACAATTCCATGCTCCCACTTCAATTTAGCCACTATGAACTCCTTCCCAGTCCCCCACCATTTTTCAATCCACCTAGGCAACCCATCCACAACTTGACCACCAATCAGGCCTACCCACCTCTCAACTTCTAAGCCACCAACCCCACATTTTCCACCAGGCATCCCACTTTAAAACCATTCCAAACCTCACCCAATTCTAACCAATTAAACCAGACCCCTTAACATTTGAAGCCCTCATCTAAATTCCTATTCCAACTCACTTATTTTAGACCCAATCAGCCCTGCCACTTCAGAAAAACAAGAGCAGCCTACTTAAAATCTAGTCCAACTTAGTTTCCTTCATGCTTGCCCCCATGAGTCCACAGCCTCACCTCAACCAAATTATTAACCACCTGGACACCTGGAAGCCACAATAGGATAGAGAAGGTTTATAGATTTTTTTTTAATATTTTATTCCATTGGAAGAGAATTTGTTGGATACTGCCACTTGTAATGAGGTACTTAATTTCATCTCCCTCTTTCTTCCATTAAATATTAGACAGATCCTATGTAAAAAAATAATTCTCCACCTCCGGGGAAGGAACTATCAGCTACCGTTCTTATGTTCTTCTTCCTGCGGATGAATAAAATTCCCCAAGTATATTGGGAAAATTTTATTCATTTTTCTTCATTTACCTCTTCTTACTTACTGCTGATTTCAGCAGCCGGATTCGGTCTTTTAGCAATAGCCCATGACATCCATCTGTTGTCTAGGGCGTCCAGTGGGGGAGGGTACAGTGGGGGGGTCTGTCCTGGGGTGTCCAGGGTATGGGGGGGGAGGGGGCTGTCCTAGGGGGGCTGTCCATGGGGTGTCTAGGGGGTCCAGTGGGGGGGTCTGTCCAGGGGTGTCCAGGGTCTGGGGGGGTCTGTCCTGGGGGTCTGGGTTTGGGGGGGGTAGGTTCTGGGGGGTGTCCACGGTCTAGGGGGCTGTCCAGGTTTTGGGGGGGTCTGTCCTGGGGTGTCCAGGGTCTGGGGGGGGGGTAGGACTGGCTGGGGTGTCCTGAGTCTTGGGGGTCTGTCCTGGGGTGGGGTCTGTCCTGGGGTGTCCAGGGTCAGGGGGCAGGGGTGTCCAGCATGGGGAGGGGTGTCCAGCTGGGGGAGGGGCTTTCCTGGTAGGGGGGAGGGGTCTCCAGCATGGGGGAGGGGTGTCCAGGGGTGGTGGTCCTGGGGGAGGGGTGTCCAGCAGTGGTGTCTATTGCGGGTATTCTTTTTTGGACTTCAACAGATTATGAAAGGACTCGGCGAATGGCACTTCAACAGATTATTCAAGGAGTCGGTGAATGGTTCTTCCACTTCTTCCACTTCTCCCCCAAACTGTAACTCTCTCTCTCTCTCTGTACTGCTTGCTCTCAATATAGAAATTTACCATTGTACCTTCTTGTTTTTCTCCTCTCTCAATTTTATTCCTAACAAAATGTGTGTCCTCTGTTTCTATCAACATTCAGCACACCTTCTATACATCTTCAACTTGTATTCCTTCCACCTATTTCGCAAATAATATGTTCCAAGAAATGTATGTTCTGTGTTGTTCTTAGTGGTCTACAAACTTAGGTTCTGTGAAATAAAATGTATGACATAACATATGTTTGTGCATATGCTCTGTATAAAAAAATGATATTTTGTGCTTCTCAATGCACCTCCAAGTCTCCCATTATTCTTCAAATATCTTCCACAAACTTCATTGATCAACCAACATTCAAATATAAAGTGGCAGGGGTGTCTAGGGGGTCCAATGGGGGGGGTCTGTCCATGGGGTGTCTAGGGGGTCCAGTGGGGGGGTATATCCTGGGGTGTCCAGGGTCTGGGGGGGTGTCCAGCCAGGGGGAGTGTCCAGGCAGGGGGGGAGGGTGTCCGGGCAGGGGGGTGTATAGATGGGGGGGGGGGCAGGGAGGGGGTGTGCAGGTGGGGGGCAGGGGGGGAAGGGGGGGCAGGGGGAAGGGGGGCAGGGAGGGGGTGTGCAGGTGGGGGGTAGGGGGTGCTGGGGTAGGGGGGGACTGGTGCAGGGGGGTGTTTTGGTGGCCTGGGTGCAGGGGGGCAGTGGGGGTGCCGGTGGGGGTGGATAGTGGGGGTGCAGTGGGGGGGAGGGGGACCTGTGTGCAAGGGGTAGTGAGGGGGATGGGTGTAGGGGGGTGGGGGTGGATACAGGGCTTGGTGCAGGGGGGATGGGGGTGGGGCTGGGGGCCTAGGTGCAGGGGGGCAGTGGGGGTGCGGGTGGGGGTGGATAGTGGGGGTGCAGTGGGGGGGAGTGGGACCTGGGTGCAAGGGGTAGTGAGGGGCTAGGTGTAGGGGGTGGGGGCTGGATATAGGGCTGGGTGCAAGGGGATGGGGGGGCTGGGGGCCTGGGTGTAGGGGGGAGTGGGGGTGTAGTGGGGGAGAGGGGACCTAGGTTAAAGGAGTAGTGAGGGGGCTGGGTGTAGGGGGTGGGGGCTGGATATAGGGCTGGGTGCAGGGGGGTGGGGGGGGGGGCTGGGGGGGGCTGGGGGGGGGGCCTGGGTGTAGGGGGCAGTGGGGGTGCGGGTGGGGTGGATAGTGGGGGTGCAGTGGGGGGGAGGGGGACTTGGGTGAAAGGGGTAGTGAGGGGGCTGGGTGTAGGGGTGGGGGCTGGATATAGGGCTGGGTGCAGGGGGGATGGGGGGGATGGGTGCAGGTGGTACTGGGGGTGCAGGGGGTGTCAAGGGGGGGTTCTAAGGGGTTCTATCCAGAGGGGAGAGTGGTGGTGTGTAAAGGGGTGGGGGACGTGCTAGGGGGTCTGTCCAAGGGGGAAGGGAGGAGCTATAAGGGGTCTGTCCTGTGAGGGGGTGTGCAGGTGGGGGGGGGGGTAGGTTCTGGGGGGGGGGGCAGGGTCTGGGGGCAGACTGGCAGGGGTGTCCAGGGTTTGGGGGTGGGGGTCTATCCTGGGGTGGGTTCCAGGTGGGTGTCCAGGGGGTGTCCCGGGGTTTAGGGGGTGTCCAAGGGGTGTGTGCAGGTGGGGGGTGTCCTTGGGTTTAGACTAACTTACTTACATATCATTCTTAAATTTTAGTTCTATATCATGTAGTATAATTATGAGTTCATATTTCCTCATGAACTGAATATTTAGAAGTTAAAAACAATCTGTATATTTTAGTTGGATTACTATAAAAATAAATATTTATTGTAATCATGAATTGAGCATAAGAAAAATTTATGAATTAAACTACTTTTACAGTTAATTTAGTATGTTTCATTTGTATTGCAAGCATGCTAACTGAATTTAATTTTGTGGGGGGCAGGGAGGGGGTGTGTAGGTGGGGGGGGGGGGTAGGGGGTGTGTTGGGGCAGGGGGGGCTGCTGCGGGGGGGGGGGGGGGGGGGGGGGGTCTGCAAGGAAGTTGGGAGGAGGGCAGGGGGGGTCTGTAGGAGGTGTCTAGGGGGGTGTCCAGGGTGTGTCCAAGAGGTGTCCAGGGGGTGTCAAGGGTCTGTCCAGGGTGTGTCCAGGGGGTGTCCCGGGTGTGTCCAGGGGGTGTCCAGGGGGTGTCCAGGGTGGTGTCCAGGGGCGTGTCCAGGGGGTGTCCAGGTGGGTGTCCAGGGGTATTTTTTGATGTATTTGGACACCCTATAGCCACAGTTCTAAACCGTGGCTATTGGTTTATTGCCACTGTTTTTAACCGTGTCTATAGACATAATTCCACAGTTTTAAACCATGGAAATATATTCTGTTCGGCATTTAGTATAGCCATGGTTTGAACCGTGGCTATAGATTTAAAGCCACGGTTTGGAACTGTGGCTATAGATCTAGGCCTATAGCCACGCCAAACTTAGCCACGGTTCGAGGAACCGTGGCTATTACTTATAGCCACAGATTAGAACCGTGGCTATAGCCCGAATTTCCATTAGTGGTGGAAACCCATCGCGTTCGACAAGGCTGCGAGACTTGAACTCGCAACTAAAGGGAGACAAGGGTGTATCACCTACCACTGACCCACGTGATGTCCGGGATTGAATAATTTAGTTTTTTAAAGGTTCTGGTAGATGTATTATAAATTTATTTTTGGAACCCTATACGAATAGGATAAATAGAATATTTTTTTAGTTTTATTATATTTTGGAGTGAAAGATGAGTTTGTGGTATAAATTTGTTAATGGATAAGGCTCCAATTTCAAAGTAAGTATATCTCCTTATGATCTTATCAAATATCATAAATAAATTCGTCAACATTAAGAACAGGAACTTAAAACAAAAAAAATTTCCATTTACTTTTCCTATGAGGAAATCAAATACCTTTCAACCCATCACTAGTTTATGGCTTTCAGATCGTTAACTGTCTCCTAATAATATTCTTGATCACTCTCCATCAGAACTTGATGATTATTTTTCTCTTCCATATCCATGATTTCTTACATAGAACCCTAGTATGTGTTATTTTTGGTAACCTTCATACTCACAATTCTTTATTTTAAAATAGAGGCCTCATTAATCCATTTTTCGATGTGGGATTTCAACTAAGATATTTTGAAATGTCAACCCCAAGTTTCCAATTATGAGCATAAATTGCGTGGATGAAATTTATTGAAGTATGGGAAAATGTAACACCCCAAGCTTCCATGGTACACTTCTCTATGAATAATACAATAGCATGTGTTATACAAAACTTCGATTTCTAACACACCACAACCAATCAAACTAAACGTTATGAATAGTAATACCCACTTTTTAAAATTTTATAAATTTTATATTTCAAAATGGACTTCATTTATGGATTCGGAATATCAAAATTATATTAGGGTGAATTTTTGGAATTTTTTTGAAATCGTCCAATTTTGGATTAATAGTGAAAAATACTAAACTTTAATTAAAAACAACATTTTTAACCAAATACTTTATAGTGATAAATTACACTATTGAGTGGTTTTAAAGTATAATTAGATTATATTTTTACCATTTAATCCAATTTTAGTCATTGGACACAATTTCACATTTAAACTGGACATAAACAAGTGTCATTCTTTTGATAGTTATAATTTCATAAAAACGCTATTTTTGTTTTGATAGCGGGAATTAATTTTAAATTAATTTATGCCACATAAATGTTTAGAATTTGGAAAAATGTATTCCATATTTATGATTAGGAGGTCCAAATTTTTTAAATATGTAACTTTTATTTTTATACATTTTGAAAAATTACTTCGGTAAATATTTTATTTTCCATGGTTAAAGGGTAAATCCGGTAAATAAGTGTAAAAAATAATATTATAATAATATTAAATTACCTTAAAACGTGTCCAAACCCAATTTGATGATACATTTCCGACCATGGGAATATTTGAGTCGATTTTAGGACCCCATGGATCCACGTGTACGTGATAATGTCACTTTATACTAATTAAGTTATAGTAAATACAAAAATGAAAAAAACATATATCTTTTAGTAAAACATTTTTTACATAGGGTTATATATGTTATCTCTTAGACCATAAACATTCATTATAAATATAAAATGATTTAATACATAATAGTATTTTATTTATAATTTTTAGACATTTAATAATTAAATTTATTTATGCCACAATGATGATACAATATTTTCCTTATTAATGATAGAATCAAATAAATGGTATTATAAATATTAACACAATTATAATTTAAAAGTTTTGATGACATCCAAGAATTTTATAGGTTAATATTAAATTTTAGGATAGATCAAATGAATTTATTTTGAATTAATAATGCTGGTAGGACTTCAAAAAATTCAATTATTAAATAGTTTCAAATTTTACATGAAGGAATATTTAAAACAAATATTATAGGATTAATTTATATAATATTACTAAAAATCTAAGGATCTGCCAAAAGATTTATATAATTATTGGTGTGTATTTAATGAACCACTTGGGGTTTTCTTAATGGTATATAGTAAGTTTATTAACCATATAATATAAAAATACAAAGATACATGGTAAATGTGAAACTATTTAACTAAGAGTTAAATATAAAATTTAAGGTTAATATTGTAAACCAAACCTATATAAAACATATTGTTTGAGTAGTTTTATACCAATAACCACCTTATACTTTAAATAATTATTTTTTGAGCCATTAGAAACCAAAAATTATTTTATTATAAAATAATATTTCTAGCTTTTCATAAGGTCCCCCTCACCCCTCTTGTAAAAGGGCACTCCCCGATCTCTCTAATTCACAATTTCAATGCCATTTGTCTTGGAAAACCCTTACCCAAATACCCTCTCAACTATCCTATAAAAATCCTAGTGGCCCTCCTTTAATCATAAAATCATCCTAAGCAGCCATTTTTATCAAATCTAAAGTAAGAACCCGAAGAAGAGGTAAATATTTCAACACCTCTTTCAAGTATCTTTCTTCTTCCACTTACTTTTTCTTTGTTGTTTCAATTATAAAATAATAACTCCAATATATTATATATACTGTGACTATATTATAAATATGTTAAAACCAAATTCATTATTCTATCCATCTATTTAATGACATGTCACCATACATGCGTACGTACGTCTTGCTGTCTCCACGTCGTGGTGTAATTGTTATTCAATACATTATTATTTGGATGGGTATAATAATGATGTGTAATTGATTTAAATAATAAATATAACCTGAAAAGGATTCTTTATATATGATATACCATCCAATTATATATTTTATTAATATGAGAAGAATGATATTGTTGCTCGTGTGTACATACGGATTACCATCTCTACGAACGCGATGAGATTCATTCCCCATCATATCCATTCAAGACTAATTTTCATTAGTTGATTGGAAATAATGTTTAAAGACTTGATATAATTCTGTATATGAATATAATACATCCATTCCATAACAAATATGATTCACAAAACCATAAATATAAATGAAAACAAATCCATTAATACCCGAAACAACGATAATTTTAAGATATCATTAACTAAGCAATGTTAAAAGATCATATAAGATATAATATTAATGTATATGATTCATGTATAATTTAATAAGAATTATTTCACCATTATAAATGAGGTTAACCAACCCTTGACCAAGGAAAAGTACAAGGTAAGGGTTAAATTCACAATCTCTTTATTATTCGAGGTTTTTTTTACATAAGTATCTAATGGGACCTGTTTATCATCCACATCCATGTTTCTTAAAAATGTATTTTAAAACATTAATACTATTTTATATAATATGGGTTAAAGGAATTTATACCCTTGTTTGACTTTTTATAAGATGTTTATAAAGGAATCTTTCCGTCATTTTCAAAATAAGGTCTTTTTTAACCTTTTCGACAGAATTAAGGTAAAATGTATTTTTTAACTTATACGGAGGGTACAACTATTTTACGCCATTATAAACTCATAGAAGGTTCCCTTAAAATATTATAATAATATTTTCAAAGTAAATTTTTTCTTTTATAATTATGTGCCATTTAAATGATTTAAAAATAGAGATATTTCTCTCAAATAGTTTTGATTTCATCTATGTCAACATCCTTTGATGGATTTTAACCTTATTTAAAGTTAATTTATTATGTTAAAAAACTACCATATTATGTTGAAGGTTTTGTGATATGTTTGACTGTGGATGTGTTTTGTTTATACCATTCATTGTTTATGGATAAAGTATAGACATTTTGTATGATAGTTTTAATACAAATGTTTATGTTATGTTTAAACATGTTCATATGAGGAATGCATTAGACTTAGTAATTGAATAGTGGAGCCCACTATAGCTTCACGATGAATTCTTAGGTATAATGAGACAAACTAGTGTCTTGGCACAAGGGATTGAAAAAATATTATTTGTAGACTTGGCACAAGTCCTTGAATATCTGGTTATGATAGTCTGGCCTTACGGATTCCATCATTATGAAAGTTGTTATTGATATTGCATGTGATTATTTGACTAGTAGAATATCCATGCGAATAAGTAAATGGAGTTATTTCATTTTAATTTTTCCTTTTTTCACTAAAGATCAAGTTAAAAAGGATTTTTTTAGTTATATATTGCCTTTAATGTTTATGCTTACTTATGAATGTTTCTGCTATATTGTTATCCTTACTGAGCATCTGAGCTCACCCATTTCTATGTTTTATTTTTTCCCAGGATATGAAGAAGTATTTTATGAATGACCTACAGGGATAGTCTGATGGTATATGAGTGTGGACAATGGAGACTATGTTTCTTTAGTTTTTCGTTTTATCATGTAATGTAATACTTATGAATGTATCTAGTGTTTCCAAGGCTACTAAACTAATCGGTATTTTGAGACTTGATCTTTTGTGATCATGCTAATGTTATATAATAAAGCGCCGACTCTGGGAAACTAGGGTCGGGGAATTACAACTAGACTATGGATAATCATATTCTCCAGTATCTAGACTTGAATCTATCAATATTTTACTCACCTTTGTAGCATTCTTTAATTTTATTCTTTTTAAAATTGATATCAAATGTACTTTCCTTAATAGATATGATCAAGAGAAAATGTTTGTTGAACAACCTCTTGGATTTGAAGACACAATACATCATTAGAATGTTTTCAAACTTACCAATGCTTTTTATGGATTTACACAAGCCCCTAGAGCCTGGTGTAATAGACTTACATGATTTTTGTTACAAAATGATTATGTTAAAGGAAATTTTGATCCAACCCTTTTTATAATGAAAGATAAGAAAAATGTTTTGATTGTTCAAATCTATGTTGATGACATTATATTTGGTTTAACTCTGTAATCTTTAACCGATTCATTTGAAAATCTAATGAATTATGAGTTTTAAATGAGTATGATGGGTGAGTAATCATTTTTCCGAGGTTTTCAAATTCCTAAAAAACCAAAAGGAACATAAATATCCCAATATAAGTATATTAATTTTTTTTAAAAAAGTATGAATGTGAAAATACTAAGAGTATAAGTAGTCTTATTGGTACCTCAAATTCACTTGATCTTGATGAAGCTGGGAAACAAGAAGAACAAACAACATATATAAATATGATAGGAAGCCAGCTATACATAACAGCTAGTCTCCCATACTTAATTTTTTAGTATGCATATATGCAAGATATTAATACTATCCTAAGGAATAACATTTAAAGTCAGTGAAAAAAATTGTCACTACTTAAAGGGAACCATGGATTTAGGAATCTTTTATACATCTAACAATGATTTGGTCATAAATTTTTTTTCAGATGCTGACATTGGTAGATGTAAAATGGATAGGAAAAGTACATCCAGAACTTTTCATTTCTTAAGATATTCATTAGTTTCTAGTTCATGAAAAACGGAACACTCAATAGGAATTTCAACTACTGAAGTTGAATATTTATCAGTTGGATGTTGTTGTGATCAAGTGTTGTGGATGCAACACAAACTCACAGACGATGATATGAATTTTACCAAAACACAGATATTGTGTGATAACAGTAGTTATATTTATCTAATTAAAAACCATGCACATACCTCTCCTTCAAAACACATAGAAATTATGAATCACATTCCTCTGGATAACACACAAAAAGAAGATATTATTCTTCAATTTATCAGAACGAAAGATAAAATTGGAGATATTTTCACAAAATCATTACCCTTTGAAATATTTGAATACATTAAAAAAATTGAGGAATGAAAACCATAAGGTAATCTTCCATATTAAATTTCTTTTGAAACCTATATCCTTAAAGTAAGAAACTCATTTTTATACGTGGAATACATTTTATGGTTAGTAAATTTAATTTCATAGTCAATATTTTTTTAGTTAAAATTTACATAGTCAAAAAAAATTTAGTTAAAATTATTGTAGTCAAAAGTTTCATAGTCAAGTTTTACAAATTTCAAAAAAATTCCTTAATTAAGAAATTTTTCCCATTATATAATGTTTTTTATGAAGAATTTTTCATTATTATTAATAATTTCCTAGCATTCTAAAAGGTACGTTTCATTACATAAATTATAATAATAATTTTTTATGTTGGTTTTTTAATCACGTTTAAAAAAAATTTCGGATTCACATTTCCTTAAATATGAAATTTTATTTTAAAACCTCAATAGATCAGAACCTATCAGATTCCTTATTTGATTATCATATTGTAGAGACCCAATGAATTGCGCACATGGACATTACATTACTTTTTCGGAATACTTCATACATAACAAAAACCAACACACAAGGATCGTAATTGTTTAGAGTCTTTGGAAACTTGGAACATAATCTTCTAATCAGGGTGAAAGATCTTCAACATCTCCCATAAAGGTCTTCCCCTTTTTTTCTTCCCTAAAACATTTATTTATATCTTGGGGAAAAGAAAACATAAAAAGGGTGAGCTCAAATGCTCAGTAAGGGTAAACATAGATAACATAGAATAATCCATAGACATTTGAATGTAAAAACATGAGCATAAAATCTAAACATCAAAACCTTGAGCAATGCCATAAAACATTGCAGTAAATAAGGCATAGATCATAAAAGAACATTAATCATGATAGAATAACATGGGAATAAAACATGTAATTATGGAAAAACATCATGCACATGATATTATTTCCATAGTAGCCAAGGTATTGCTGCCAAGACCATCATAGAGGAAAAAGTCCTTCACTGAACTGAGTTTACTTGTCGTTCCAGCTCTGTATTACTGAACCAGATTTACTTTTCATTCCAGCCATGTCTATATCATGAGATATAAATCTTTACCCAATGCATTGGAGAGATATATAGGTCCCACCCATCTCATAATGAAATCATTCTTACTTGTTCCACAACATAAATATAAATCATTCATCATAACCCAAATAATAAAATGGGTTTCATAAACATCATATCATCATAACATAATCCATATAAAACAAATGGATATATATTCATCATAAGAAAAGTGAAACCAGGTAAATCGTAGAGAAATTATACTTGAAACATACACATATGAAATAATGCCATCTTATATGGAAAATGGTTTTGATAAAACTCTTAAAATGAATTCTTGAGAAAAATATCCTTTCTTCTTCAAAATCATTTTCTTTTCACAAAATACCACACAATTTTCAAAGAAAATGATTTTATTTAAAATAACCATGAAATATTGTAGATTAAACTTCATGAAAAAAGGTGTTATGAAATCGTAAAAAATCCGTTCATGCTGTATAATTTAAAAAACATTCCTCGCGTAATTTTGTCAGAAAACTAAAAAAGGTACCTCGTAATGTAATCAAACTAAATATTTCTTACATAAAATGTAGTAAAAGTAAAAATGGGTACAAATACTTTAAACATACATGAAACCATTTTTAGAAAACAGGGACCTAGATGATAAATATAACCCCATTTAATACTCATGATGAGTTGACCTACACACCTTGATTATTGAGAACTAAATCAATCATCACTGAATATATGATGAGTTGACCTAAGAATACACACCTTGGTAAACACTCTTAGGGGATATGATTTAGAAATTCAAACAAACTATAAGAACTATTATGATCTATTTTAGTATATATTTATGGTATGGTTAGAGAATAACTAAAAATGAATAGGGTACATACAATACTACAAATACAGCTTTTATTAGTGAAAAATGGCTTTTAACAGTGCTATAAAAGCATTGTTAATGCTAGCGAAGATAAAGGGGGTTCCCCTTTATCATCGCTCCAAAAATCGCTGATAAAGACTCCTTTTATCAGCACTAAAAAAAGCATTGATAAAAGGGGTCTTTTATCAGCGCTAAAACAAAGCACTGATAAAACGGTCCTTTATGAGCACTTTGTTTTAGCACTGATAAAACACCCCTTTATTGGTTCTTCCTTTATCTGCGATTTCGTTTTAGCACTGATAAAGGACCCCTTTTAATAGTGCTTTTTTAAAAGCACTGAAAAAAGTTAAAAAAATTAAAAAAATTAAAAAAAAACAAAAAAATTAAAAAAAAAATTAAAACAATACTGCTAATTGGGGGGATTTTATAGCGCTTGAGCACCCCCTTTTACAGTGCTTTTCCTCCCCCCTACATCACCCCATTCACCCCCTCCACCCTTTATTAGTGCTTTCTCCCATATCCCCCCATGCGTGTGTGCCCTTGCCTCCACCAGGATTTGAACTCGAGACCTCCCCCATGCGCGCCTAAGCCCTAACCACTCCTCTATTTTCATTTGTTTTACATTTCATGATATCTCTCTCTCTATATATATATAGTTTGTTATATTTATTTATATAGTAATATATATTTATATTAATATATATAGTTATATTAATATATATATATAGTTATATTAATATATATCTCTATTTATATATATAGTTATATTTATTCGTATAGTATTGTTGAGTCAATAAGGCTCTTCTTATGACTGTTCTGTTACTTCATATATGGGGGATATTGATAAGTCATCAAGTTTTCCTTATGACTTGATCATTCCTCTTGTTTTTAAAATCAGAAACACCTTTTCTAAAGGCAAAATTCATTTTACCCATATTTTACTTCTATAAGGTGAATTTTATTCCTCAAGGAAAGTTACCTTTTCCTAGATTTCATTATTCATAACATAAATTTTCTAAGTGAAAAAAACTTGGATTGAAACCAAAAAACTTGGAATCATATAATACTTAGATATGAGGTATTCTGTTTAAGACTCCGAATTCCAGATACGAACCCTCGTGAAGTTCAACTCTGAATTCCGGATACGAACTCTCATAAAGTTCAACTCTGAATTCTGGATATGAACTCTCAAGAAGTTTGACTCTGAATTCTTGTTACAAACTTCTCTATGTTTTGACTCTAAGTACTCTAAATTCATACTTCAAACTCTGATGAGTTCTGACTCTGAATTCACATGAACTTTGACTCCGAACGTTGTAAGTTCCAGTTCTGAATTCTAATAAAACCAGACTCTGAATTTCTTTGAAATTCAGACTCTGGATTTCTACAGAATTCAGGTTCCAAATTCCTACAAAACAGAATCCGAATATCTTAGTTCTACAGACTCCAAATTCATATTTTAATTACATTCCAAAAATTCATACTTTAACTTACTACACTCCTAACTTTCATTTTCTCCATTCCGAATACCAGTGTAGTTATGATTACACTTGTTGTATTACAAAATGATGTCGTGCTTTAAGTTATTGTCAAACCATTTTATGAGTGACATGTGTATAGGTACCTCCGAAATTCAAGGAATAATTAGACCGTTGGAGGAGGGAGATGACCGTTGGAGCTTCACCTATAAATAGGAGCTCATTTGAATGTCCTCGAAACTTTTGAAACATTTGGAATTTTGAAGCTCAGAATTTTCGGATGTGATTTCTAGAGAGAGGCACTTATCAACTCTCATGATTCATGCCGAATGTTTGAACAACTTAATTAAACTTTGCTTCATGCAGACTTGCTTCGTGCAGAGGTTTGATGGCGTTAAAAATCAGAGAATTCAGGTTGTGAATTTAGAGGTGCTGATTTCCTTACAAATTAAGGGCTTTCGGGGATAGAAAGACAGATATCGATCTTCGGATTGAGTTATTACAAGGTTTTGGGTAAGACAGACTTTCTTGAAAGTATAAATCTAGGAACCAATTTTCCAGGGTTTTTAGAAACCCTCCTATTTGTGTTTAAAGAGTTTATACTTATTACCTGTAGTTTTACTACATTTTTTTCCGCTGCTTTTGTATTGATTGATGAAATTACAACTCTCTTATACTTCCTCATATTTGTACCCTGATTTAGTTAGATTCTATACACTTTAAGGTAGAATATTATCTGTTGTAAACTTTTGTTAAGTCTCATTTTCGGAACCATTTCTCCAGAATCACGTAAGTCATTAAAATGTAGAGGTGTTGTCAATTTTGGTTATCGAATATTTCATAGGGGAATTTTTAAATAATACAATTCAACCCCTCTTGTATTTGTATCTCATTTTACTTATTTGATCCTATGTTTGGTATTATAGAGTATATCATACTCAGTCATACCATCCTAACAATTTGTATCAAAGGATTGGTTCAATCTTAATTAATCTCACGATTAGATTTAGAAGGGAATTCTCGGATTTACATTTTCTAGATTTATATTTTTCAGAATCTGTTTCTCGGATTCATACTTTTTTGGATTCATAAATTCAGATTCATATAGTTCAGATTCACTTTTAATTAGAGATACATTATCTAGTTCCTTGCTTAGGATATTTTCTCTTGTTTACAAACTTTTATTTCTAACAAGTTTTTGTGTGAAAGATTTTCTTATGAATGGTAGGTTTAAATGTTGGTTATATTGATAACCTAAATCCTAACATACATCTTGTTTTTGATGGAAGTGATTATGAGTACTGGAGAGACATGATGAATACTTTTTTTTATCAATACTGGAGTTGATAACTATCTAATACTGACTGAAGATTATAAGATTCCGGATAAGTAATTGAGAACTTTTATGAATCAAGAGGAAGCATAATATCAATGAAATTTCAGAGTCAGAAATACTTTGTTGCATTCCATGACTAGGAACATCTATAGTCAAATATCATCGTGTGAAGCTGCAAACATTACCTAGAATAAACTTCAATTAACACATTTTGTTACATCCAAAGTCATAGAGACTAGAAGAGCTATGTTGAGATCTGAATATCATAGTTTTAGCATTCCTTATGGATAACATGTAAGCAAAGTTCAGCAGAGGTTTATGACTATTGTGAATGGATTGAAATATATGGGAGAAAAAGGTTTGGATGATGAGTCTCTTGTGGATAAGATCATATATATCATGCCAAATGATTGAGAGTTCAAGAGTGTTCCTATTGATGAGAACAGGAAAGTCACTCAGATTACCTTGGATGAGTTGTTTGGAACTATTCTTCAGCATGAAACCAGAAGAAAAAGAGATTCTGAAAATGGTAAGAAGAAGAATGGGAATGAAGGAGTTTCTTTTACTACCACTTCTAAACATACGAAAACCAAGACCCCAGAAAGAGTAACTAGATCAAAGACAAATAAAATCATTATTCAGTCAAAATCTAGTGGTACAGAAAAATCAGTGAATGAATTTTCTAATATTGCTCGGGGAATGAACTAGATTTTAGCTCAAAGAAACCATCAGAATAAATACAAGAAGAAAGACTAAAAAGAAAAGAAAGATGGTGAAGTTACATGTAATGAATGTAGAAGAACTGGTCATATCAGACCTGATTTTCCTTTGTTGAAAAATAAGGAAAAGATGGAAAGTAATTTAGAGAGGAACAATAAGAAATTCTATACATCAAAGCACAAGAAAAGTCTTAAAGCTAATGATAGTCGACGTGCCAGCTATGGAGACTCTTCAGAAAGTGAATCATCTGAATATAATTCATCATCACAGAAGAATATGTTATTCATTTCTACTACTTATTTCCCTAATATATGTCTTATGGCCAAGGTACTCTCTGCCGAGGCCTTAACAAATTTTTCTCTTGATTAGAATTACTATTCCAAAAATAGTACTTCTAATGAAGATACTTGATCCTCATAAATTGAATAATTACCATCATATGAAGAAGTATCTCGATTTTCCAAGTTACTTAAAGCAAAAAATTGTAAAATTTCAAAGAAATTAGACTATGCAAATACTAGGGAGTAAATTCTTATAAAAGATATTTTATATCTTTCTAGAGATCTCATAAATAAAGATCAGCTTTTAGAAAAACATTCTAAGGACCTTGATAAAGAAAATTCTATTAAAGAAGAACTTTCTAAAGATCTTATGAATGCTATTTTAAAGATAAATGTTTTTTAGGAAAAATATAACTCTAAGGAAATGAATCTTAAGGATAGGAATTAAGTCATTAGACTAAAATCTGAAATATTTTATCTTAATAATCTCTTTACAAAATTTACCATGGGGATGGAAAATTTTGACAAGATGTATTCTCAAATTAAACCTCAAGGAATCACTACTGGAATAGGTTATACACACCAAAAACTAATTTTCAAAAACAACTATTTTGTTCCTTTGAAAGCCCATTTCTGCACTAAGTGTCAAAGTGGTGGGCATTGGAAGAAAAATTTCTCCTTGAATAGAGTTCAATATCTTGGGTTTTATAAAGCTTATTTTTATAAAAAAATGTGGATACCCAAAATTTTTCTTTCGGAAACTTCCGGATCCAATCAAGTCTGGATTCTGAAAATATAACTTTTTTTATTTTCAGGAAAATAGGGAAAGTACCAACAACAATACTTGGTACATGGATAGTGGATGTTCCCGGCATATGACCGATAACAAAAAAAATTTTGAAAATATTATCAACACAAAAGGAGGAAAAGTAACTTTTGGAGATAATGCTCAGGGGGAAATTCGTGGTATAGGTAACATCATTCTTCTCTGAAAAACATTGATTTCAAATGTTTTATTTGTTAAGGGTCTTAAGAACAACCTCATCAGCATAAGTCAATTATGTGATGAAGGCTATCTTGTGAATTTTAGGAATGATAAGTTCTTAGTACACAATTCCAATGAAGAATTTATTCTTTCTACCAGTAGGATAGATAATGATTACACACTAAACATAGAAGACCTCAAGAGCCAAGACTTACCTTGCCTTAGTGCAGTAGAGAATCATTATTGGTTAGGTCATAGAAGGTTAGGACATTGTATCCTTATAAACCTATACAAACATTATAATAAATGTTTAGATATGAGGTATTCTATTTAAGACTCCAAATTCCAGATACGAACTCTCATGAAGTTCAACTCCGAATTCCGGATACGAACTCTCAAAAAGTTCAACTCAGAATTCCGATTACAAACTCTCATGAAGTTCGACTTTGAATTATAGTTACAAACTTCTCTAGGTTCTGACTCCAAGTTCTCTAAATTCGGACTCTAAAATCTAATGTGTTATGACTCTTAATTCTCATGAAATTTGACTCCAAACATTGTATGTTCTGGTTCCGAATTCTCATGAAACCAGACTCCGAATTTATTTGAAATTCAGACTCTAGATTTCATCAGAATTCGGGTTCCGAATTCCTACAAAAAATAATGTGAATATCTTAGTACTACAGACTCCGAATTCATATTTTACTTACATTCCGAACGTTCATACTTTAACTTACTCCACTCTGAACATTCATTTTCTCCATTCCGAATACTAGTGTAGTTATTCTGACACTTGTTTTATTACAAAATGATACATGCTTTTAGTTATTGACAAACCGTTGTTTGAGTGACACATGTACAGGTCCCTCCGAAATTCAAGAATGAATTTGACCATTGGAGGAGGGAGATGACCATTGGAGATTCAACTATAAATAAGAGCTCATTTGAACGTGCTCGAAACTTTTGAAACTTTTGGAATTTTGAAGCTCATAACTTTTAGAAGTGATTTCTAGAGAGAGGCTCTTATCAACTCTCAAGCTTCATGTAGAATGTTTGAATAGCTTGTTCAAACTTTTCTTCGTGTAGACATGCTTTGCGCAGAGGTTCGATTACCTTAAAAATCAGAGACTTCGGGTTGTGATGTCAGAGGTGCCGATTTCGTTAAAAATCGAGGGCTTGCGGGGATAGCAAAACAGATACCGATCTTTGAATTGAGGGATTACCTGGGTTTGGGTAAGATAGTCTTTCTTGAAAGTATAAACCGTGGAACCTCTTATCCAAGGTTGTTGGATACCCTCATCTTTGGGTTAAAAGTGTTTATACTTGTTACCTATAGTTTTACTACTTTGTTTTTCCGCTGCTTTTGTATTGATTGAGGAAAGTACAACTCTATTATACATCCTCATATTTGTACTCTGATTTTGTTAGATTCTATACACTTTATGGTAGAATCTTATCTGTTGTAAAAGTTTGTTAAGTCTCATTTCCAGAACCATTTTTCTAGAATGAAGTAAGTCATTAGAACTTAGAGGTGTTGTGAATGTTGGTTATCAAAAATTTCCTAAGGGAATTTTTAAAGAATACAATACACCCCCCTCTTGTATTTGTATCTCATTTTACTTATTCGATCCTAATTTTGGTATTATAGAGTATATCAGACTCAGTCATACCATCCTAACAAGTAATATATATATATATATATATATAGTTATATTAATATATATCTCTATTTATATATTAATAGTTATAATTATTCGGATAGTAATATATAGTTATATTAATATATATATAGTTATATTAATATATATATTTATAGTGATATTGATATATATATTTATAGTGATGTTAATATATATATTTATAGTAATATTAATATATATATATATATGTAGTTATATTAATATATATACAATTTGAGTAATATATATATATAGTTTGATTAATACATAGGTATATAAATATTCATATATTTGTATTTTAAATTAAATGGATAGTAGTTATTATTTAGATAAATCTAATATATTATATATATAAGGCCCTGGCCTTAAACCTTACATAATAATGAATTAATTGAATAATTCACATTGAGGATATTTTCAGGTTTAGAGTTTTAGAGAATTAGATCATAACTATTACATCTCAAAAGACTACAAAGTAGTCACTTCTACTAAATTTCCATAAAATAAAAAACTCTTAAAAAGAAACATGTATAGTTCCATGTTTTAGGTAGCATGGATTTCCCTTGATCCCATCCTTGACCCTATTCCATGTTAAGTCCTGTGAAAAATATTTCAAAAAAACTTGGGGTGATCATAAAAAGCTCAGTAAGGGATACACAAAGAATGAAAACTATTAGTTCTTAAAACAACAAGTAATCCATGTATAGTTTATCAAAGTAATACCTTCACCTATATGAAGTAGTAAAAACTCTTCACTGAATAAAATATCATTACTTACCCTTTTGTAATCAAAATATTATCATAAAACCCATATAAAGAACACATAACATATAAAGGTAACTTGGGACATAAACATTCTTAAGTGGAATAACCATATGGTCGACTTCCACACATATCAATTAATGGAATAGCCATACGGCCAACTTCCATACATACTTAATGGAATAGCCATACGGCCGACATCCATACCGAATGCATTGGAGGTTATAACGTAACCACCCGTCCTGGTATTCATGGCACCACCCGTCATATGGTTTATCACGTAACCACCCATAATATGTCCAAGTACCATTATAAAATTATAACACATAAAACCAATATAAATGAATGATAACATTTCCACATTTCAATCACAATATATCATTTAAATATATTGACATAATAGAATCATTTATCAAAACCATTTTCAATACCAAAATACATAAAAGAGTATATGGTATTTATTTTATTTTAAAAACATTACGGCTTGTTGAGGAATCCAAAGATCAAATAATACTCGCGGCGGCAGGAAAGGTCGTTGTCACCGCGTACGTTAAAAGAAATATTCCTTTTTGTCTTTTAGTAAAACGATTTTTAGAAAAAGATTTCTTTTGTATAAAAGTAAAAGTCAAAGGGGTTTATACACCGTATAAAATAAATTTGTGTATAAAACAAAATATGCCTCAATGAAAGGAGATTTAGACGAAGTCCCTTACAAAGACGGTATCCTTGGTTTAAGGATAAATCAATTACATAATTATGTGTGACAAACGAATACACCAAATATAAGTGGATATTAAGTGTAAAACAATCAGAGGTTATTCACACATATTCATCGAACGACATATTCAAGGAGTATAAGTTTATCCCAAATAATCAAATTTGGGTTAAGAAGTTCCCTTGCAAAAATTTGACAGCCTAATGGCGTCACTACAAAATTTAGAAAATGAGTTGATGAGAGATAAAAAGGGTATCTCATCACATGGAAATAAAATTTAAATCAATAAGGATATTGAAGAACATATCCCAACATAATTGTATGTGAATTAAAAGACATAACAAAAGAAGTCTTTTAAAAATAGGAGGGTGAAAGGTTCCCTTACCGACATGGGTATCTTTCGAAACATACACCCCGTGAAAGAAGGACAATACAATATTGATGTAAATACTCATAAATGAAAGTATATTACACAATGAGTAAAATAATGGGCAGTAAATACACCACTCAAAGGAAATTGTGGAAAATGTAGCATAAATCTCACGGGAATAAAAGTGAGATGAAAAATCCATTACGAAAACTCGGTAGCCTAACGGCGCCACATAAAACTTACAAAAATGAATTGATGAGATCAAATTGGGTATCTCATAATATTAACATAAAGTTTATAGAAAGAGGAATATAAAAGAACATCCCCAAACATAACAAATGGGATCTTAAAAGAAGTGACATAAAGGAGAGTACTTAAAAATAAAGAGAGAGGTTAGATCTCTTACGATAATTCGGCAGCCTAACGGCGCCACTCAAAACATCCAAAATGGATTAATGAGATCAAATAGGTTATCTCATCATATGAACATAAAAATTACAGTAAGTGTAATATAAAATAACATCCCAATAACAAGAAATATGATCTTTAAAAGGAATTACATAAAAGAGCGAACTTAAAAAGAAAGAGAGGAGTAGGATCCCTTACCTCGGGTCCGACTTGACTCGATCGTTCTTTAACGTCCTGAATAATAAACCTGAGTTAATTTCTACTTGATTAAGAACCCTTTTCAAGTTCTTTATTCCTTTTATAACAATTATTGACATGTTATAAACATTATTTAATCATTTCAGTTAATAATTTTTGTTTTTTCGATATTTGGTTCTTAAGTCAAAAGTGGACTTCTTACAATTACATGTTGTTCGTGTGGTCAAATGTTCTTTATATCCAGAATGAAATTCCTGATTTGGATATCATATATGTCATACATATCCAGCATATACATGTGTTTATAATATTACATAATCATTTAGTGGTAAGAAATGAAATGCACCGTTCATGGAGACGGTAAACCGTACGTAGACATGAACGCTACTTTCCTTTCTATGTCATATTAATAGAATTAAAAATAAATGAGAGATGTGTATATTTTCAATTCCAGAATTATATTCATCCTTTATCTGTATCATAAATCATATATATCCATTATATGTACTTATAATAGTACATTACATTTGAGTATAAGAAATGAAATGCACCGTTCATGGAGACGGTAAGTCGTACGTACGCATGAATGCTACTTTCACTTCTATCTCATACTTTAATGGAAAGAAAACAATAATGATATAAAGTAATATTATAATACCATTATAACATCATATATAATAACTTCAAATCCATAATTTATTCATCCCACATATGTCATTAATTAATCAAATCACTTTGAGGGGGCGGTAGTCCGCACTTCCTAAAATGAAGATATCGCGTATACCCATAATGGAAGCCATAAAGGTATGCCACAAATGAAAAATACAGAAGATTATGTAAAACATAAAAATATTATATATCATATATAAACATAGTGACATCTTAATGGCCACATTTGAAGGTTTGATATGAGTGTTGAACAATCATCATTTCGTGAGGCAGAAATTCACCATCCATAGAAACAGTATGTTCTTTAACCATTAGATGAAGGTGTGTGTAATTGTAGCTCGAATAATTATTATAACAACATCCCAGTATATTGGAGATACAGTATCTGTTACAAAACAATTGAATAAAAAGAGTTTAGGGGGTTGGAGAAGCAAAATAAAACAAAAGAGCACAAGTGAAGACGTTACCTTAAAATTGGGTAACTCCCTTTGGTTTGAACCAAAAAGTTTTCTTGAAGAGCTTCCTGCCTAAGTTAAGGATTCTAGGATGAGGAGAGGGATTTGGAGAGACAAAAGGATCATATAATGGCTGAACCAAAGGCTTGAGAGGTGTGGGTAAGGTGGTAGAGGTGGGGGCCTTTTATAAGAGGAGAGGAGGGGCACTCTTGGTAAAGTATAAAATGTTACATTATTTTCAAATGGTTTTCGGCTTTTAATGGTCCCACATTGCTTTTTTTCTAGGATAAGGTCATAAGGGTTAGAAATACACCCATCCAATAGGTTTTGGACATGTGTAGGTCCTAGATTTTTCATTATCTTTCCATTTTATTTAAATCGTTAAATAATGAGGTCATCGCTGCATCACCATGATGTCATAAAGTATTTAATTTATTTAAGGTCTAAAAATTATACAAAAACAACAATGATGTAGGAAATATTTTTATATTTCCAATGAATATTTATAGTCAAAATTCTGACTTGTATAACCACATTTAAAAATTGTTTTAGTAAAACAAATCATGTTTGTGACATTTTTATTTTAACTTTAAATAAAAGGAATAAATGTCATTATCATACCCAAGTGGCTCCATGGGGTACCAAAATCGACCCATGGGTTGTCTTGGTCGGCCATAACTCATCCAATAGGGTTATGACAAGTTTCAATATATTTTCATTTTATTATAATATCATTTATACCTTAAATCACACTAATTACCTTTAATCGTGATTAATAAAACATAAAAGTTACTTTTCATCAAAAATTATTTTCATCCCATTGAACCAAATTTTACTTAACAGTTAAAATCATTTAAATTGGATTTTTTAAATTCAAATCACAAAAGTGGTAAAGACCCATTTAAACGAAAAATCAAATTTTGTAACCACCACTTTGTGGTTTCACTATTCATAAAAAATTGGAGATTTTCAGAAAAATACCAAAAAATCACCCTAAGCTATATTTGATATTCCAAATTCAAAAATGATGTCTATTTTACCAAATTAATAACATAGAAGTTTCATTAATTAATTTTATAATTAATTCCCATAGTCAGAGCAAATAGCGTATTTTTATGAAACAATAAGTATCAAAAGATTGACACTAGTTTAAATCCAATTTCAAAGTGAAATTAATTTCAATGACCACTATTGGATTAAATGGTAAAAATATATTCTAAATTTACTTTAGAAAAATCCAAAAGATAATCTAAGAATATAAATAAATTATATTAAAAAGAGTTTTTGAATTAAAATACAACATTTTTCACTATTCATTAAAAAATGAACATTATCATAAAAAATACCAAAATCTATACAAAGTAAATGTTGATGTACCGATTCCAAAGAAGAGTTTTATTTGGTCCAATATAATGTATTATAGTGACCAAAACTATATATAAAGACTATTCTCCATCAAAAGGCGATAGTTTGTCCTTTTAGTGAAAATTAGAGTATATATGCCAAAAATTGAATTCTTTTCTTATTTTAAGCATTTATTTTTTTATTGGATAAATATAAATACATATATAATCATTTTGTAGTTAGTTCTGTTCATTCCCTACATTACAACAGCTAGGCATTAACTACCATTTAAAATAATTTTATTTTATTATTTGAGTGAAACGTAAGATTCCCAAGAAACTCGTTGTTGCGTGTTGGGTACGCCATCGAGAATAGCGTCCCCTTTAAAGTTATATTAATGTTTTATTCACAAATATGGATAAATATAAAAATTTCATATTCTTTATTTACCTGGGGTGTTACATCCTTCCCCCCTTTTGGGAATTGCGTCCTCACAATTTTAAAATTGATCTTGGAAACATCCTTGAAAGTCCCACATCAGAACAAGAGTCGGTAAAACAATCACTTTAAAATAAAGAAGGATAAGTACAGAGGTCACCCGAGTTAACCCATACTAGGATTCCATGTAGGAAAACATGGACATGGAGGAGAAAACATATGGTCATGTTCTGATGGAGAGTGATAGAATACATGTTTAGGAGAAATTTAACCACAAGAAAATCACAAACTTGTGATGGGTTAAACGGTATTCGATTCCCCAGTATGAAAAGTTAACAGACAACATTTTTTTTAAGTTACTCTTTATTGAGGAATTTATTTTTGAGCCTAAATAAATCATAATGAAACATACTTACTTGTCACGTAGACTTCCAACTTTTACTAGATTCCTTAATCAAAATCATATTTTCTCCAAAAGACGAGTATTTAGGAAGACTTGTTCACATTAAGAGTACTATAATAAACTTATAGAGAACCACCTAATCCACAAAATATAACTATATATTTCCCATGTCTCTAGACTTTAACAAAAACCAAAACTAAAAATGTTAGTTCAAGATCAGATAATCTAGAAAAGGATAACCCTTTATAAAAAGAAAATATATTCTTAATCTCCAAAATCTGTCCAACAAAACTCAAATTTCAATGAGGACCATTCAATAAACAATTTTTCCACAAAATTATTCAAAGTAAAACAAACTAAGATTGAAACCCAAATATTTGAAGTATTTAGTCACATAGTCTTCCAAGTTAAATCATAACATTTATCTCCAAACAACATCAGCTGCTCTTAATGTCTTGTATTGAAAAGTAATTAACCTAATCACATATCCTCCATGATAGGTTAATAAATTTCCATAGATAACCCAAAATAAACTTACTCTTAATTTATAAAATCATCTAACTAAAAAGAATCATTCAAACTAACTAGTTACTTCACGTAGTCCAGTGGTAGGTGATAAATACCAGTCGCACTTTGGTTGTGGGTTCGATTCCCACAGCTTTGTCCAACGTGACGGGTTGTCACACGGTCTGCGTGTTGTCCTTTTTATAAAACTCCAAAAATATCCCTAACATGTTTTACCCTTAATAGTTTCCTGATACCTCTCATTTTCATCCAAATTCATTACGGCCTCAACATCTTAATTCTTGAAGTCTTATTTCACCACCATAAGATAAAATAAAATGATTCCCAAAATGAATAACATCATACCATGATCATGGCATCCACTCGGTTTCATTGTCATCTTGCTCATGTAGGTAGAAGTCCCATGAATTACAAAAATGATTTAGAGATCCTTCAAAATCATTTTTTTCCTCCAGCCAAATACACCTTGTACAACATGGGTCATATGGGTGTTCACAGAAACACGGTTTTGGAAAATAATCATGCATGACATATAATTCCAAAACATCTGATAAAACATGATTTCTATAAAATAGTCGGACAGAATTTGAGTTGAAACTTTCTATTATTGGTCCTTTTAAAATACCATAAGTATGTGCTGAGAGACTATATTTTAAAATCAAATATAAATAGGTTGCGCAAGGGTCTCCTTCCTCAGCACCATCTTTAAAATCATAATATGCTTCAAATTCTTGTGATAAGGTAAAATATTTGAAAATACCTTGATAATATTTACCTTTCTTGAAAATATGAGAATATTGTGAAAATAGTATTTGTCTAAAAACAACCCATGATCCATGATGATAATGAGGTATAGTGGAGGTGTTTGATATCTCAAACAACTGCTTTCAAGTGAGTTGTTTGCTCGAAAAAGTTTGGCAATCATCTGAACATGAATTTGCAATAATTATTGCAAGCATGTCATCAGGAAGAGATAGAAATATCATTTGAGATCCTTCTCCTTCCATTCGTACCCGACTTTACTTGACCTGAAAAAAGTTATAAAACAAGGATTTAACAGAAATAATAGATATAGGGACTAATCCTGTGTCTAACAAAAACTCCTAATCCCTAAAGTTGTCTAAACCGACATTTGATACCAACTATAAGGCCCTGGCCTTAAACCTTACATAATAATGAATTAAATGAATAATTAACATTGAGGATCTTTTTAGGTTTAGAGTTTTAGAGAATTAGATCATAACTATTACATCTCAAAAGATTACAAAGTAGTCACTTCTACTAAATTTCCATAAAATAAAAAACTCTTAAAAAGAAACATGTCTAGTTCCATGTTATAGGTAGCATGAATTTCCCTTGATCCTATCCTTGACCATATTCCACGTTAAGTCCTGTGAAAAACATTTCAAAAAAACTTGGGGTGAGCATAAAAAGCTCAGTAAGGGATACACAAAGAATGAAAAATGTTAGTTCTTAAAACAACAAGTAAACCATGTATACTTTATCAAAGTAATACCTTCACCTTTATGAAGTAGTAAAAACTCTTCACTAAGTAAAATATCATTACATACCCTTTTTTAATCAAAATATTATCATAAAACCCATATAAATAACACATAACATATAAAGGTAACTTGGTACATAAACATTCTTATGTAGAATAACCATACAGTCGACTTCCACACGTATCACTTAATGGAATAGCCATACGGCCAAATTCCATACATACTTGATTGAATAGCCATACGGCCGACTTCCATACCCAATGCATTGGAGGTTATAATGTAACCACCCGTCCTGGTATTCCCGGCACCAACCATCATATGGTTTATCACGTAACCACCTGTAATATGTCCAAGTACCATTATAAAATTATAACACATAAAACCAATATAAATGAATGATAACATTTCCACATTTCAATCACAATATATCATTTAAATATATTGACATAATAGAATCATTTATCATAACCATTTTCAATACCAAAATACATAAAATAGTATATGGTATTTATTTTATTTTAAAAACATTACGACTTGTTGAGGAAGCAAAAGATCAAATAATACTTGCGGCAGCAGAAAATGTCGTTCTCACTGCGTACGTTAAAAGAAATATTCCTTTTTGTCGTTTAGTAAAACGCTTTGTAGAAAAAGATTCCTTTTGTATAAAAGTAAAAGTAAAAGGGGTTTATACACCGTATAAAATAAATTTGTGTATAAAACGAAATATGCCTCAATGAAAAGATATTGAGACGAAGTCCCTTACAATGATGGTATCCTTGGTTTAAGGATAAATCAATCACATAATTATGTGTGACAAACGAATACACCAAATATAAGTGGATATTAAGTGTAAAAAAATCAGAGGTTATTCAAACATATTCATAGAACGACATATTCAAGGGGTATAAGTTTATCCCAGATAATCAAATTTGGGTTAAGAAGTTCCCTTGCAAAAATTTGACAGCCTAATGGCGTCACTACAAAATTTAGAAAATGAGTTGATGAGAGATAAAAAGGGAATCTCATCACATGGAAATAAAATTTAAATCAATAACTATATAGAATAAAATATCCCATCATAATAGTATGTGAATTAAAAGACATAATAAAAGAAGTCTTTTAAAAAGAGGAGGGTGAAAGGTTCCCTTACCGACATGGGTATCTTTCGAAACATACACCTCGTGAAAGAAGGACAATACAACATTGATGTAAATACTCATAAATTAATGTATATTAAACAATGAGTAAAATAATGGGCAGTAAATACACCACTCAAAGGAAATTGTGGAAAATGTAGCATAAAACTCACGGGAATAAAAGTTAGATGAAAAATCCCTTACGAAAACTCGGCCGCCTAACGGCGCCACATAAAACAAAAAAAATGGATTGATGAGATCAAATAGGGTATCTCATAATATTAACATAAAGATTATAGAAAGAGGAATATAAAAGAACATCCCCCAACATAATAAATAGGAGCTTAAAAGAAGTGACATAAAGGAGAGTACTTAAAAAGAAAGAGAGAAGTTAGATCTCTTACGAAAATTCGGCAGCCTAACGGCGCCACTCAAAACTTCCAAAATGGATTGATGAGATCAAATAGGGTATCTCATTATATGAACATAAAAATTACAGTAAGAGTAATATAAAATAACATCCCAATAACAAGAAAGATGATCTTTAAAAGGAATGAAATAAAATAGCGTACTTAAAAAGAAAGAGAGGAGTAGGATCCCTTACCTCAGGTCCAACTTGACTCGATCGTTCTTTAACGTCCTAAATAATAAACTTGATTTAATTTCTACTTGATTAAGAACCTTTTTCAAGTTAATTATTCCTTTTATATCAATTATTGACATGTTATAAACATTATGTAATCATTTAAGTTAATAATGTTTGTTTTGTCGATATTTGGTTCTTAAGTCAAAAGTTGACTTCTTACAATTACATGTTGTTCGTGTGGTCAAAGGTTCTTTATATCCAGAATGACATTCCTGATTTGGATATCATATATATCCAGCATATACATGTGTTTATAATATTACATAATCATTTAGAGGTAAGAAATGAAATGCACCGTTCATGGAGATAGTAAGCCGTACGTACGCATGAACGCTACTTTCATTTCTATGTCATATTAATGGAATTAAAACTAAATAAGATATGTGTATATTTTTAATTCTAGAATTATATTCATCCTTTAGATGTATCATAAATCATATATATCCATTATATTTACTTATGATAGTATATTACATTTGAGGATAGGAAATGAAATGCACTGTTCATGGAGACGGTAAGCTGTACATACGCATGAACGCTACTTTCATTTCTATCTCATACTTTAATGGTAAGAAAACAATAATGATATAAAGGTATATTATAATCCCAGTATAAAATCATATATAATAACTTTAAATCCATCCTTTATACATCCCACATATGGCATTAACAAATCAAATCACTTTGAGGGGGCGGTAGTCCGCCCTTCCTAAAATGAAGATATCGCGTATACCCATAATGGAAGCCATAAAGGTATGCCACAAATGAAAAATACAGAAGCTTAAGTAAAACATAAAATTATTATATATCATATATAAACATAGTTACATCTTAATGGACACCTTTGAAGGTGTTATATGAGTGTTGAACAATCATCATTTTGTGAGGCAGAAATTCTCCATCCGCAGAAACAGTATGTTCTTTAACCATTAGATGAAGGTGTTTGTAAGTGTAGCTCTAATACTTATTATAACTACATCCCAGTATTTTGAAGATACTGAATTTGATACAAAATAAATGAATAAAAAGATTTTATGGGGTTGGAGAAGCAAAATAAAACAAAAGAGCACAAGTGAAGACGTTACCTTACAATTGGGTAAATCCATTTGGTTTGAACCAGAAAAGTCTCTTGAAGAGCTTCCTGACTAAGTTAAGGCTTATAGGATGAGGAGTGGGATGTGGAGAGAAAAAATGATCAGAGATTGGACGAACCAAAGGCTTGAGAGGTGTGGGTAAGGTGGTAGTGGTGGGGGACTTTTATAAGAGGAGAGGAGGGGCACTCTTGGTAAAGTTTAAAATGTTACGTTATTTTCAAATGGTTTTCAGATTTTAATGGTCCAAAATTTATTTTTTTCTAGGCTAAGGTCATAAGGGTTCTAAATCCACCCATCCAATAGTTTTTGGACATGTTTAGGTCCTATATTTTTCATTATCATTCCATTTTATTTAAATCATTAAATAATGAGGTCATCGTTCCATCATCATGATGTCATAAAGAATTTAATTTATTTAAGTTCAAAAAATTATAAAAAAAATACTATGATGTAGAAAACATTTTTATCTTTCCAATGAATATTTATAGTCAAAATTATGACTTTTATAACCACATGTAAAAATTGTTTTAGTAAAACAAATCATGTTTGTGACATTTTTATTTTAACTTTAAATAAAAGGCATAAATGTCATTATCATACCCAAGTGGCTCCATGGGGTACCAAAAATCGACCCATGGGTTGTCTAGGTCGGCCATAACTCATCCAATTGGCTTAGGACAAGTGTCAATATATTTTAATTTTATTATAATATCATTTTTACCTTAAATCACACTAATTACCTTTAATCGTGATTAATAAAACATAAAAGTTACTTTTCATCAAAAATTATTTTCATCCCATTGAACCAAATTTTACTTAACAGATAAAATAATTTAAATTGGATTTTTTAAATTCAAATCACAAAAGTGGTAAAGTCCCATTTAAACGAATAATCAAATTTTGAAACCACCACTTTGTGGTTTCACTATTCATCAAAAATTGGAGATTTTCAGAAAAATACCAAAAATTCACCCTAAGTTATATTTGATATAATGAATTCAAAAATGATGTCTATTTTACCAAATTCATAACATAGAAGTTGCATTAATTAATTTTATAATTAATTCCCATAGTCAGAGCAAAAAAGCGTGTTTTTATGAAACAATATGTATCAAAAGATTGACAATAGTTTAAGTCCAATTTCAAAGTGAAATTAATTCCAATGACCACTATTGGATTAAATGTTAAAAATATATTCTAAATTTACTTAATAAACAATACAAAATATAATTTAATCATATAAATAAATTAGATTAAAAAGAGGTTTTGAATTAAAATACAACATTTTTCACTATTTATTAAAAATGAACTTTTTCAGAAAAAATACCAAAAATCTATAAAAAGTAAACTTTGATGTCCCGATTCCAAAGAATAGTTTTATTTGGTCCAATAGAATGTATTAAAGTGACCAAAACTATATTTAAAGTGGGTTCTCCATCAAAAGGCAATAGTTCGGCCCCTTTTAGTGAAAATTAGAGTATATATGCCAAAAATTGAATTCTTTTCTTATTTTAAGCCTTTATTTTTTTATTGGATAAATATAAAAACATATATAATCATTTTTTAGTTATTTCTATTCATTCCCCCCATTACAATGTCTAGGCATTAACTACCATTTAAAATAATATTATTTTATTATTAGAGTGCAACGTAAGATTCCCAAGAAACTCGTTGTTGTGTTTTGGGTACGCCATCGAGAATAGCGTCCCTTTTAAGGTTATATTAATGTTTTATTCACAAATATGGATAAATATAAAAATTTCATATTCTTTATTTACCTGTGGTGTTACAGTGTATGTAAATATATTTTATTATTTATATTTATATATTTAAATTTTTATGTCTGAATATATAAAAAATATATATATGTTGTAATATATTTTATTATAAATAGCTATTAATTATAAAAAAACGATGAAATTTCAAAAACATAATATCAATATGAATGTAATACCTTGTAATAAATTCAGTCTCCACCAAAAAATCCAACAATACCACCTTAAATGAGGCAGAAAATCCAACAAATGTTAAAAAATCGGGGTACCTCGAATAAAAACTTGGTTTTAGAGGCCTTCTGGGCCTTTTTGCCTTGAAATTAGATCTCATAAGGTCCCCCTAGAAATAGCGACGTAGAGCTCATCGCAGGCTTCAATTTGATATGTGGTAGAGCTCAAACGGACACACGGATCAAAAGTCATGGTCGTTTGATGTTCGAGTTGCGTCTTCAACATATTTTGGGTATTTTTTTTAATTTTTTAGTCATCAAATTGTTATTAAATGACTATTACTCCATAATAATTATAAAATTGTTAATTAAAAATATTTTTTAAATTTTTTTATAAGTCATTTTCACTAAATATCTTATATATTAAGTATATTAAGTGTAAATGTATATTTATACTTATCGAAATAATATTTAAAAATAATATATTATATTTATATCAATAAAACTATATTTATATATTTATATATTAATATTTTATTTTTAATTAATTTTTTTTGAAGTCGACCCTTTATCAGCGCTTTTAAAAAAAGCATGGATAAAGGGGGGTTACCTTTATCAGCGCTAAAAAAACGATGATAAAGGGGTTCTTTTATCAGCACTTTTTTTAGAACTGATAAAGGGACCCTTTATCTGTACTTTTTTTAGTGCTGATAAAGGTACTCCCCTTTATCAGCACTTTTTCGTTAGGTCTGACAAAGGTTGGCGCTGGGAAAAACTGTTTTTGTGGTAGTGATATTTTATATATGATTTGTTACTTAATAGTTACTATATTTTATTTATATAAGGTTATTTAATTAATTATTATTATATTTAAATTTATTTTTAAATTATTAGGTAGATCAAGATTAATCAATGGAAATAAATGATATGATGGAAAATAAATTAATGTTCCAAAAGAGTAACAAAATAGGATTAGATATATTACTGAAAATATTATAAATATTTATACCTCACTATCATGAGTTTTGGTAAACAAAATGAGCCTTCCAAAACTCCTAAAAATTCCAAAATAAGTGAAGGATGGAGTCTCATTGAGGTTTAGGTGATGAATATGGCGAAGGATATAAGATATAATTTCATCTATGTCAAAAATGTGGGAAGATTCATCGATGTGAATGTCTCAATGGAATAATAAAATTTTTCATGTATGGAATTATTGTCCATTGTTCTTATGATCATAGAAGAATTATTAATTTTTAATAGAATACAAAAGGAAGTAATTAGAGGCCAAACTACTGCACCATCCACATGTCCAAGCTTCAAGTACAACGAGGTTGGGAATTATGAAAATTTATGACAAATCCAAGGATTAAGTGGGATAAAGGGTTTCAACCACCTCATAAACCAATGGAATAAGGGAATTATGATCTAATATAAATTAGTAAATTGTATTATGATAATTAAGGAACTCTTATCATCCACTATATATTTATGCATGACATAATAGATTCTCATCTACTGTATCAATGACATTTTTGAGGGCATTAAATCAGCATACTATTGATTTTATTATTTAAGAAAACATATTATTTCATTATATACCATGATAAATATTTTGGGAACAACCTTTGTGTTAATATTATTATCCTTCATTTTGATGAATTTAATGTGATTTTGGAAATGGATTCGTTCTCTCAACATATTGGAAAAATTATTTATAATAATGAAATCACATTTCATATCAACATATGGTAGTCAAAATATGAAATGAAGATTATGAAAACCCAATGGTAGTAAATTATATAATTTTTATCTTGATAATGAATAATAATAGACAGTTTTCTCAAGTTGTTGGAGAAAAAATCAATGTTGGGGGTAATCATATTCAAAGGAAAAAATATGTTTCCTGTTTTTTTATGGTTTAAATCTCTCTATATATTTTATATTCAGTATTTTAAAAATTTCATATACCCTTATATATTTATATTAGTATAATATAATTAAAAATTTTAGGATTTTATTTATTTAATGGGAGAGAATGTAATGCTATGATATTTTAGATTATATTTTTCTCTAAATTAATAATATTTTTGACAGATTGTTTCTCACGTAACAAAGAAATAAGATGATCATTAACATATTACATTTATATAAACAATAAAATTTAATAATAATAAAATATAATGTACAATAAAAATATTTAAATCTAATACAAATGATATGAAAAGGATTAAAAAATTAATGTGGAAACAATTCAAATTTCAATAAAAGTATTTTTTCGTTATATGTTTTATTTTTCTTTGAAAACTAAATTTAGATATTATATAATTTTATGTGTGTAAATTCTAATTCATTTATGAATTACTTATATCAAAAGTAACCAGATAAATTTTTGGGACCAATCTGAAATAATTTATTTTTATGTGAATAGTGAAAAATACTATTTTTACCAAAACTATACCTTTTATGACATTATTATTATATTGGGAATACAAAAAATATTATAGAAAATTCAATTAATAAAATATGTATTTAAGGAGTAAAATTATGTCTCTTTAAAATAATTTTTTATTACTAGAAAACCAATGTTCAACATTTTAGAAAATAAGTACAATTTCATTCTAATATAAAAACTATTTTCAATATTTTTTTAAAAAAATTATAGTAATATTATTTTTTAGATTTATCTCAAAGAGACATAAATTTTATTTAATGTATAATTAATGAATTTATGTCATTAAATTAAATTAAATTGATAAATGTATATTATACATACATTATAATATTTAAATGATTTTTAAAAAAAATTGTTTTAATGTGTTGTTAATGCAGATGTTAAAATTAAATTTTACATCCATTGGCAATTTTATTTTATAAATTATATTAATAATTTATATCATGATGTTTAAAATATTTCATAAGGATAATTTTAATTTTTTTTCATTAACATTAATGACCTATGTTGAAAACCATAGTTGTGGAGAATTTAAAATGAGTAAAATAGTTTTACGAAGTATAAAAGACATAACAAATTCAGAACAAATATACCAAGTAGGGTTTATGAGAGTTTTTTTAGTCAAACATCCTGTTATTTATTTTTTACACTTTTTTTAATCTTTTTACCATTAAATGGTGACATACCAGTACTAAAACGCGATGTTTGCTTCTAAAATTACCCATCTTTTCACCTATAAAATGGTATCACTTCCAACACTTCATGATATATATATCAATTATAATCTCACCCAAAACCAATACCATTATTTTCATAATCAAATAATCTTTAAATTTGATTAGCCAATGGTCTCTATTAGATTTCCTAAGGATTCCATTTCTAATGATATTTCCAAGAGAAATCTCATGTTTTCAACGTAAGTACTAATTTCTCCAAAAATTCAATTATTTTATATATGTATATTTCAAAATATTTTCATTCATAATATATGAAAAATTAAATATATATTTTATAATTAATTTCATTTTATTATGGGATTAACAATTATTCAACATTCCCCTTCTATCCTTCTAAAATGATAACAGTATTCATGCATCTATGTGGAATATCACCTCCAAGAAGCTCATGATTAATTTTCCTTCACCACCTTATAGAGATATTATAAATATATAATTTAAGGGATAAATAATATTTTAATAATATGATTAGTATTATGATAAGAAAACTTTAGATAACCTGTTAATAATAAGATAAATAAACAATCATAGTAAATTATGTATTCTAAAACGAATGTACTAAGAGAAAACACAAATAATTAAAACTATGTAATAGTTTAGTATCCATTACAAATTCTTATAATTCTGCTAAATTATGTTTTTTAAATTTATTAAAACCTAAAAAAATATAATTATTCCCCTATATTAATGATATTAAAATTAAATAACTTCATTCTCAGCCATTAATTATGGTATATTTTTGTTTCGGTCGGTCTAACAACCTAATAGAACACAGTTATATAATATCATCGTCTATGAATATGTTAAATTAATAATGTATAATATATGATATAAAAAAACAAATTATGATTTTATTTTAGTTTTTAATGATAAAATTAATTGTAAAAATATTAATTAATATACAAATGGTTGTTCATTTAAAATCACCAAGACATGCTCATCTTATATTTCATCATTAATGATCAAAACCAAAAATCAATCATAATTAAATTATAACATTAAAAATAATTATAATAAATCCATTCCAATACATTTTATGATACTAGATTGACTATATTTTGGAGATGTATCAAGAACAACACCATTATAAAAAAGAAATTCCAAACTATCAATATTGATCACTTTTAATATTAAAAATAGATACTAGCTAACTAATATATATGTAGATAATAATTATAAATTAAATTTATACATTTTTATAGATATGAAAAGGGTATATAAATTAGTGATTAAGATGATTATTTTTATTATAATTGATATTCCATTACATTGGTTTAAGTCATTAAATTAAGGTAAGGGGTTTGTTGTCTCAATTTAAATTTCTTATATCATATTTAATATTAGTGAATGGTGATATCTTATATATTGTTTCATTAATTAATAAATTATTTATTTCACCATATTCCTGTGATTAATGGGAGTAGAAGAGACATACCATGTTATTTATTTGAATGGATTTTGAATCAAAGGATACAAAGGAAGTATAGGTCTTTGTTAACTCAACTCCCTTCTTTGAGTTATAATGATTCATATTGAACATATTTCACCAAAACATGGTTTTTTATGATCTAAGACATAATTTCATGTTAATTTATATTTCCTTATATGGGTAATGATCATTTAATTAATGTATTTTAACATGATGAATTTCTTCTTCAAAATGATAATCATTATTGGAAATAATTCACATCCTATTAAACAATGTATTCTTCTTGCCCATTTTTTCCATTCCGATGAATATTATCTTTTATAATTGTAAATATTATTATATTTTATCTCATGTGACCTTAATTTTTAATTTCTCCCATTCACAAAAGTATTTATTTTTACTAATTTTATGTAGTCATTTTCATGAATGGAATTAAAAAATATTAAATTGTGTTCCCAGGAATTATAAATAAAATGTTTTATCATCCAGCCCATATTAATATTTGATAAACATTTTGTATTTTAAATTCCCTATTATTGAGGATTAATTTTGAAAATAAATGTTTTAAAATTTTTTTATCTTTAATTTTTCTGAAAACATTATTTCACTTTCAAGGATTCAATATTGATAATTCATTCCCCATATTTATTTTAAAAAATCATTCATTTAAATTTCTCAAAACTGATCAATTTGAAAGTGAAAAATATCATCTTACCATTATAATAATACTAATAAATTTTTACTAAAGTATATTTTATGTTTATACTCTATTTTAACCAATATCTCAAAGTGTTTTATTTCCCTATAAATTACTTTTCATGAATTACACAATAAATTATAATATATTTTTAGGTTATTAAACTCATGGATATTCATGACATCTTTTGTATTACTTAATCATCCACTGTATATAAGTATTACTTTTCTACCAAATACATTCTTATATAGACACCATATATTTAATTCTTATTATTGAAATGTGTTCAACTATATTTCATTCTTTTATCGATTAGATAAATTATTTAATAAATCATTTCTCTTTTTTATATAGGGTGTTCATTTTATATACATCATACACATTAATTCATGATTTATTACATCAGAATACATATAACAAAAGCCATAAATTTGGGAAGTCTAGTTTCTTTGGGTAATTAGATACATTACATAAGAATATAAAATATGGGTAATTTTGACTTATTGAAGCTTCATTAACATGATCATAATAATCCATTGTTCTTAAAATTGTGTGGGATAACTTGGAGACATACATAAAAATCAGTGAGATATATTTCCCATGAATGGAATTAACAAATCATAAAACGAAGGAAGTATTACATTTTATACAATATTAATTTCAATGGGACATAAAATTTATGAGAATCACAAAAATTAATAGTAAATAATGACATACTATGATAACATAAATATGAAACGTGAAAGTGGCAACAATAATAAACATGACACTATAAAAATGGATCAAGTCTAACCTTTAAGACAACAAAACATGGTGGAGACAGTATCATAATGGATTATTTTCACCCTATTATCCCATACATGATTTTTAATGGGACTAAATAATATCCAAATCACTTGAGCATAATATAATTTTTGGTTCACCCTTCACATTCATATCATGTACCTACATATGTGCGCCACATAGATTATACAACATAATGAATTAATTCATAAATTTTAACCGAATTATCAAGGAATGTGGGATAAATACAATTAATTCCCAAGTATATTAAAGATAGGTACCTATATGTGAATACCATTGAGTGTAAATTTTGGTATATGTTGATGGCATAATCGTTTGGAATGAAAAATCAGAGTGAAATTTCAGTTGCATAAAGACAATACATAAATATTAATAAAATGGTTCCATAAGGGTTTAAGTGGTATGTAGTATTTTTTATATCAAAATAAAAGATATAAATATGTGATTATAAACATATTATTACATTAATAATTTTAAATCAAATGTCATAAAATATTTAATATAAATTAAAAAGAAGAAAATGTGATGATCTCTTACAAAATTTTGACATAGTAATGGTTTTGGTAGATGAAATAGTGAGAACTGATTATTGTTATATAACATTTAATTAATAAATTTTATATTTTATTGATCATTATAAAGGCAATAAAACATAACTAATTGATATTTAAAAAGGAAAATTGAAATATGGCGCTTTAAATTAAATGAAGATTGAGTGTTCCCCTTATATTTTTTAGCATAGTATTGACTTAGGTAAATGATATAATGAGTAGGTATAAATAATATATCATTATTATCAAATAAATTATAATTTATATAGATATTTATAAATTCATGATAATATAACCAATCTAGATTCAAAATCTTAAATACAATAATGTTTTTAATTGAAAACGAGATAAAGAGGTCCTTCTCCATAAGAGGATGATTCCAAAAGCTTTGGAGAACCACATTGAGAACCTGGGGGGAGTCTTGGGAGGAATCCAGAGAGAGGATGATAGAGTAAATATTCTCTACAGGATTTTTCTGTGAAGATAAATTGGTTCTTGGTTGGATTTATAATGAAAAAGAGAAGAGAGTTCTTTGCTACTTTTCAAACATAGGTTTTGTACTTTATATGATAATGTAAAAAAACAAAAAACACTCCCATGGTTTTTTACCATAGTTTCTACCAAATAGAAGTGGTTTTATTTATTTTATAAATAAATGATCATTACTCAATAAAATATTACCCGCGGTGATGTGGAAATGAGTTGATTTTATAAATAATTGATTTTAAAACCTCAAAACATAATATACATACTAGTGGATTCATAAAAGATTTATAAAAGTAATCAAATAAACTAAAAACATTATTTTAAATGGGATGACTATATTTGAGCATGGATACCCATTATAGAGTTTATTATGTCACTAATGGGTCCTCATGATGTCCTAATACACCTTAAATATTTATATCTAAATTAAATTTTACCCAAAAATGTGAAAGTCTCATAATGTTATGAAAAATTCACTATTGTATTGTTTTAAATTTTGATTCTAAATATAATATATATTTTCTCAAAATAATTTCATATATATTTGAATATACACTTTCAAAATAGTAATCATCATTTTCAGAGAAATGCTAGTTTTTTCAATAATAACAGTTTTTGAACTCCTATAAAAATAACTTGGTCTTTATATTTAATGAAAATTTATTTACTTATACTATACTAATAAAAATCATATATTTTTATAAATTCTGAATTTATAAAAAAAGATTCTGTTAATTGAAATTTCATATTACACAAAAATGCAATTTTTTATCCTATAAAAATAAAAATCATTTAAAAATAATGAAAATAAGACGTATATATATTCAATATTCTATAAATTATAAATATTCATATTATTATAATCTTGATATATTTCCCTTTATTACAACAACAAAACACCATGAGGGTAAGGAGAGGTTTTGGACGATTTTCATGGGGTGGGTCAGTGTACATGGTTTGGGACATGACCTCAATGATCACCAACATCACTTATAAATATTGTGTCCCATGATTTAGTTGTTGGATATTTTATTGCGCCAGGTCAAGGAAACATTCTATTGCTTCTATCTTCAATGGATGATCTAATAAATGGTATTTATAGTGTAATATGCTTCCGGTTGAGGAAATAACTTCTTTTTTCCATGTTAATTGGATTTATTATAACACTATTTTTATACTAATCATACGATCACTTTTCAATGGATATGTCATCAACTGTTGTGATTATTAATGGTATTCTAAATATACTAGGATATAATAAAACCAAATATGTTCATGAGTTTTCTAAAACCATAATAGTTGATTAAATTCCATAAAAAAGATAATTTTATTTATAAAATTTCAGGAAATTACAATCGTCCCCCATTCAGAAATTATACCCTTGAATTTTTTATTTAATACACTAAATTAAATGAATGTAATTAAATTTCATCACCTATTTCAGTTCACACGTAACTTATTCAATATTTTGGGTTCTCTATAGCATTTTGACAAGTTGAATTGTCTAATTTCATCGAACATTGTACATGTTACCTAAGATAATTTGCAGATGCTCCCCACATCAATGCTCATTCTCTAATCGTACAACATCTATACTTATCACAAGTAAAGGGTATTGTATGTACTTTCTGAAATGATATATATGGAACAAATCATGTAAATGAACTAAGATTTTACTTCTTCCAAAATATCATGAAGTTATTACATAGAGATATTTGGAGGAATACCTTATCTGAAGCCACAAACATGAGGTACCATCAATGATTGTCCTCATATATCCTTTATCGACTATAATTTTCCTTGATTTGATGCTAAATTGTCTTATCATTTTTCTGTTATTTATTTGAAAATTTAAGTACCTAATAGTTATCATCTGCCAACTTCATCCTTGTTTGTAGATGTTTTACATATCTTACAATAATGTTCATCATTGGAATCCAATAGGATGCTTTAGTGGAAACTATTATTGTTTGAGGACCCGAAAAAAGGAGGATTTATATCTCATATTCCTTTGACATCCATTAAGATTGGTTTCTACATGTTCTGAAATATCTTAGTAGTCTACATAGATTGGAAATTAGTTTGAGGGTGTAATTATTGCTGAATTTCACCATAGTATTTTGAGTAAGGTAGAGGATCATTCAAAAATATTAGTTAAATCTTGGGTCTTAATCAGATATAATTAATACTAGTGTTCCACATATCCTCACCACTTCTCTAATGTATATCCTTCCTTGTTGATAATGTGAGAAGTTCTATCAAATAAAAATTATGTGACTAATATTTGAAAAAAAATCAACCATAACCCATATAGAATTATTTTCTCTTGATGAATTCTAAATATTAGTGATAATATCCATAGTTATGGTTTTCCATTTCTACGTAGGTATGAGTAATGGTTACATCATACCCTTGGATATTCTTCCTTTCATCTATCTCTTGATGACATACAGGACACCTTGAGTTATATTCTATGACCTCCATCAATATAATTTTACAATAATAGTGTTGTCAGAGATATTGGTACATCTTCATTCTCCTTGGATGGATGGAGAAGGTTGAGATATTTTCATCATCGAACATATCCTCATTTAACTGAAGATTTTATGGCACAAATAGTCATGAACCAAATATTATAACACATTCTTCATAAATTTTGAACTCTGAGGATTTCTATTTTCTTATATATTACACCTTCTTCTGAATGTCAACATAATCTCTTTGAGAAAACTTTATCGTCTCTAGAAGGGATTCAAGAGTAATCATTTTTGAAAGGATTGAATATGTTATTTCATTTATGTTTCCCAAGTACGTCTTTTTGAAGTGTTAGCAGATTAGATGCTTCCCAATTCATATCAATGTTAAAATTGCCGTATCCTTACTATAAATAGAATCATTCACTAAATTTTATTTCCCTCAATTTTATTGTATCGTGTAATCATTGTCCATAATTATCTCTAACCAACTTCATTTTCAAATATTTTGTTCATTCTATGTGAATATACAATTGAGGCTCTTATGATCTGTATATATTTCATACTTTTCCTCAATGAGATAATGTTGACATATTTATAATGTGAATATAATTGTATATAACTGCAAATATTTCATAGGGTAGTTCTATTCATGAACATTATATTTCTTTAAGGCATAGGATATCACATTTTTCATTATTCACTAGAAAATAATACAATCCCTTCTTCTAAGAATCGCTTTATACCACGAATATTTCACCACATTTTGGGAGCGTATGTACTGGTGCATTGATAAGCCTATTTTTTATCTCATGGAATCTATCTTCACATTCATTATTCTTGAAAAATAAAACCTGCTTCCATGTTATCATGGTTATAGTGTTTTAGAATCATGATAAATTTCATACAAATCATTTATAATACCCAACTAGTCCATGTAATCTACAGATATTGGCCTCATATATCCATCAACTGATTCTAACATTTAAGGGTCCACATATATACCATTGATTGTGATAAATATCCCCTATTATGTGTACTCCTACCTCTATAAATCATATTTTATCCACATTAAACAATTCTTGTCATTATATAAGATCATTTGAAGAATGCGCAATTTCTCCTCATCTACCACCTTACTTCTATAATATTTTAATTTATCATCTACAAATTCAGAAAAAAAAAATCAATGTAATATCTAATTAATATATTAATAATTTCCATGATGATTTTGGGAGAATTAATGAGTCCAAATGGAATTACTTTGGTTTCATAGTACCCAAACTTCGTACCAAAAGTTGTCTTCGGGATATCCTCTTTCATCACCCATACTTGGTAATATCCTGACCAAAGATACACACCGGAGAACTATTGGGATCCGTGTAGCTGACTGAACAATTTAACAATCCAGGGTATATTATATTTATTATTTATCACGATCTTTTTATTCTCACATTAATCAATACAAAAGGATCACTTACCCATCCTTCTTTTTGTACAAGAGAGCTACCACACCCTATGATACAAAACAAGGGCATGTGGATCCTTTATCCATATTCTCCATTAGCTTCTTCTTTAGTTCCCCAATTTCCAAAAAACCACAATATATGGGGTCTTAGATATTGGAAAATACCCATGTATAAGACCGATTAAATCTTCAACCTATCAGCTAGGGGGAAGACCAATAGATTTTTCACGAAACACATCGACAGATTACCTCATAATGGGAATGACTTCAAGGATGATCTTTTGCTTAAACTCAATTATTTGAGAAAGATACTCTTTCTAATAATAAAATAATATCCATCCTTGAGATTTTGCTGCTCAAGAATATTTATCCTCCCCTACCACTTGTATATAATCATAGGATGATTCATAATATATAAATTGATATCATTATCATTGAAATTTATTTTGAATCTATGTATGGAAAGACAACCCATAGCCATAATTGCCTCAAATTATACTAAAAGTTGAATCTCAAGGTAGGTTATGATGTTTATCCCATGGGTTTTGAGGGGGGTGTTTATAATTGGGATGGAATAAATTCCCTATTTTTCATTTTCACCAATTTCTCTACATTCATTATCTATGGTGGTGTTTAAATAGTTCTACTAGATGTCTGTGATATTAATGTATGCGTAGAACCAGAATTGAGAATTACATTCTCTATTTATAATTTATAACTAGAATAACTATCACCACTTAATTTTTGGGATGCACCGCAATGGTTGAGATGATATATACTCTTCCATTTTTTCATAGAGGTTGTGGGCATTGATTTTATCTGACCACCATTATCATAGAGCATTGGCTTTCGAAATTTACTTATTACTTATAGTTAAACTAATGAACCTTAATGTTTAGATCTACTAGATCATTCCATTCATCTATAACATTAGCGGGGTTATTCTATTGAAATTTGGTATCTGGGTTCCCATACTTTTTATAATTAATTAATATCCTCATCGCAGTTTGAAAATTCTTAGTTTTATTTTTTATAAACATTTGAAAAGTGCGATGTTGAAATTTATTAACATAATTATATTTCTCATATGTACTACCATAATTAAAATCAGCATTTTTCTTCATATCCTTGTGAGATCCTTTATATTTCCTGATCCCAATTTTGACTTTGGGGGAATGTCTGAAAACATCCTCCAAGATATCAATGTCTAGGATCAATATGTATTTTGATAGACCCAGTTCTATCCCACAAAATATGATTTAAATATTTCATTAGAGTGAACCATCAAAGATGGATGTGTATCTTAAAAGTCTTGTGATGTTTACCTCATACACCCATATGAATTTAGGAAATTGTTTCTTCACGGTAATAAAATACCTTTTAATTCACTATTGGAAAGTTTTACTATACCAATGGTTTCAAGTCATTGGTATAGGGGGTAAACCATATGTATACCATATCCCAATAGTTTTCTAAACTGTTTGGTAGTCTGGAATAGGGATATTCATATACCAACGGTTATCTAGTAACTGTTAGTATAATATAAAAAAACATTATTTTATTCCAACATTTCATAATAACCTTTGGGATATATAATTATCTAGGATTTATTAACCATTGAAAGGCAAATCAAATAGGGAAATACTAACAGTTTAATAGCTATTTTTGTAGAGTTTTTCCAATAGTTAACTATAACATTTGGTATAAATTGTATGTCCAAGACTATTCTAATGGTTTAGTAACAACTAGTATAATGTTTTCCCAATGGTTAGTTATAACCATTAGAATACACATGCTCTATCAACACTATAATAACTATTATAAACTATTGGTCTATGTTTCACCTAGATTTCAGCCTAGCCCAAAGCTTCGGCATGGCACACAGATTTCAGTATTGAAAACATATTTCACCCAAATTTCATAATTTCACACAATTTTCACCTACATTTCAGCATTACACATAGAAGACTCAAATATCCACATAACCCCCCTCCCAGGAAGCTCTATCATTGCACATAGAATCATACAACTCCTGCAACATTTCACAAAAAAGCATCCAATATTTCAGGAACTATCCTACAACATTTCATAAATTTCACAAACAATAAAAATAAGCAAAAACTCTTCAATACCATATAAAAACATATCCAAAAACACTACTATACAATAAATAGATTTTAAAATAAAAAAAAACATCATATATTTTATTCCATAAGAAGACACTTCATGAAGTCTTCATGTTTTAGAAGCTGGTCATACCCACACAAAGGAAGAAATAAATTGGCATGTGAAATAATAAATAATAAATTTTATTTTTGAGTGTCTCACAAAATACTAGATACATACCTTTGAACATCATTAGATTCATTTGATATTTTATTTGAAAAATACATAGATCATTAAATTTCCCTAATATATCATCAAACTCTTACTCACATAAGAATATACATCTAGATATACCATGTTTTCCCCTTTCTATAATAAATCATGAAATCATTTCACTTCCTAGAATACAGAAACAACAAATTTCTTCCACTACATCATACATTACAGTGAATAAACCCTATATTCATCTTCATTAGAATTTATTTATGATGATAATACTATTAATAGGGTATCATTATGTCATATATCTTTTAATAAGTCCTTGAAATGTCAACGATGCACAAGACCCAATATAATACCCTGAGGTGTAACCCTTTCATGATACTGTATTCAATATACATTGATCATAGGACCTTGTTAGGTTCCCATGGATTATGAGGCCTTATTTTACATATGAATTATTCTATTCATTAATATCATGATTGTATAGTGAGTCTTCTATTTCACAAGGAAACCTATTGCATAATTACATAACACTGATGTGAAACTACATGATCTCATCTCTTTATGTGAAGGTGAAACCCCTTATTCATTTCTTTTTGTACAACCCATTCAATCATGTTACCTCATTATCTTTAGGCGATACACTTACATGACTTAAATCACAAAAACTACACCATATTCTACAACATTAATATGTTATATGACTCTAAGGCATCTTGGATGATGATGTCCTTAAGTATGCTTGTTTCAAATTGTGATTACATATTTGAGTTATGTAACAAATAAGAAAGATTTGAATATTTGACCTAGATTATGTATTGTATTCCCAATATTCCATTGGTCCCTTGGATTCATATCCTATCAAGAATATATAAATGTACTCTTGAAGGATTAATTTATTGTGTTCATTATATTGATTATGAGATACATAGCTCAGCCATATAATTTGGATGGCTAATCCTAATGGTATAAAAGTTTCTTTTTAGGATACTACAGATGTCTGGGATTTATTTATTTGGTACAGTGTCTTTGGGGTTGTTTTGATTCAGTTATTACAAAAGAATAAGAGTGAAGGATAAGTTTAGTTCATATCCCTGTGTGGTAGCATGGAATAGTGAGAGTGTGGGAATATGTTCTTTGTTTTGGTATGGTGTTAGTTTGTGGATAAACATAAGGATGATATTGGTATAACATTGTTTACAGAGAAATGAATACAATTTATTACTGACACTATGTTGTGGGATATCATGAGATAGATCATGGTACATATAAAGAGCGGGCTATTTTAGCAGAGATCCAAGGGTGCTCTTGGAGGGCATGATGACATGTCACAGAGAATGGTCACTTAAATTTAGTAAGGTATGACTTAGGGAGCATGATTTGGATGATATAGTTTGTGGCACAAGATTTTAGACCTAATCCTTAGGACAATATGAGAATGGAGATAAATTTCTTCATGTGGTACTTGTTTTAATTATAAATCTATGATAGTCCCATGAGGGAAATTTATTGATGAATGTTTGAGGGGGTGATAGCATGTATGGTGACCCGGAGCTTTAGAATAAATAAAATTAGTTCCCTATAGAGATGATAGTTTAAAAAAAAATCATTTTCATATAGTTGATCTTTAAATTTAGGAATGTGATTATGATGGTGAAACATGCACTGTTTGGAAGGAACGACTCTTGTTTTCTCATGAACAAACCGATTGAGGAAATGCATGAAGATTAGTATAAGGTGACCCATATTGTGTGAACTGTACCATTTTATATTAAAGGAAACGAACCTAGTATTCAAATAAGAGATTGGTTTGGTAATGGTAAAAAGAGAGACTCTAATCATGGGGAATGTGAGATCAGTTTTTTATGATGCATCCCTCACATAAATATGGAATAGAAGCATAAAAATTATCATCAAAATGTCTTTTTTCATTGTAATTACATTTGATAAATTAATCTAGACACTTTTGGATTCATTAGTGAAGGTCATATACAGATTTGGATATTCTATTAGGTGGAGTCTGAGTATGGGTTTTATGTTAAGGGTGGTTTCAATGTGACCAGAATGCGGTTGATTTGGTTATTCCTTGATGTTCAGAGTAGAACATCATAGTGTAAATTAGAATGTATTGTTCGACCTTGGAAAATCACTATAAGTTGGATAAATTCTTCATTTATTGTTCTTGTAAGATCAATTGATTCCATAGGAATCAAAGGCATTGTGATATCTTAGTTATTAAATCTTTCTTAGTTGAATCCAATAATTCTTGAGAAAGACAACCATGAAGTGTTTGGTCAATGTTTTAGGAAATGAATGGATGTGGTTAATTGAAAATGACACTGAGTTCATCATAAGGATCCCTAACATATGGTGGGATATAATATTTCAGTAATGGGATGTGTCATTCCATGGTATCAACCTTTTAGATCCATGATCTATAATAGGGAGAACTATATGTTGAAATATTAATTAGAAGCTAACATGGTCCTATCTTATAATGGGTGGGTTCCATGGAGGTCCCTCCTGTGGTCTAAAAAATTATATAGGCAATGTATTCTAGTTTTTGGGCCTAATGGAGATAAATATAAGTTTTTTTCTTTAGAGGTTTGGTTTTTGGTTTTCATTGGTTGAAGATTTAAAAACTATATGAACATTCCACCACAACATAGTGCAATCAATAAACAAAGATGGGGATTTTTTGGAGATTGATTGTTGAAGCATGATTATGATGAATACTCAAGAATTATCTATTCTTTTGATATGGTAAATACCAAAAGTGGCATATAGTGATTTTATTGTGACAATATCATCAGTATATGGGTAGATTCAAAGGATTTTATAAGGTAATTTATAAACATTTGGATCTTTTTTTATGTGGGTGGAGTAGGGCCTAATGGTATAGTGGTCAGTCAGGATCCTAGTGTGACCTTCTAGACCATGGGAATATTTCACCATGATATATGATATTGGATTATCTAAGTGGATGGGATTCCATGATTCCAATTAAAAAAATTTATTTAAAAAACCTATGGGTTATTGAATCAAATCAAAAGGGGTTAGAATTATTGTGGGGTGAAATGATATATATTTAAATATATTGATACCATCATGGGTGAGATATTTTGGTGATGTGACCACATGAAGGTGACCTATAAGAAATATAATTGATGAATATGGTTCTATGCGTAAAATACAGATTCATGTGGTCAATTTTTCCTAAAGTGAAATGTGATAGTTAAAAGGATTAACTTTTATAATTGATAAATCAGTGGTTGGGTTTTGTAGAGATTCCAAGAGTAGTGTGCTGAGTGATGAGGCTAATATTTCAAATATAAACTATTATGGTAAAAATTCATAGATCTTGGTTTTTGATATATTTTTCTATATGAAATTCATATGTACTTGAAATTATTACATGAATCTGGAAAATTATAGATTTCACTCAAATTCACTCATAGCCTCTTGAGATGACTTCTAGACCACCCCAAAACACCTTCTAAGATCATGAAACATTATAACATGATGTATCCAAACCAACTAGATCAAGAAGATTCACAATTTTTCATCAAATCAAAATATTTTGGATAAAAAATAAAACAACAAAAAGTATCAAGTACAACATGATCTCTAAATGAGACTAGATCAAAAATGGTGTCCCATAATGTAAATCATCAAAAGATAATGAATCAGAGAGGCATGACTAAGAAGTGGTATAATGAAAATGAATAAGCTAAAATTCTTCATCCAATAGTTTGAGAGTATATAAAAAGAGAATTTCTAAATATCTTTGATACCATGTAAAAAAGATAATTCATAGATTCCAGAACTCCATGTCAGGTCAGTTTTATTATTTATATATAAATAAATAATTATAATGTCACCTACCTAATCACACATATATTCATTCATGGAAAATCATCAATCATAAAATCTCAGTAATATCATTAAAAAATGTAACATATCAATCAGTACCTCATCACAATCACTATCATCACTGTAATCATCGGTGTTATTGTAACATCCCAAACTTGGGATTCACTAAACTAATTCCCTAATCCGGATCATCACAAGACCTCAAGCATGCCTCCTCATACGTCAGAGGTTTCCAAATAGCATCGAGGGCTTAAATAGTCATGCGGGGAGACTATACCCTCATTACCTAACTAAGCCACAATAGTTAACAATATAATGGGTGGAAACATTATAAAACAACCATGACTATGAATAAAAAAACCCTCTCACATTAGTCTACAACATGAATCAATAATTCTTCATGAACATTCCCAGGTTTCCATAGAACAAAAACCGAAGAAACAACATTGGACTAAAAAACCCTCTCACTTTAGTCTACAACACGAATCAGATGCTCCTCAAAGGATGCATCGACATGAAGCTCAACATCATCAACATCTATCACATGAGATGGATCAGTTTGATACTGTCAAAGATGTGAAACCAGAAACAAATTTGGCATCCCACTATAAAATTTTTTAAGAGCCAATATATTAGCCACTAGTCTAATCCTCTCCATGATCACAAATGACCCTACATACCTAGGTTTCAACTTTCCCTACTTCTGAATTCAACAGTGAACCAACCTTGGTGACACCTGAAGAAAGACCCTATCATCCACCCTAAACTCAAGAAGTCTACGATGTCAATATGTGTAAGACTTCTATCTATTCTGAGCTATCACCATACGATTTTGAATCATATTTACCTTCTCAGATGTCTTTTTCACTATACTCATCCATAACAACTCATACTCCCCTACCTCCAACCAACACAGCAAAGATCTACATGGTCTCCCTTATTGTGGCTCAAAATGGGCCATCTGAATCGTGGCATGTCAACAGTTATTGTAAAAGAACTCCACGAGTGACTAGTGATTTTCCCACAAACCACCAAAATCCAAAACACCTGCTCCCAAGATGTCTTATAATACCTGAATTGTACACTCTGACTGGCCAACAGTTTGTGGGTAGTATGCCATACTAAAAAACACCTACGATTGAATTTCCATCAGTAGTCCCTTCTAGAAGAATGACGTGAAAAATAGATCACAATCCAAAAAAAGGTTATCATAAAACCATGAAACTATAATATTTTTCAAACATTTTATTCTCCATACTGGTAAATTGTAAAGGTCTTCTACATTGGAAAGAAATGAGACACTTTGGTCAGCCAATCTACCACCACCCAAGTTACATCATTCTTCTAAGGCTTCCTCAGAAGACTCACTATGAATTATATCATTACATCATACCAATTCCACTCTAGAATAGTAAATGAATGCCAGAACCCACATGAAGGCTGATGTTTGACCTTCACCTACTATGAAGTAAGGCACGTTTCCACAATGCTTGCAACTTCTTTCTTTATTCCTGGCCACCAAAACTGCCTGTGAAGATCAATGTATATATTAGTCAATCCCATGTCTACTACCCACATTGACACATGGAACTCGTGCATGAAATCATACCATACTTCTACCAATACCACAACATGACCATGAACACGAGCAACACTATCAGTGCCAAAAACCCAACAAGAAGGTGACACCCACCTTTAAGTCTTTCATTCATTGCTGAACACTCTAGGTTCTCCAGTTGACTCTCCTTGATCCATATCAAATGTATTTATTCAACTACTAAAAATGCATGAATCATATGCCCCGGACCATCTTGTGACATTAGGTGCATCTCAAAAAACATGGTCATCAATCTCCATTCTGAAGATGATTTCTAAATGACATGATTTAGAGTCCTCCATCTCATACCATCTGCAACACTATTCCCCATACCTGGTGTGTACAGTAACTCAAAATCAAAGGATTAAAGGTACTATACCACCATCTCTATCGAAGATTCAAATCCTAATGAAAGAATATGTATTTTAGACTTTTATGTTTGGTAATCACTGTGAATGATTCTCCCAATAGGTATTGTCTCCCACACTTCAAGGCATGAACCACAACTATTAGCTCAAGGCCATGGGAAGGATAATTTTTCTCATGAGTGATCAACTACCTTGACCCTTAATTAAAAACCCAATTCTCTTGAATCAACACTACCCCATGTCCAACATCAAACACATCACAAAACACAATGTAAATTTGTCATGGTTCGGGTAAGATCAAAATTAGTATGATAGTCAATTTATTCATCATCTCATAGAAGGCATTCTCACATGCCTATAACCTTCATAATTAACCCCATTATTGGCCAAAATAGAATGCGGTGATGCCAAATGGGTAAAATCACTAGTGAACCTTAAGTAATAACCATCCAAACCCCAAAAACCCCGAACATCAAAAACGTTCTGGGGTTATTCTAAAGACACCATAGGATACGCCTTCTCTAGATCCACTGACCTACCTCACCCAGAAATGATGTGTCCAAAATGTGCACCTCATCGATCCAAAAATGAAACTTTGATAGCTTGGGATAAATCCTATGCTCTATTATTATACTCAAGATGATTTAAAGATGTTATACATGATTATAATGAGTCTTGGAGTACACCAAGATATCATCGACAATGAAAATGATGAATTGGTCTACATATGGGTTGTTTATACAGTTCATCAAGACCGTGATCACCACTGGGGTGTTGGTCAAACCGAAGGGAATAACCACAAATTCATACAACCCATACATGATTCAGAAGGTTGTCTATGGTACTTCATATGGTATAACCCATAAATGATGGTATCACAATCTCAAATCGATCTTAGAAATGATCGGGCACCACTATGCTGATCAAACAGGTCATCAATTCTAGGGAGAGGGTATTAGCTCTTAACTGTCATCTGGTTCAGCTTTCTATAATCAATACATAGACTCCATGATCCATCAAACATTGAACAAAAAAACCTAGGAGATCCCTAGGGTGATGTAATTGGACAAATAAACCTCTTATGTTGCAACTCCTTTAGCTAAACCTTCAGTTCCTGGTGCTCTGCTGGTGCCATTTGATATGGAAAAATGGAAAATGGATCTTCCCCTCGAGACAATTCAATTGTGAACTCAAAATTTCTCTCAGGTGGTAACCATGATATTCCCTCAGGAAACATATCCTAAAACTGATCCACCATAGGGGAACATAGTGGCATCTATTTCTCCCCAGCATCTAACAAAAATCATGCTACCTGGGTTGTGAGTTCTCCCAAAAACGTTAAAAGTGGTCCTGCATGTCCCGATCGAGTTTCCCACTCACCATGAAGGACATAAGTGTCCCTATTTAGATATGTAAATGCAAAATGACGTTTGAAACAATAGATATTTTCTTGATATAACTACAGACAATCCATCCCCAAGATTAAGTCAAAACCTGAAATCTCTAGGACAAAAAATTCCCAAAAAAATGATACCCACCAATCTCCAGAGTACAACTCTTACACTGCCTGATATTCTCTATTTGTATTCCCAACAGAGTATCAAGGGACATTCTTCCACATGAAATCTCCTGGGTTAAAACCAACACAACTACGAACCAAGTATAAATAAAACAATGTGTGGAACCTGTATCAAATAAGGCACTAGAAAGCATTGAAGCTACAAGAATTGTACCTCAAATAGTAGATGGTCCAACCTCACTGCCTTCAAGTGCAGTCTGAACTACATGGAGACGACCTACCCCTTTACCCTTTCCATCATCCTTTGTACACTATACTTCACTTCCCTGTTGTTAGGAATAGTCTCATCCTAGAGATCCACGTCCACCACCTCTACCAATATGACCTATGGTGCTCTAAATTCCAGCATAATATGGCGTAACTGACCCCCTCCCTACACTTGGTATCTGTCTCTGACTCCCTTTATTTTTTGCCTACTGCAGGTTCCTGAAAAACCTATAAAAATTATATAACCTTCCACATTCATGGAGCACGACTGGAGGTAGGGGACACTAGAAACACTTGTTCCCCGGCATACCACACTGATAGAAAAATATCAGGCCACCACTCTGAGAGGTTGTTTCCCTCTTTAGTCTTCTCTGTGAATTTCCACCATGCAGAATGATTCCAAAATTGTGCTTCGTACCCTCAGAAGCCGCACTACAGGTCTACCGAGCTGTCACTGAATGTTCACTTCCCAAGGATACCATGAGGTTTCCCTCTGAGATTAGAGCTTGATCCACCACTTAAAAAAACATCCTCAAATGAAAGATATTTACCAGAAACCTAATCTCTCATCTCATCCCATCATAAAAAAGATTTTCCATGGCTGCCTCGTCTCCAATCCATGTCAGAATGAAGTGGTGAAAGTTAGTGAAATGACTAGCATAGTCCATCACCGACATCTCCCCTTTATTCGACCTCTTAAAATATAATTCATTTTTCTGTCACTGGGTCTCTAGGTATAAATCCTCAAGAAACTTCTCCGGAATTCCTTTCCATTGCATTCCTTCAGCATGTTCCAATTGAACAATAATGTCCCACAAATTCTTCTCTTAACCTATGAACATATAAGCCACCAACATGAATCACTTCTCGGAAGGTGTCTCTAGATGGTCAAGGATGGTCTGGATGGACTTGATCTAGAACTCTGATGCTTTTGGCCCACCCTCTCTAGTAAATGTTAGTGTGTGCTACAACTGAAACTCTCTAGCCAGCTTGAACATGCTCGGAACGACTCTCCCTAGGTCATGTTCCATCATATCTATGAGACGAGCATATTTATCATGAAAATGATCTTACCTATTAACATGATCCACCAGGTTACCCTTCTCCATTACTGTAGGAGAATTCTCAGCAACGTATTCTTGACACCCAGCTAACACACGTCTTTGTGGTGGCATTTCTCTATAATACCAAAATGAACTTTAGAATGCAGTCACAATGATTTTATATAAATAAAAGAGATATAGACAGGCTCATCACATTGCACAATAGAACTAGTTCTCATAGACTACCCTAATGATCCAACTCACAATCGGATCACTTCCTCGGTCATATCTCTTTAGTCCATGGCTAACATGGGTATCTAATTCAAACAGTTACAATCCTTATCTTTTACCCATTTCAAAAAAAATCCATATTCAAATTTACTCTTTTGATAGGTTAGACCACTTTTATTTTTTTATTTAGTACCATTTTCCAATTTCTACTAACATTTTCACTTCCCTTTTTTAAAGATTCATACCATCTTATTAGGCACAATTTTCATTACTTATACGAAAAAAACACATCATAACCTATATATCCCACACACCCATCCTGTGAATGTTCATACTATGATGTATGTCAATTACCTATATAGGTATCTATAATGATTACTAAATGAAAAAACCTCTTACCCTTTTGACTACAAGATAAAATATCACAAAACCATCAAATCACACAATAAGAGTATCACCTGATGGTTAAATATTATAAAATATAACTTCACAAAATAAGACCAAAAATACCTTCCTAGGGTGACTTGGAATTTCCTTCATACATGGGTTAGATACTCTCAAGAAAGATCTCATTACCAATTCCCAAAACTTTCCTAATCTCATGTTAATAATTCTCCAAATATTAATAAAAAGAGAATAACTCCTTTGAAACCACATTGTAATGTCCCCGACCTGGGAGCCAATAAAATGGTGGCCCATGCTAGATATTGACATAACCTCAAGTGTGCCTCCACATATGGTAGAGGTTGTTGACTCGCATGGAGGGTCTAAAAAGTCACATTGGGAGACTATACCCTCTTTACCAAAGTAATCCACCATAGTTAACAATATAAATATTGGAGACAATATAAAGCAACCAACACTACACAAAAATAAAAAACTTCTAATCATGGTGAAAAAATAAAAAAGGTAAATATGTCAGGATATGAAACAATTCCATGTGAACAAACCCCAAAAATGAAGACAACATATTAATTCTTATAGGATCTTGGAACTATGTGCCGAACCACAACCATGCTTATCCTGAACCCAACTCAATTCCTAAAAATTGGTCCCATTCCCTTCTCCTGACCTGCAACCATGAAATATTTGTGGGTACCAAGTGGAGGCATGTGCAGGGTGTGAGTACAACTTAGTATGCCACCACCAAAGGTGTCTAAAAAATATCTAGTCAAAATATAGTTCATGAAAATGGTAAACAAAATCATTTAAGGAAAACTATTCAAAATTACAATCTTATTTATTTTCCTTTAAGTTAACCAACCTAATTACACATTTTAATTTCTAGGACATTTCATTTATCATTTAACCCTTTCCATGTGTTTAACAGATTAGGTATGGTCATTATTATCAACATGTGTGAATTAAAAAATTCATATATCACTAGGAATCATATCCCAATATTTCCCAATATCCTCACCTCGAAGCCTCAGTCTGGGTGGAATTCAACTGTTAGAGTAATATAACTCCACCCTCCCTTCACAAAACTATGAATTTAGATGGTGGATCATGGACCCTCAATCCAAACATGAACGGTTAGCATAGAATATCATGTATATACCCCACTCTACCGAGCCATGTGCACATGATTATTTATTAAATTCTGCAACAACCACATTTTATCCAAACAAAGACAATAACATTTCCAACAATAAAAAACATCAATAATCAAAAAACATATTCCACAATCCACTAAAACATTCATCATTTATAATGCATAACCATTTAGCCCCACTTCCTATTTCCCATGCCTTTTTCATTATGAATATTCAAGTATATAGATAGCCCCCTATAAATTTTCCATTAATCCATTTAACAATCTTTCATGCCAACCAATGAACCTCTTTGGACAATAAAAACCATGAGTGTATTACTAAATCAATAATTTCACTTGCTTCAGGAAAATTAAAATATTCATCGTGGGATATATGTTCTTGCACAACAGCATAACACATACATTGCTAAACTATATGCCCAGGGAATATCGACACACCCCATGGATGGCCCTAATCTCATATGTATATCCTACATACATCCCATGGGGATCATGTGGAGTTAAATTAACCATTTAGACATCCACTATAACCAATCAATCAAAGGGAAACAAGAAAACAATAATAGAAATTTATAAACCTTGCCTAACATGCTCAAATCCACATGGAACCCAATAGATACATCTTCTAGACAACCTAACTTAAATAAAATGGCGAATTCACACTTACTAAAGGCCTTAGAACCTGATTCAAAACCCCATTCAAGCCTCAACCTAAATATCACCGAAATAGAGGGGTTTAAGTGGTTCCAATAGAGGTATAAGAAGAATGGTAAACCTAAACCAATCAGAGAATTAAGAGAGAGATTAGCCTTACCCGGATCTCCAATCCCTAACATGAGACACCCTGAATGAACCTAAGATGAGTGAGATAGATCATTGGAAGCTCTTGGGAGATTTTTCTCATTCTTAGGGTTTCAAGAGGGGAGGTGGAGGAAAATTCTGAGTGGAACCTAAAAACCTCGTAATGGTATTTTTGTAATTTTTTAAAATGTATTTGGACCTCATGGTTTACCAACATGGTTTTTCAGAACCATGCGAAGGATACTGATCAAAAAAACAACTTTGAATAGTTTACTTGGGCTATCTGCATGGTTTGGACTAACTATGCACAGACTACACAGTTTTCCCAGAAAACACTTTTTCTCCTTTTTCAGGTCTCGAGCCTCCGGAAAACCCCTGATCCCTATTATGGACATGGTAAAATACATAATTGTCCAAAATAAATGACTTAATTTGAATAAAAATACATAAACAAACCTTATGGAGAAATTTGGGATCTTACAATCATCCACATCCTCATCCCTACCCAAATCATCATCCTCACCCTCATCCCCTTCCTCATCCTCATCCTCATCCACATCCTCATCCTTAGCCTCCTCCTTTCTCTCCTCCTCTCCATCGACCTCCACCTTGACCTCCTCCTCACCTTGTCTTGGCCATCATTCTCTTCATTGGCCTCTTCCTCACCATTGCTAACACCATACACTACTGGAAATGTGGTTTTTAACCACAGTTCTTTACCAACAGTTTTCTTAAACCGTTGGTAAAGAAGGGCTGGGAAACCATTTCCCAATGGTTCTGGTGAACTATTGGTAAAGGGTACCCCTTTGCCAATGGTTCCATAAAACCATTTCTAAAGGGGTCCTCAAGTTACCCTTTCCCAACAGTTACATAAAACCGTTGGGAAAGGGAACCCCTTTGCCAATGGTTCTATTGAACCGTTGGGAAAGGGTACCCTGATCACCCCTTTCCCAACAGTTTTTAAAAAACTATTGGTAAATATTTTCCCCAAATACAATCAGGCCGCTGCTCTTCCCCAGTCGCGACAGAACCCTAAAATCAACCCGGCGCTCGGATCCTCTCTCAAAATCCCCCATCCGAACAGGTGAAAATCCATCTGAATCATCTCAAATCATGTATTTTATTCTTTATACATATATACTACCTTGTTTGTATTATTATTGATCTAATATTTTAGTTTTATGTTTTTATTTTGATGTGATTTCACCCTGAAAAATAGGGAAATGAATGAATATTTTGTTAATTGATTAGTTTCTCATGTAATATCATTTGTGTTATATTGTCCATGCTAAATAAATGGATAATGTAATAGAAGACCTTGAATAAATTGTGTAAGTTGGGGTATGTTGCTTCTATGAGAGGTTTTCTGTTGTGTTTCATTGTATGTTGTATCCTGTTGTATAGTGATTGAGGTGACCAGTTGGGCTTTGTGATATGTGGGGTTGTAATGTGATGGTTAGTGGCCATGGATGTGACATGTGAAGTTTTGTGATAGTGATGATGTGTGGTGGTGTTGTTCCATGTGGAGGTGTTGTGTGATGTGGTTGTGGTGTATGATGTGGTGAGGTGGTTTTGGATGTGCGGTGGTTTTTGATGTGCAATATTTTTTATGTGATATGTGGTTGTTTTGGTGAGATGGTTGGCCGATGTAACATGTCGACGATGGTTATTGTGAGATGGTGAGTTGTTGTGTTGTGGTTTTATTAGTTTCCTGGTTATCTATGGAATAAATTATGTTGTTAAAACAAAAAACAAGAAAGTAAATAAATGATATAGAATTGAAATGGATGTGTGGTAAATGGATTTAATTAATTTTACATTAAAAGAATGGACAATGTAAGTGTGACTGATGTGGCTTATAAATGAAAGTGGGAAATGCTATGTGTCTTATGTGGTGGTGGTGTGGTGTGTTGCATATAGTGGGGAAAGTGGTTGTGATGGTTTATGTGTTGTATAGTAGTAGTGAAGTGTGTGATTATGTAGTTAATGTGAACCCATAGGTTAGGTATTTTGTGTTATCTATATATCATGTATTTTATGTTATTTCTACACATTCCAAACCAGAGTTGGATAAACTTACCAACGACCAGAGGTTTGGAGTTATGGGTATTTTTTCTAACATCTAGGATGGTGGTTATATGGATGGATAGCTACCATGTCTTCCCTACTCTACCTTTATAAGTGATTGGCCATGTTTTTTTTAGGAAAGATGCAATGTGATTGTCCATGTGTCTTTAGGTGAGATGTACAATAATTTCCCTAGTGTTTTCAGGTGAGGTGCGATGTGATAAGGCTATAATAAGATGTGGCATGTGGTTGGGGTCATGTAGGGTAGGAGGATGGAATAAGGTTGATTTTATTCATGTTCATGAAACCATACTTATATGGTTATGGGATGAGGCATGTTGTGATGTGACAACACATTAAGTTCTTGTTGGTTTCACATTTTTTCAATAACACATTAGTATGTTTTTTTTCACATTTGTAGTTGATACCTTGATTATTTTCTTCCTTTATCGTTTAATTAAGTGTATTTTCTATTAAAGTTCAATCCTATTGAATTGTTTATGACAAAATGACTTATTTAAATTCTTTTTATAGTATGGACAGAAGTTGGATGTATGAAACCGATCGGATCTCAAGCGATTTTCAAAAAAATTTGGAGAGCTTTATAGATTTTGCATTTCACAATGCTTCAGATAGTGGTCGCATGCACTGCCCATGTTTCAATTGTGTTGGTAGACCATGGTTGAGCCGTGAAGAAGTCAGCTACCACATAAAAAAAAAAATTTTCAAGCAAACTACATTGTGTGGAATCACAATGGGGAGAAAATGAAATCTCAAATTGGTGATGATCGAAATGAAAGGACCGGAATGGATAATTTGTTAGATGATCAGTTTCTATTTATTTTTCATCATGAAAAATAAAGGATTTTGACTCAAAGAAGACTTCGATATAAGGACAGCTTAGGCATCTAGTAAAAATGATGATATTGATATGGTGAAAAAATTGAATGATGCTGCCATGACTCTAGTATATCGACAATGCGATAAAAAGAAAAAGCTGGATTTTTAATCCGATTGTTTCATGGGAAAACTATGTATGGGATTTCTAATACAGTAATTGATTACATTCCAACCCTCTTGAAGGATTTACTTCCAGATGATGCAGATATTCCCCCAAACCACTATATGGCATGGAAGTTAGTTGAGGAACTTGGATTTTCAAGAAACAAAATTCATTCTTGCCCGAAATATTGCAGTTTATTCCGTGAGGAAACAGCTGAAAGAAATGATTATATAAAATGTGGCACATCCCGCTGTAAGTCAAAATCTGATGGAACACCATCCTGCATTCCACGGAATGTAATGTGGCACTTTCTATTGATCCCCAGACTCCTGAATCTTTTTATGTCTGATGACATACCAATAAAAATGATATGGCATGATACCGAGAGAAATAAGACTAATGATGAGTTGGTTCATCCTGCAGATGAACTCGCATGGCAGAGATTTGATGCTCGACATCCTGATTTTGCAACTGAAGTGCGTAATGTGAGGTTGGGTCGTTCATGTGACAATTTTAATCCATTTGGGAAGATGCTTACTTCGCACAACACATGGCTAGTTTTTATACACATTTATAATCTTCCCCCATGGTTGTGTATGAAAAAACCTTTCACTTTCATGATTATACTCATATCTGGTCCTTCTGATCCCGACAGTGATATTGGTGTATACATTCAACCTTTAATAAAAGAGTTGAAACTTCATTGGAATGTGGGTGTGTGAACATACGATGCATGTTTGAAAGACATATTTCAGATGTGTGCTACACTTATGTGGATGATCAATGATTTTCTGGCTTATGCAATGATGTCTGGATGTAGCACGAAGGGAAAACTATCATGCCCCGTTTTTATGAAGAATACACGATCCAGAAGACTGAAACATCGCTATAGTTTTAGTTTTATGGGACATCGACGATTCTTGCCAAAGGATCATCCATATAGAATGAATCATCGAAGATTTGATAATACCATAGAGACCGATGATCCACCTCAGCGTATTTCTGGAACTGATGTGCTTAATGAATTGAAAGATTTCAGTTTTTCATTTGGGAAGGGTCAAATGTAATCTGGAAAGAGAACGAATGTTTCCACTGAAACCTGTTACAATTGGAGGAAGAGGAATATATTTTTTGATTTTCCTTATTGGTCAACCAATTTGATATTTCATTGCTTAGACATAATGTATATTGAAAAGAATATATGCGAAATGTTGATTTCAGTTCTTCTAAATGTCATGGGGAAGACAAAAGATGATTTATGATCTCGGCGTGACTTGGTGGATTGGGGCATCAGACCAGAATTTCATCATGTTCATATCAGTGAAAATAAATGGAAACTTCCATGTTCTTCTTATGTGATGAAACCTACAGAAAAAAACAATTTTTGGAAGTATTAGAGACTATTAGAGTTCCTGATGGCTATTCAAGAAACATATCTAAATGTGTCAACAGAAAAGAGTTGAAGCTAAAATCTTTGAAGACTCATGATTATCACATTATACTGCATGAGTTTATTCCAATAGAAATCTGTCATATTTTGTCCAATAATGTAAGGGTGGTTGTTATTCAGTTGTACCATTTGTTTAGAGATCATTGTTCTAAGAAGTTTTCCAAGTCTTTCTTGCAAAAAATGTTTACTGATGCCCCATTAATTTTATGTGAGTTGGAGAAAATATTTCCTCCATCATTTTCCACATGCATGCTGCATATGACTGTCCACATTCCCACTGAAATACTTCTCGGAGGACCTGTTTCTTTTAGTTGGATGTATCCAACTGAAAGAAATATGTTCACATTAAAGTCTTATGTCTGAAAATGAAATCATCCCGAAGGTTCTATTGTGAACAGTTACTTGGCTCAATAATATATGGATTTCTGTTTGATGTATTTGTCTGATCTTACTACCAGATTGAACAGAGCAATGAGAAATGAAGAAGAAAAATATGAGCAAATTGACCCCATTTTTCCATCACTTCCTCAAACAGGAGGAATTCCTGGATCATATATATTGAAGACATTATGCCATGAAGAGCGGGAGATGGCACATTGCACGGTTTTGTTCAACTGTGATTTTTTCGAGGACTATATTAGTTAACTAAATTGATTATGTATATCTTACATATATATCTATTAAACTATTCATATTTTTTATCTACAGGGAACATAAAACAATGATAAATAGGAAGCATCGTTCTTTATCTTTGAGAAGGAGAGATACTTTTCATAGAAAAGAGTTTTATGCTTGGTTAAAATTGAAGGTAAGAGTATTACTATTTAAAATAATTATATCAATATTTAATTAAGTTTAATAGTCATTTATATTGTAGGTATTGTGTTTGTCTGTTGACTCTGTCTCTGAGGAAATAAGATCTTTGTCTATTCGTCCTAATACCGTGGTTCGTGACTATAAATCAATTATTATCAATGGGTACAAATTTATTGTCACTGAACAAGAAAATAACATGAGAACACAACATGATGGTGTTATGGTTACTACCACAACAGATTGTTATGCCAGTGCGTCAGATAGTAGACCACGATTTGAAAATGGGGGTTATTATGGAGTTTTTTGGAAAATAATAATATTGGATTATTACTCTCATGGATGAGTCACAATGATGAAATTCCATTGGTTTGATTCGATGACGAGACATGGCACATTTATTAATGATTGTGGATTTCGAGTAATTAATATGACTCGTACTCTTGCTACTGAAGAACCCTATGTGTTGGCATCAATTGCTAAACAAGTTTTTTATGTCAAAGACCAACTTTGACCTGAATTTGGTGTCATAGTTGAAGTAATTCCAAGACATATTTTTGATGATGGTGATGATGGAATTGACACTGTCCCTAGTGCCATTGGAACCAATCCATTTATTTATTTTGATGACTCCAATAGCTCAATTGTCAGAGTTGATTGTGAACCTGACGTTGTGGTTGAAAATATATAGAATCATTTATCCATGTTCTCAATTATTTTTTTACCTCGAGTTGGGTTGTAAAGATTGGAAATATTCAAATTGATTTAGTATTGATCACAAATATGTTTTAGTTGAATTGATCGTTATGTGAATTTTCAATGTATATTGGTTGAATTTTTACTTGAATTGCATTTTCTAATTTGGAATTGAACTGTATTCAAACCTAGTCAAACAATATTTCTAACTTGGTGGACATTACAACTTTTATGATTTATTAAATCCATTCAAGAACTTCTAAAACAATTGATAGCTAAATTACCAATGAATCCCCCTATTCCCTCATATATTTAGTTTTTCGGGTTACACATTAGTTTCCATTTTCTAATTAACTACATAATTGTTTTCAAAAGCAGGAAATTTAGCCAATTGAAGAGAGGCGAAGGAAAAAAATGATGGAGAACAATCGTCGAATGGTGGAGTTGGGAATTCCATCATTAGTGCCTATAGTGAGTACTTTATTTCAAATTGATATATTTAAAGAATATATAATGTAACGTGATTAATTTTATTGTAAACATTTTTGTAGGATCCACCTATACGTCGACAGTTATTCGACGAGGAGCCTAGTACTGGTCCTACTACTCATGCCGGTGGTATGAGGAGGGTTCAAACCAGAGGTGGACGAGTAGTTGCGCGTACCTGACTAGACCCTACCCCTACCACTGACATGTCATCCTTCCCACATTCTGATCCCAGTTTGTCGTTAGGGACACATGGGATATTTAGGCCTCCCATGTTTATACTACCTTCTACATCTTCTGGCCCATCTTTTTCACATCCCATGATGATTCCCACTCCCCAGTCAGAATCTGGTCAGACAGCTATCCCATCTTCTCTTCCTTCTACTTATGTCTCTCCGAGTTTCTATATTCCATCCTCTTCTACTCTTGTTCCGCCATAGGGTTTTCCATCAGTTTCTGTGGATCCAGCGGCGCTCTGTGATCAGAACGTCGCATGTATATTTATAGAACCCTAACTAATTTTTATAGCAATATTTATTTTCATTATAACATGTTTTGATAAAATATTTGTTTTTCTTTCATGTAAGATACATATACTTATAGGAGGCATGGGAGGGGGCATACACATATGTGTTTGGTGTGGAACCTCCGCACACAGGTTATGGTGGATTATAATGAAGACAACCAAATGGTTGAGAAAATAGTGCAGCAATGTCATAGTTTTTTGGCGATGCTTTCCAAATACTCCGATGTCATTCCCGTCAACCTGCTATCATGGAGACTTTTTCCACATGAGGTCAAGGATAGAGCTTGGGCAGAGATATGGGTAAAAAAATCTGTTCTATTTAATTCCATGAATTATTTTTGTATTTATATGAATTAATATTTTGATGTCATCTTTGATTTAATTTTCCCGATGGTGAGGGTGCACGACCAGAACGTCTAAAGGATTTAGGCGAGCGTTGGAGAGCCTAAAAGCATGATTTGTATATTGGATGGGTTTCTAGAGTTGTCACTGAGTTAGAGGCACTACTAGTGGTGGATGATTGTCCTATAGACTAGTATCGTCAGATGATTACTCATTGGACGAGTACCCAGTTTAAGGTATTAATTACATTTGAGGTATTTAAATAATAAATTTCATTTTATTCATTAATACTATCTGTTTCATTTTCTAATTTTGTTTAGGAATCATCTGAAAAAAATAAAAAAAACATTGATGCAAAAAAAATACCTCCACACACTGGGACGCACTACGATGACTGATCATGAGAGGAAGCAGGTATGAAAATTGTTTATAAGTTTTCTTTACGACTTCCACTTTCTTTTGTTTACTCAATTATTTAATATTTTTCTAAATTTTTCATATATATTTGGTTTTCTATGTCATTTCAGCTGAAAATAAATAATATTGAAGGACGTGTGCCTCTAGAAAAACTGTTTTGCTCAGGTAGACAGAAAAATGATGGAAGTACTGTCAACGAAGCGACTCAGCAGTAGATTTGTAAGTTTAAATCTTTTGATTTTATATTTTAATATCTATTTTTTTAACTTAATAATATATTTATATTTGTAACAGGCTGCTTTGGAGGCCCTTGATGCCCACGAACAAGACAATTTTGGGCCAACAGATCACTTACACCAGGTTTTGGGAGAGAAGCATCCTGGAAGAGTATGCTGCCAACCAATGATAGCCCCGATGAGGTATTGGCCCTCCTTAGGTACGAATTTTAGTGACACCAAGCTACAGAAAGTTAGGGCCTAGGCATAACATGTTTACAAAAGGGCCATAGAGACGGCAGAACAGTCTGATAGGTCAAACAATGCATTTATGAAATTTATTGATGTTATACATCTGACACTTCCACCAGAGGCCAGCCTAGCTATTAATGAATATATGTCGTTGATACGTTCTATATATGAAGCACCAGGTGGAAGTTCTATTGGTGGTAAAGACAATTTCCAGGATGACGATGATGATGGCGAGGAGTCTGATGTGAAAGAGGAGGGAGATGAGGAGGGTGAGGCGGATGGCGAGGGCGAGGAGGAGGGCGAGGATGATGATGGGGACTAGGACGAGGGTGATGATGATGGTGATGATGGTGATGGTGATGATGGTGATGGTGATGATGGTGATGGTGATATGGGACAAGTTGGTCTGTTACATTTTTTACTAATATTTCTAAGATTTGATGTTTAATCTATTCTAGATGTTGGTTTTATCCAGACCTGTAGTATTGTATTACAGTTGAGTTATTTTTATATATTGCATGCTTTCATGGATGTTGATGTCTTTCAGTGGTTGTGTGTTTGTGAACTCCCTGGACAACCCCCCTCCTTCCTAGACCCTGGACAACCCCCCACCATCCTCCTTGGACCCCAGACATCCCCCCAGACAGCCCCTGGACAGCCCCCCAACATCCTCCTTGGTCCCCGAACAGCCCCTCAGACACCCACCGGACAGCCCCCCCCCCCCCCCGACAGCCCCTAGACATCCCCCCACCCTCCTAGATTTAATTTTCTACTAGAAAATATATAATATAGATTTTATTTATTTTCATCATGATAATCAATGTAAATCACATTTACACATCTAATCAATATCATAGATTCTTGGTATGTTATAAAAGGGATGTATTCATTGGGCATGGCATTGTTAGCTCTGAAATGTTTCATAGCATGATAAACTAAAATCTAATCCATACTAAGAATGATATAAAAATATTCTATATGAATTTCTATACAATTTTAAGTAAATACCATTCCACTAATAGAAACATGAGGATTCTCATAAATCATCTTTAAATTAATATTTCTACAAGGATTTTTAGTAAAAGTTTTATCTTCTATTAATTTTCTGATATTCTAATTTTAAATGTAAATCATGCATAAATAAATTAATTTAAAGACCATAGTCAAATATTGTAATTGAATAATGTGAATATACAACTAATATACCACTCTAACTGTGACTCTTTTGTTTAAAATGGACAGGATTATAAGTGAAAAGAACAACTGACATACATAAAACTAACCAAACGCATTCGAATTATATTGATAATTTATCACAACGATCCATGGGTCATATGTGACATGTACGGGCCAACCTGGGCTCAATCAGAGTCATGATGTGGCCGAGATCTATCTAAGTGTCTCTCTTTTGTTTAAAATGGACAACATTTTAAATATATACGGAAATCTGACCAAACGCATTTGAAATGAGTTGATGCTTTAGGAAAACGATCCATGGGTCATATGTGATATGTACAAGTCAACCCCACCTCAATATAAGGCGCGGTGTGGCCGACACCATTCATAGTGTCTCTCTTTTGTTTAAAATGGACAAGATTATAAGTGAAAAGAACAACTAGCATACGGAAAACCGACCAAACACATTCAGAATCTATTGATAATTTATCAAAATGATCCATGGGTAATATGTGACATGTACGAGCCAACTAGGGTTCAATCCGAGTCGCGGTGTGGCCAGGATCAATCTAAGTGTCTCTCTTTTGTTAAAAATGGACAACATTTTAAGTGAAAAACATCAACTAGCATACGAAAAACCAACCAAACACATTCAGAATGTGTCGATACTTTAGCATAATGATACATGGGTCATATGTGACATGTACGAGTCAACCCTGCCTCAATATGATTCGCGGTGTGGCCGACACCACTCTAACTGTGTTTTTTTTGTTTAAAATGGATAGGATTATAAGTGAAAAGAACAACTAGCATACGGAAAACCGACCAAACGGATTCTAATTATGTTGATAATTTAGAAAAACAATTCATAGGTCATATGTGACGTGTACGAGCCAACCCGAGCTCAAACTGAGTCACTATGTTGCTGGGATCAGTCTAAGTGACTCTCTTTTGTTTAAAATGGACAACATTTTAAGTACATACGGAAAACTGACCAAACGCATTCGGTTTCCATTGAAACTATAGGATAACGATCCATGGGTAATATTTGACGTGTAGAAATCAAACCCGCCTCAATCTGAGATGCAGTGTGGCCGATACTACTCAAAGTGTTTGTCTTTTGTTTCAAAAGGACGTCATATTAAGTGAAAAACATCAACTGACATATAGAAAACCAACCAAACACATTCGGATTGTATCGATACTTTAGAACAACGATCCATGGGTCATATGTGATGTGTACGAGTCAACCCCGCCTCAATACGAGCTGCGGTGTGGCCGACACCACTCTAACTGTGTCTCTTTTGTTTAAAATGGATAGGATTATAATTGAAAAGAACAACTGGCATATGGAAAACCGACCAAACACATTCGGAATTTGTTGATAATTTATCACAATGATCCATTGGTCATATGTGATGTGTACAAGTCAACCTAGGCTCAATCCAAGTCACGATGTGGCCGGGATTAGTCTAAGGGGCTCTCTTTTGTTAAAAATGGACAACATTTTAAGTGAAAAACATCAACAAGAATACGAAAAAACAACCAAATGCATTCAAAATGTGTCGATACTTTAGAAAAATGATCCATGGGTCATATGTGACGTGTACGATTAAATCCCGCCTCAATACGAGGCGCGGCGTGGCCAACACCTCTCTAAATGTGTCTTTTTTTTTAAATGGATTGGATTATAAGTGAAAAGAACAACTGGCATACGGAAAACTGACCAAACAGATTCTAATTGTGTTGATAATTTAGCACAATTATCCCTCAGTCATATGTGACGTGTACGAGCTAACCCGGTCTCAATCCGAGTTTCGGTGTGTCCGGGATCAGTCTAAGTGTCTCTCTTTTGTTTAAAATGGACAACATTTTGAGTACATATGGAAAACCGAACAAACACATTCGGTTTCCATTGAAACATTAGAAGAATGATCCATGGGTCATACGTGATGTGTATGAATCAACTAGGCCTCAATATGAGATGTGGTGTGGCCGGCACCACTCAATGTGTCTGTCTTTATATTCAAAAAGACATCATCTTAAATGAAAAACGTCAACTGGCATATAGAAAACCAACCAAACACATTTGGATTGTGTTAATACTTTAGCACAATAATCCATGGGTCCTATGTGATGTGTACGAGTAAAACCCGCGTCAATAATAGATGCGGTGTGTCTAACACCACTCTAACTGTGTCTCTTTTGTTTAAAATGGATAGGATTATAAGTGAAAAGAACAACTGGCATACGGAAAACTGACCAAACACATTCAAAATCTGTTGAAAATTTATCACAATGATCCATGGGTCCTTTGTGACGTGTACGAGCCAACTCGGGCTCAATCTGAGTCACGGTGTGGCTGGGATCATTCTAAGTGTCTATCTTTTGTTTAAAATGGACAACATTTTAAGTACATATCGAAAACCGGCCAAACGCATTCGGTTTCCATTGAAACTTTAGGAGAACGATCGATGGGTCATATGTGATGTGTAAGAGTCAACCCCGCCTCAATCTATGACACGATGTGGCCAGCACCACTCAAAGTGTCTGTCTTTTGTTTCAAAAGGACATCATTTTAAGTGAAAAACATCAACTGGCATACGGAAAACTGAACAAACGCATTAGTATGGTGTCAATACTTTAGTAAAAAAATCCATGGGTCATATGTGACGTGTACGAGTCAATACCGCCTCAATATGAGGTGCGGTGTGGCCGAAACCACTCTAACTGTGTCTCTTTTGTTTAAAATGGACATGATTATAAGTGAAAAGAACAACTGGCATATGGAAAATCGTCCAAACGCATTCATAATCTATTGATAAATTATCACAACAATCCATCGGTCATATGTGACGTGTACGAGTGAACCCAGTCTCAATCCGAGTCGCGGTGTGGCCGGGATCAGTCTAAGTGTCTATCTTTTGTTTAAAATGGACAACATTTTAAGTACATATGGAAAACCGACCAAATTCATTCGGTTTCCGTTGAAACTTTAGGAGAATAATCCATGGGTCATATGTGATGTGTATGAATCAACCCCGCCTCAATCTGAGATGTTGTGTGGACAGAACCACTCAAATTTTATGCCTTTTGTTTCAAAAGGACATCATTTTAATTGAAAAACATCAACTGGCATACGGAAAACCGACCAAACGCATTCGGATTGTGTTGATACCTTAGGAAAATGATCCATGGGTCATTCGAGACATGTACGAGTCAACCCTGTCTAAATATGAGATGCGGTGTGACCGGGACCACTCTAACTGTGTCTCTTTTGTTTAAAATGGATAGGATTATAAGTGAAAAGAAGAACTGGCATACGGAAAACTGACCAAACGCATTCGGAATCTGTTGATAATTTATCACAATGATCCATGGGTCATATGAGATGTGTATGAGTCAACACTGCCTCAATCTAAGGCCCGCTGTGGATGGGATCACTCTATGTGTCTCTCTTTTGTTTAAAATGTACAACATTTTAAGTAGATACAGAAAATAGACCAAACAGATTCTGATTGTGTTGATAATTTAGCACAATGATCCATGGGTCATATGTGACGCGTACGAGCCATCCCGAGCTCAATACAAGTCGCGGTGTAGCTAGGATCAGTCTAAGTGTCTCTCTTTTGTTTAAAATGGACAACATTTTAAGTACATACAGAAAACTGACCAAACACATTCAGTTTTCGTTGAAATGTTAGGAGAACGATCCATGGGTCATATTTGACGTGTAAGAATAAACCCCACATCAATCTGAGATGCGGTGTGGCCGTAACCACTCAAAGTGTCTGTCTTTTGTTTCAAAAGGACATCATTTTACGTGAAAAACATCAACTGGAATACAAAAAACCATTAAAACGCATTCGGATTGTGTCGATACATTAGAAAAATGATCCATGGGTCATATGTAATGTGTACGAGTCAGCCATACCTTAATACGAGATACGGTGTCACCGAAACCACTCTAACTGTGTCTCTTTTGTTTAAAATGGATAGAATTATAAGTGAAAAGAACAACTGGCATACATAAAACTAACCAAATGCTTTCAGAATGTGTTGATTCTTTAGGAAAACGATCCATGGGTCATATGTGACATGTACGAGTCAACCTTGCCTTAATCCAAGGCACGGTGTGGCCGGGATCACTCTAAGTGGCTCTTTTTTTGTTTAAAATGGAAAACATTTTATGTACATAAAGAAAACTGACCAAACGCATTCGGTTTCCATTGAAACATTAGGATAACAATCCAAGGCTCATATGTGACGTGTAAGAATAATCCCCGCCTCAATCTGAGGTGCAGTGTGGCTGGCACCACTCAAAGTGTCTGTCTTTTGTTTCCAAAGGACATCATTTTAAGTGAAAACATCAACTGGCATACAGAAAACTGACCAAACGCATTTGGATGGTGTTTATACTTTATGACAATGATTCATGGGTCCTTTCAGATGTGTAATAGTCAACCTTGTTTAAATCCGAGACGTGGTGTGGCCGGCACCACTCTAACTGTGTCTCTTTTGTTTCAAATGGACAGGATTATAAGTGAAAAGAACAACTGGCATACGGAAAACCAACCAAACGCATTCATAATCTGTTGATAATTTATCACAACGATCCATGGGTCATATGTGATGTGTATGGGCCAACCTGGGCTCAATCCGAGTCGCGGTGTGGTCGGGATCTGTCTAAGTGTCTCTCTTTTGTTTAAAATGGACAACATTTTAAGTATATAAGGAAAACCAACCAAACGCATTCGGTTTCCGTTGAAACTTTAGAAGAATGAACCGTGGGTCATATGGGACATGTACGAGTTAACCTCGCCTCAATCTGAGTTGTGGTGTGGCCGACACCACTCAAAGTGTCTCTTTTTTGTTTAATATTGACTTCATTTTAAGTGAAAACAACAACTAGCATACAGAAAATCGACCAAACGGATTCTGATTGTGTCGATACTCTTGCACAACGATCCATGGGTCATATGTGACATGTATGAGTCAACCCCGCCTCATTACGAGATGCGGTGTGGCCGACACCATTCATATATCTCTCTTTTGTTTAAAATGGACATCATTTTAAGTGAAAACAACAACTGACATATGAAAAACTGACCAAATGCATGCTTTAGGAAAACAATACATGCGTCATATGTGATGTATACGAGTCAACCCCACCATAATCCGAGGCACGGTGTGGCCGAGATCACTCAAAGTTTCTCTCTTTTGTTTAAAATGGACAACATTTTAAGTAAATATGGAAAACTGACCAAACAGATTCTGAATGTGTTGATACTTTAGCACAACGATCCATGGGTCATATGTAATGTGTACAAATCAACCCTACCTCAATTTGAGACATGGTGTGGCCGACACCAGTCAATGTGTCTGTCTTTTGTTTCTAAAAGACTTCATTTTAAGTGATAAACATTAACTAGAATACGAAAAACCGATCAAACGCTTTCGGAATATGTTGATACTTTAAGACAATGATCGATGCGTAATTTGTGACGTGTATGAGTTAAACATGCCTCAATCTAAGGCACGGTTTGGTCGGTATCACTCCAGGTGTATGTATTTTGTTTAAAATGGACAACATTTCAGGTAAAAATATATGGTATAAAAAAACCAATCAAATTATAAATTTAATTCTATATTCCACATATAATTGTCATCTAAATTTTAAATTGAATTCTAAATTAATTATGTATGTTTATAATTACGTTATTAATTCTAATTTAATTATGGGTGTTTAGTTCCTGGATGCATTATATGCTAAATGTGTATGAATTTGTTCTCTATATGTATGTGTTAGTTGGTTATTTCAGGTACACTAATTGTATATGTATGTGTTAGTTTATTACAGGTACAATAATTGGATTGAAAATGAGAGGGAATGCACAAAATGAGGCTTGCTGTGAAAATTGTAGAGCTACTGTGAAAATTGCAGGCTATTGTGCAATTTGCACATAATAGGCTATGCCAACAGTTTCAAACCATTGGCATAGCATCTCTGATTATTTTTTTACCAACGGTTCAATGAACCATTGGGAAAGAGGAGAGTCATTGGGCTTTCCCAATGGTTCAAGCCAAACCGTTGGGAAAAACTATCCCAACGGTTTGGCACAACTGTTGCGATAGGTTAATTTTTCCCCACCCTATCCCAACGGTTCACTATAAACCGTTGGGAAAATCTTTCCCAATGGATTAATTCCCTACGGTTTGCAGAACCGTTAGTATAACATATACCAACAGTTCTGGAGCCTTTCCCAACGGTTCAGAACCGTTGAGAAAGACTCTATTTCCAGTAGTGATAACCATCAACAAGAACCACATCGTCTCAACCACCACTAGATCCACCTCCTTGTGTACTATATAATGAAAAAATCAAAAAAAATATGAATCACAAGCCACGTTGGTCTCTGGTGGAAGCGATTGACATAAAAAATGCTTCAATTTCATAAATTCAGTGTTTTTCCTTTCTCATCATTCTTGCACCTATGTGGCCCCGTTTTTATCCTGTTCTAACCATGACTTATCCTTCTTAGACCCACTATATATACCATAAGTACCTGAAGAAAGCCAATACCTCATCCGGACCAAACTCTTCCCAGGTCAGAATCATACTCTTACAGGGTTCTCATCTCTCAACAACTGATGTAAGTGATCATTCTGCCCAAAATTGTGAGGTTACTGGTCATAAAGGTCCTTTAAAGCTTCATATTAAAAATTTTAATTGACTATTAGGTAAGAATATATATATTAAAAATTAAAATCATCAATGTAAAACATAAAATCTACTTTTATGTCACTTCGTTGACAGCACTTACATATTTTTTCTTTGTACTCGTGGAAAACAACATTGTTCGAGGCACACATCCTTCAATATTAAATACATATCTCTATGATGACATTGAATGTAAGAAACCTTTATTGAATTTTTTTACCAATAATGAATTTCATTAAAAAAATTATATCAAAACATTATAAATCAAATAAATTATGAAGGAATCAATAAAAAGTGCATGTCCTAAAAAATTTATAAACAACTGTCATGCCTTTTTCCTCTCATGATTTGGTTTCATAGTATACCCAAATATGTGAAGGTATTTTTTATAATCAATGTTTTTTTATATATTTTCTAAATGATTCAAAAATAAAATTCAATAATAAAAAAGATATTATTCATGAAAATCATGAAAATTTTCATTTGAAACCATCAAATGTGATTAATACCATAAAATTTGTAGTAATCCAATGAGTAATAATTTTCTGATGTTGTTCGATTAGAAAATCATCAATGACAGGTATTACCTATAACTCTATTCCAACACTAGAACTCCTGCCAATGTGCAACTCTTGTTTGTAGCCTCTCTAATGTTCACCTAATTCATATAAGAAATTTGAATGTGCACCCTCGCCATCGGGAAAATTAAACCGATGCTGACTCAAAAATATTAATTTATATAAATAAAAAATAATATATTACATTAAATCGAACATATTTTTTACCACTTTCAATGCCCAAGCATTATCCATGGATTCATTTGGCATGTTTCTCCAGGATTGTGGGCTAATAGGAATGATGCTATAGTTTGTGGAATGCGTTTCCAAAAAACTCTGACATTGCTGCCCTATTTTCCATCATTTTATTGTTGTTATTTTAGTCCACTGTCAACTGTGTGTAGTAGTTCAACATAGCACACTTGCGTCTATGAAATCCCTCCCACGTCATACTAGAATATGACTCTATTATGAATGGAGAAAAAAATTATATCAATACATGTTATAATGAAAATAAATAATGATATAATATTTTGTTCAGGATCTATAAATATACCTATCATAGTCTGATCAATGGGAACCGCTGGATCCATAGAAATAGAATGAACACCTTGTATAGGTGGAGTGGGTCCCAATGTATTCTCCGCAGGCACTGACTGTGGTGGAGTAGGATTCAAATAATATGGAATATAGAAGCTCTGATAGAAAAAATTATAAGTACAAAAACATGTCATGGATGGATGGGGAAATGAGTGGTATGTATGAGGAGTGGGAATCATAATCATATATAGTGAAGAGGGGTGAGGGGGATCAAATGTAAAGGGTGATGAAAACATAGGAGGACTAAATTTCCCATGATTCCCTAATGAAAAACCAGGATTGGAATGTGGGATATATTTTACGTCAGTGGGAGGGGTATGCTGTAATTGTGTATGATGACTAGATTGCCTAGCTCTCGTACCACCCTCCCTTGTACAACCAACCTGAGTACTGGGAGAACTACTAGGATACTCATCAAATAATTATCACCTAAGTATATTATCTTACAAAAACATTTAAAAAAAATTAATCACATGAAATTATACATTATTTAAATATATATATATATATATATATAATAAAATACTAATAATATGCACTAGTGGAGGAACACCCATCTCAGCCATGCGACAATTGTTGTCTATCATCTTTTTTCATTGCATCTCTTCAATATGTTTCATTTTCTACATTATAAAAAAATATGGAAGTAATTACAAGAGGATAAGTAATGTGTAACCCAAAAAAATATATGAGAGGGGATAGGGGGATTCATGGGTTCTGGGGTCAAGCAGCTGTGGTCAATAAATAATTGAAATGTTAAAGGGGAGTCTTAGAATTATACAAATTTTATACATGGTCAATAAATCATTGAAATGTTCATCAAGTTATAAATGTTGGTTTTATAGGGTTGAATACAGTTCAATTCCAAATTAGAAAATTCAATTCAAATAAAACTACAACCAATAAATATTGAAAATTCACATTAACATCAAGTTGGATACAACATATTTGTAATCAATATCAAATCAATTTGTAAAGTACCATCCTTAAGAACCCAAGTCAAGATAAAAAAATAATTGGGAACATGGATGGATGATTCTATATATTTCTCACAAAAATCTCTGGTTCAGAATCAACTAAAAAAATTGAGTTATTAGAGTCATTATAAGTAATAATTGGATTGGTTCTAGTGGAAGTGGGAATGGAGTCAATTCAATCATAACCATAATCAAAAAATGTCTTGTAACTACATCAATAATGGAACCGAATTTAGGTTGAAGATGATCTTTGAAATAATAAAACATGATTCATCCTTGATGTTAATACAAATGGTTCAGCGATATCAAGAGTGTGAGTCATTTCAGTAACTTGAAATGCACAATCATCAATAAAGTTTCCCTTCCTCATCATCCAATCAAACCACTGGAATTTCATCATCATGACTCGACCATGAGAGTAACAATCCAATATTATTATTCTATAAATGACTCTATAATAAACTACATTTTCAAAAAAGGGTCGAATATATGATGCACTCGTATAACAATCTCTTGTGGTAGTTAGCAGAAAACTGTCATGTTGTGTTATCATGTTATTTACTTGTTCAGTGATAATAAATTTGTACCCATTGATCAAAATTGATTTACATTCACGAACCACGGTATTAGGACCAAAATATAATGCTCTTATTTTTTCATAAATAGAGTCTATAGGTAAACTCAATACCTAGAATATAAAAAAAATATTAAATTTTATAAAATATTGATTTTATTTATTTATTATAGCAATATTTCTACCTTCAATTTTAACCTAGTAAAAAACTATTTTTCTATGAAAATAATCTCTCTTTCTCAGAGATAAAGAATGAAGCTTTTTATATATCATTTATTTATGTTCCCTAAACATAAAAATATAATTTTTTTTACATATATGTAAAATTACATTAGAATAGATACGATATACATGTTCAATTTACTTGATGTAGTCATTGAACAAATCACAATTGAACAACGTTGTACAATGTGCCATCTTCTCCTCTTCAAGGTATAATGTCGAAAATGTATATGATTAGAGAATTCATTCTAATTGAGGAAGTGATGGAAAATGAGGTACAATTTTCTCATACAGTTCTTCTTCATTTATCATTAGTCTTGCAATTTTCATAGTAGAAATAGACAAATACATTGACCAGAAAATCCATATATTCTTTATCCAAGTAACCATTCATGATGGAACTATTGATATGATTCCTATTCATGATATAATATTTCAATGTGTGCATATTTATTTTAGTTGGATGCATCATATAGAATGAAAAAGATCCTCTAATAAGTATTCTGGTTGGAAGATGGACAGTCAGATGCAACATGCTTGTGAAAAATGATAGGTGAAGTATTATCTCAAACTCATAGAAAAATAATTGTGTCTCTACCATAAATTTTTTTCACTAATGTCTTGGAAAACATTTTAGAAGAAAGATATCTAAACAAATATAACCACCGAATAATTTACACCCTTACATTACTAGAATAAATGATGAAAGATTTCTGTTATAATCAACTCATGTAGAAGGACATGATAATCATGCATCTTTAAATATTTAATCATTAAATATATTATATTGAACTATTTTTATATATTTCATGAATATCCATTAGGAAAAATAATAGTCTATATTACATCAAGAAATTTATTTTTTTGTTCATGTGTCAAAACATAAGAAGAAAATTGAACATGCCATTTATTTTCACTGATACACATAGGATGCAATTCTGTTCTGATGCCCCAATCCATGAAGTAACGTTGAGATCGTAAATCATATTTTGTATTTCCATATGAATTTAGAATAATTGAAAGAGGCATTTCACAAATATTCATTTCAATTTTCATTACATATAAGAAATCACGTAACAAATTGGTCAACTAATATGGAAACTCAATGAAGATACTCTTATTCTTCCAATTGTAATAGGTATCATTGGAAACAATCATTCTCTTTATAGATTTCATTTCACCCTTCCCGAATGAACAAAAAAAAATTCTATTCCTTATGAATATCAGTTCTAGACATATTTTGTAGTGGATTGTCGGTCTCCATAGTATTTTCAATTCTTCGATGATTATTTCTATATGGATGGTCCATTAGAATGAATTTTCAATGTCCCATAAAACTAAAAATATGGAGGTATTTCAGTCTTATGGATCATGTACTCTTCATAACAATAGGAAATTAAGGTTTATATTAATTATTCATCTAGATATCATTTCAAATGTAGTAAAATCATTGGTCATCCACATAATCACAACACAGATCTAAAATATGTCTTTCGAACAAGCATCATATGTGCACACCCCCAAATATCAAAGAACATTCAACTCTTTTATTAAGGATGTATATGTAAAAATATATTATTTCTAGGATCAGATGTCTAGATATTAGTATATTAATGAATGTGATCAATTTTTTAACACAACCATAGGGGATGGTTATAAATATGTATGAAAACTGGCCATGTGATGTGCGATGTATGCATCTTCCCAAACTGATTAAAACCGTCACATTAAACAACCAACCTCACATTATGCACATAATTTAAAAAATAATGATATTGAGCATCAAATATATTCTATGAAAATCCATCTACAGTGTGAACCAACTCTTCAATATTCTTCTTTCTCTCAATATCACGCCATCAAATTTTTATTGATATTTAATTAGACATGAAAATACTCTACAGTCTAGGGATTAATGGAATGTGACACATTACATTATGTGGCACATGGAATGGTGTTCCATAAGGTTTAAGCTTCCATCGAGATGTTCCAAGTTTGATACAATCATTTGTTTCCGAAATTTCCTTCCAGAATAAGCTATAACCTTTCAGGCGTACATGAATTTTGTTTTTTGAAAATGAAAGTTCTTTGACAAACTTCCATATCATATAGTTATTTGAGGGAATATATAAATCATCTAAAAATAAGTCCTTAAATATGGTATGAATTTAATCGATTAAAGTATTATAAATACCATATATGGTTTTAACATGAAACAATCAAATTATAAATTCCAACATTTTCATTTTAGTACAATACCAATATACTAGAGTGGTGACAACATCATTCCATTTTTTCAATTTTTCAACCTAATAATTTTCATTGGATGCATCATTTGTGCCCATATAAAAGTTTTATTGGGTAGAAATAATTTCCACATCATGATAAAGAATAAATGGACACCATTCATCTATTAAATTCTCAAATCTAGTCCTCTAATTTGGATCATCTACATTTTGAGATTCCATTTTGTTCCCATTATGATTCCACACAAAATAGTTTGTTTGAAACCCATATTTGGTTATATGGTAGATAACTTCTTCAAGGCTTAACCAAGGACTTACAACACTATTATAACATGGGATGTGTATGTGAAAACCATCTAAATCATTGTCAAATGTGAAATATAAAAATATCTCCAAATTGTTTTGATAATTTCTTGAGATCCAGTCAGTTTAATACATTAAACATCAATCCATTCTATATAAACATTATAATCAGTCAGTGAAATAAATTCAATAATATTGATGTTTAATTGAAGATATATTTAAGTAAATTAGAATTGTTCACCTTATATAAAACAATATCTGACATAATATGAATATAAATGTTGAAACATAAAATTGGGAATTATAGTACTATATGAACATCGATTTTAGACTATGTAAGAGAAAAAATGACAAAAAGTGGGATTAAAAAAATAAGAGGATAATTTCAAATGCAAAACATAGTCCTCTCCACATGATAGTAATCCACTACTAATCACATTTATTTAAAAGATAAAATAAACTATAACATGGATCACATTTTACCTAGAACAACTACACAAAAAGAAGTCCAAGATACAACTGGCCTCTATTGTATTTATTCCTATGAAATATATGTTAAAATAATGTACAAGGAGTATCGAAGAAAACCCTTTTAAAGAATAAGATAAGTGATAAGTAAATATACATTAAGGACATGCACAACTAAAACGTAAAATTTAACATATAGGGTGAATAGTGTATTGTGTTTTTATGCAACTTAGTGTTAGATCAACTTTAGATTATGAATTATCATTAAATATATACCTCGTATAAGATTAAATTATTAAATGAATATTTTTCTAATGTGTGGTAAGAAATCATAAAAAAGGGGTTATGTGGAGAAGTAAGTAATATATTACCCCCATATGTTCTATACACCAATTTCACAGAATGCACAGAATTCCCCCATTATTTTCTATAGAATGAAAAGAATTACCCAAATATTTTTCGATTACTTTTCAAAAAGGACAAACATCTCCAAAAACAGTATAATATCATACAAAAAATTTGAAAATCTAATAAACACATAAAAATAAACTACAATATAATGAACATAATTCCAAAAATCTAATGCAGAAAATATACTCAATGTTGTAGGATGTATTCATATGTTTATAATTAATTAATTTCCAAAAATTCATGGTATAATTATCAATAAAACACCATATTAGAATGAACAACATGACACTTGAGCTCAAATTTAATACCTATCCATTTAATGTGAAACTTTCTAAGCACATGTAAGTTATCGTAAATTTCAAGTATGACATACATTTTATCATTTTTTATTATTCACCTATGGGAAATATATTTATTTATTAAAAAATGTTATATTGTAATCATAATCATAAAATCATGGAAAATAATAAAACTCAACATGATGGGTACTTCTGATATGTCTATTTTGGATAGTTATTCTCCCATGTGATGCTCTATGAAAAAAGTGGCCTTGGAATATGCTAAAGATAATGAAAGGAAAATCCCTAATTTAATCATGTGTAACATATCATGGGATTTTACTCTATGGTATTTATCATAAAAATATAACCAGTTATCATAGTAGTTATATATGTAAAGTGATTTGGACTCTTATTTAGTTGATACCTATAGTAATTAGTTATAGAAAAGGATATCAATTTCCATGATTTCTCTAAGGATGAGTTTTAGTGGGAGATTATCATGCTCAGTACCTCAAATATTTCCATAATTATTTATTTGGGAGAGTTTCAGGTTATGAGGATTTCATAGATTTTTGTTGTAATTGATATCTCTCATGTAATAAGAACACCACCATAGTTTCAAAGGCACCATTCTGAAATAGAATGCTAATATTTCCTATAAAACGTACAATATAATGTTGGAGTTACAGCAATTTCATTAGATGGATATGTGATTATGGGTTTCTATGATGGATGTGTATAGATATAGTTAGATGAGTTCCATAGACGAAATAGTATGTATTCCCAATATCGAAGGGGTAATTTGGTCAGAGGGTGTTTGAGTGATTAGATGGAAATATAGAATATAAAACTTTGTGGATACTATGGATGGGTGGTGGTCACTTGTTTCTTAGTGGAGAATTAGTGTTATCATGAGAATATAAATTTTGTGGGGTATTATTAGACTCACATTCAATAAAAATTATCATGTGTTATAATTTATGGTTCTTATTTAGAGTGATTTTTGTAGACAAATGTTTTATTTTTTAATGTTTATTGAACATATGAATCACTTGGGATAGACTATAATATGATAACACCCCAACACCATGGAATTCTAATTTCAGGAAGATTTATCCAGTTCAATAGATATAAAATCATAATTTTAATAGATATTCAATTGGAGGATTCATGTGTTCTGTTAAGGGATGCATTATAGAGTGTGATATCCCTAGGAGGTGTGTTCAATGAAAAGTGATGGACATGTTCAATCTGAAAGATTCAAATAGGAAGGATGAGATTGGTGGGTGGATAAAAGTAGATTCTAAGTGTCTGAATTATAAAGAGGGACTTTTATACATGTAACGATGGATTTAGTAATGATATGGATAATTTATTAATGGGTTTGGTAAGGGAATATTATATTATCTATACAAATTTCTAGATTAGATGAAAGAATTTATGAGGATCATGAAATTCTAAATTTCAATAATGACCTTCATATAATCTATCCATAGAAATTCTATCTCACCACATGATAACATTTTTATATTTATTGACACCAAATGGAAATAATAAAGACAAGTGTAATTGAAAAAAAGTAGATGTTATATAGAGGTAATCTAGTCATTTACCAGTTTCCAATTTGAGATATTGATGGTCTGACATCACTATATTTCCAGGTTACCTTTTTTATTCTATGGAGATTTCATTTTATATATAGGTTAGAAGATAAAACCATCTCAAATATGGTGAAATCCAAGGGTGAAACAACTATAATTTCCAATAATAATATGTCAATAATTAGATAATAATTTCAGTAAATAGTTGTGGAATAAAAAACAATGACTTGAATCAAGTAGGGTTCACAAAGAATATAGGAGCTATCGTTTCAAGAAATTCAAAACAAAAAAACATTGTCTTTAAATAAATCTGAATGGAAAAAAGAATACATAGAGGCAGAATAGATAACATTTTTATAAATTACTGATATTAAGAGGAAGAACAACAAATCATTTTTTGGGATAAGGGTTCACACACTGTGAAGAATGGGAGCTCTCATTTAGTGCACAATGTGGGTGGATTGGGATTTATTCCTGGTTGTTGTATTTGAAGCATTAAATCCCAACAGTTTTAAAAAAGAATTGGTAACTTTGGTTGAAATGAACCTATTCTAATGGTTTGAATAAACCATTGGGATTGGGGTAGTAATGTGGGGGTCAACTCCCAACAGTTTGAATAAATCCATTAGAATATGGGGTGATCTTACCCTATCACAACGGTTTTAGAAAACTATTGGGAAAAGTGTCGCCTATCCCAAGAGTTTCAGATAAACATTGGTAAAAGTGTCTCTAATAGGTCCTATCCCAATCGTTTCTAAAACTATTTGGAAAATAGTCTCTAAAAAGTCTTATACCAATGGTTTTCATCAGACTATTGGTAATGCACTTTGACCAAATAGTTCATCTAAACAATTGGGATAGGGGCATTGTTTTAGGTGGTATTTCCATTAGTAATTTTAGATTGGAGAGTGTGATGAAAACATTTTTCACATTTATTTTAATGAATCCCGTCCACAACATTTCTTTTATGTCATTCTTATGATTCTTATTCTTGAACGATGTCCACCACTGAAAATATTATATCCCCATACATTAAACTACCAGTATAATATCCCCTTTCATTGAACATTGAAGGATGGAGAAGATATTTTCAATGTAGTTTATCCATTTTTTCGATGATTAAGGTATCTTATGATCCATCAAAATTCAGAGTCCTTTGACTTGTAAAGGTATCTATTGAAAATTGTTCTTTCATAAGAGAATTTGGGTTTTCCAAATGATTCAGGTTTTTATTCAGAACATGAGTCATCCAAGATGGTATATATAAAACATTAGTGTTTCGCTCTCCTGTCAGTTTGGGAAACTCATTTGTGTAATAATCACATTTTTCACATCATTGGTTTCTTACTCAGTTCCTCTTATTTTCAAAAATTGACTAAAATAAATGGAAAATTATGGTTTAGTACTTTTAAAATATTAATCAAAAAATATTAATACAATAATATTATAGGGATTACTAATAAATGAAAATTATCCCTTAACAAATGAATATCTATCCCACAATATTTTTTATCCATTGTCTATTTCATAACATAGATTCTTAAAAGAATTTATGTTCCCTTAATAACGGTTCAATGAATTGTTTTTAATTTACCAAATAATATTTTCTAAGAGTGTCAAAAATGGTGTGAATCAAGGCCTGTTTTCATGCACCAGGTGATGATCAAATATATCTGAATGCACCCTTTTATGTATTATTACCCCTAGTTACCTTTGTGTGAGAGGAACATCCATATATAGTATCTAGTCATGGATGTATTTTTATAGAAACCACTTACTCAATATACATTAAATAAATTTAGGGATGTTTTATTTTATTTATACTTATCCTTATTGATTTCTATAGACTTTCCAAATCCAAATCCCCAAAAAACTAGACATCCATCTAATACAACCTATGAAAACCAAATTCATTATTAGACAATTACTTCTATATTATTTCATAAGAATACTCTTAATAAAACCCATAAGATCAATTAGTGTATTTGATTACATATGTACAAAAAATAGAAAGTTAAAATAAGGTGTACAATTTCATTATTTAAATCTTATTTAAGTTGCTCATAATTTTCCATCTTTTTTAAAACTATATGGGATAATTGTGGGACATACATAATTAAGAGGTGAGATATACATCCCAATAAGGGAATAAAAAAATAAAAAATCAATAATGTATTAAATTTTATACACTATGGATTTAAATAGGACATATAAGCGGGCAGAATAATAAATATGAGTAATGAGTAATAATATATAATGAAAACATATATGGGGCATCAGAATTTTGAAACAACATTAAACATGAGATAATAAACATGGGCCAATTCTAACCACCATGAAATCATATCATGATTGAAAAAGCCCCATGATGGACTAGGTTCACCTTGTAATCCCATATGTTACGTCTAATGAGACTAAAACCTTACCTTATACATTGTGGTTCGATATAATTATGAACTCTCCAATCGCTTCCATATCATCTTCATGCATAAGTATGCCACACAGATCGAAAAACATAAGGATGCATTTCATCAATTTTAACCCCATTACCAAGTAGTGTGCATTAAATACATGGAATTAAACAATAAATGATGGATTGGTATATCTAGGTGAATACCCTTTGGAGGAAATGGTGGTGGATATTCCTGATATGATCGTTTTGAATGAAAAATCAAAGTGAAATTTTGTGCACCATGATGATTGTACATAATGATTCATAAAATGGTTAATAAGTGTGAAAGAAGTCCTTCAACATTTGGATATCAAATTTAATATAATAGGTATGTTGAAAAATATATATTGACATTAGTAATTGGATATTAAATGACGTAAAACACTGAACATATTTGAATAAATAAGAGAGGGAGAGAATCCCTTAAAATAATTTAGCATACTAAAAACATAGGTAAACAATATAATGAGAGTGGTAAAATGATATCAAATATTTTGGACAAAAATCGGATAGTAGAGTTATCTTTATAAGGTTCTGACACCATAATAAATTCTTATTTAAAAGGAAAAATACAAAGATAGAGTTAAAAATTTAAAAAATATAGAGAGGTACCATACTAAAATTTGGCATGGTAACGGATTAGGTAAATTATATATTGATAAGGGATAAATTATATATCATTAAAGTGACATAAATTTTACAGTATAGGTATCATTATAATATCAGTACAACATCACTATTTTTTTATTCCAAATGCTAAATACAAATAAGGTTCTTGAATGTAAAAGAAGAGAGGGAGGTACCGTACATTGAGTGGGTGATTCCTAAATTTTGGGACGAGCTTATTGAGAGTTTCAAGAACACCTTGGCAGGAATCCAGAGATGGTATGGTATAATAATTAAGTGAAATATTCTTTTAGAGTGAATATTAATGTGGGATTGGGTGGGTTTATAATGAAAAAGAGATGGGAGGTATTTATTATTTTACAAACATAGGTTTTGGACTCTATATAATAAAGTAATAAAAAAATCCTTATAATGGTTTATTTTAATGTCCATGATTTTTCCTAAATTTATATTAAAAATTTATTTAAGATAATTCCAAGACCTGTTACTAAGACGACATGTGATTCCGAGGCCCGGTGTTCCCAGAATAAATATTTTAATAAATTTTATTTTTTAATTAAAATCACTCAGGTTGAAATCTTTTAACATTAATATAATTAAAAATAGGGCCCGAATCAGAAATATGAGGGAACTGTTGATTTTAGAACATAGATTTTACATTAGGTGGGACCTAACATTGTCTGATATGATCAAGAAGAAAAATATTGATTTTCAATTAATACGTCATTAAAATATTTTAAATAATTTTTTTTTCACTCATCAAATGTTTTATTTTAAAAATATTTTCTTCAAAGATACATGGTTATTTCTATAACCCTAGAGCTCCCCTAAGGGCAAGACAATAGTCTCTATCTTGATGAGAAATGCTGCAAAATTAGTTTTGGAAATCGGAGAGCAGATTGTGATTGTTCTTCTCCAAAACAATGTTGAAAAGGATGTAGCTTCACTCTTCATCAACAATCCAAACGAATCCAGGTAGGGAATTTGGTTTTGATTCTATTTTCTCCATTATTTATTTCTAAAAGACAAATGCACATCAACCCATGACAAGGTTGACCCATGACTTGATCATTCTTGTTGGAGGGTTTTGATTGTGAGATGATTTTTGGGGAATTGAAACTCTGTTTTGGGTTGTTCTACTAATTCTTTTTAATTGGAGTGGTTAAACTCCATAATGAAAAATGGACGTGGTTTTTCTTCGACTTGATACATGTTTTTTTATCCCCATTGAAATGCATGTTCTTTGATTTTTCATGGGGTTATGAAAAATGGGTTGTTGTATATCCATCTCACAATGCAACAATCCCAAATTAGAGATTTGGCCACATGACGACCTAATGGAGGTGTGACATCGACAAATACATACAGATTGAAGTAAACAAAGAGATAAATCCTCTAAACCATTATATAGTGGGATAGATCACAACATGAATTTGAACCCATGGGGACGAATAACATAACCCAAGGATCCCAGAACCTCTTCTGGATCCAAAATCGAACCACCAAATCGGGTCTGGTGGCCAGTGGAAGCATCCAACGGTGCACAGGTGGTGGAATGTGGCGGCAGAGTCCCCATGACACTATGGAGTGACAAAACGGTGGTGGGATATATGGATACATGGATTCCCATGTGGGAGAAGTCCATGACTTCATGCTGCAGTAGGGAAAGATTGACCCGCGACTCAAGCTGCGGGTGTGCGAGATCAGCAGTCAGCCGACACGGCTGTGTGGTGTAGAGCAGATGCAGTAATCCTCCACATCCAGGGAGGATCAAACCGGCCCACTCAAGTAGATCGTACTACAGCTACTTGGCTAGCTGTATGCTGGGACCAATGGGTCAATAGACCCCAGGTCTTGTTGGTCCAACCGTGTCGCACCTGGCCTAGAAAAAACCAGCCCCTTTTTACTAAAATGCTCATAACATTCAAATGGAGGGTGGTTTGATGATCCATCTACAGCATTAGGACCCTTACAATGGGAATATCCTTTTTAGATACACTATTTGAGTTATTTTGGATGTTGATGAATGACCAATTAGTTTTAGTAGTGGGTCCTTTGGGTATAAGAAGACTATAAGAGGAATCAGGGTGGTTCATATAAAGAGAAGCTATGAAGGTACACTCCTGAGGATTTAGGTTGTGGGAATTATTTATCATTCTTCTTAATTAGATATGGGACTAACCATGTTATCGGTGTGCGTTTTTTATATTTGGTTAGTTTTCTATGGGGGTGTTTCTCCACTAATGGACTACAATGTGTGTTTCCCCATAATTGGCGTATCTAGAGAGTATTTAATCCTCTACTAGGTGGGGTGAACATCCTCTATTATAGGGTTCGTTGCTCCCCTATCATGCCATGGAGTGGGTCCTATAGACTGGGGTCAGTACTCCCCTGACATACTAGTATTCGGGTCCTCCATAAAAAATGAACTAATAGAGTCAGTACTCCCCTTTCATACTAGGGTGTGAATACTCTATTCACTAAGTAATACTCCTTTAATAGGTGGGGTGTGGGTCCTAGATGTATTGTGTAGTACAACACTTTATTATCATTGTGGAATTCCTTCAGTAGTATCACACCCCTATAAGAACATGGGCATGAGTCCTCACTTACGGAGCCATACTCCCACATCTCTGAGTAATGTTGGGGAGCAGGCCCTCTATTAGATTTGGAAATCCCTCGATTATAGGAATCCTCTACATGGATATTTCCCCTCCATTGTATGTTAATGTTACCTATATAGTAGTTATTTCTCCCTCAATAGACTGACGTGTGAGATACTCCTAACAAGTGAGATTGATGTTTTTCAGGTTAGTCTGGAGGTGACCTCCCTTAACTGTACGCAGTGTCGAGGTGTAGACAACATCAATTGAGTTTCCTTTGTCTTTTATTTGGCACAAGAAAATGATGAATAAAACTCTAGTGTTGGGCACTGGAGATGGACATTGTAGTATGTTCCTGATGGAGAACGTCCTCTTGGACATACCATTGGGAATTGTAGATTTGTTCTCGATGAAGTATATCTGTCGGATGGGTGCCATCAGAGATGTTTTATCTCAGGGAGTGTTCCCCATAGGTTTTATGGGTGATGATTTGGGCCATCAATGAGACTATTGATGTTGTCTATGAGGTTTGGAACACATAATTTTTAGTTTTTGAAACAAGAATATATGGATACTCGTGGTATATGTATGGACATATACATATGTAGAGAAAACAATACTGTTCTTTATACTTTTTTATATTGTGCTTAACCCTTGTGGTATTAGGGTGTCCTACTTAGTATTATTTTACACACCCCTTCCCCGACCATTACCACACATTTCGTTTCTTGTGCAGAGGATCGACACTTTGACATAGTATAGGGATGACCAGGACAAAGTGCTACTCAGTGATATGTGACAGTTGATGCATACTTCTACGACTTTAGGCATCTACCCTTCACCATCTTATTAGGTAGGATTTTTTATAGACATGCTATAGGGACTTAGATTTTTACTTGCATTAAATCATTATTTTTGTGGGATTGTATATTTGTCATGTTTTCCACCATGTACTTGACTTTCTAATGCACTCTTGTTGTGTTTTAATTTGTAGTCTACATGCATAAATTCAATTTATTTTTTAACATTTAATCATTTCTGGGATCAGATATGTGTTCATGCGTACAGGTACACAAACAATGCATACCATTTTAGTGATATTCCTACTCTGTGTTACTCACCAGCAGCTAGTCAATTGCAGGCGGGCTTGGGGAGTCATGACATGTAATGACGGAAACATTTATTAACAAAAATATCACTTGATCTAATTAAATGTATTATTATTTAATATGGTTATATAGAACATATGAAATTCTATGGTTTTATGTTTTTGTTATTTTAAAATACCATTATAAATTTTCACCATTTCAAATATAGTCATTGAAGAGTGATCACATTATTAGTATAAATATAAGGCTTTAACAAATCCAATTTACTCAGATAAAGGAATCGATGGCTTAATCTAGTAGAACTACTCCATTTGATTCCCATTTGTTAGATCTTGTAAAGGAGGAAGCATCACTGGGATTCACTCATGAACAATCCCAAACCATGCTTCAACACATTAATCTTGAACAGAACTGCCTACGAGAGAAGTGGAAGTTAATTGAGATTACCACCTGATTGATGTTATCTAAGCCTCTCCAAGAGTCTGTCACCATTGCACACCTTACCCTTAGGTATTATGAGGGTGTTATAAAGGGTTTGGAACAAGACCCTAGCACTATGATTGTGTGCATTATTTTTTTATAAAATAATGAATATAGATTCATTTTATTATTGTTACTTTGTAAATAGTTTTTAAAGAAAAAATAGTATTTTTTTTGTTAATTGTAAAGACCCGTAAAATACAAGGTAAATTTTTCTAATTTTCTTTGGGATTTTACAAGAACGAATTTTCTGACGGTGCCGGATTCCGAGGCCCGGGGTGCCCGGAATTAATTTCCGAAGTTTAGCTCAGGTACGTTCAGTGAACGAACGAGCGGGTTTTTCTAACTTTTGAACCGGTTCTAAGAATCGAAATCTGAGGGCACCGATGAACTCAGAGCGCCGGTAATTGCTTATGAAGGCCCCTTTCTAGAGTTGCGTTTTCTCGGGTTGAGTTTTTTAAATTAAAGTGAGGAATAATAATATAATTGTTTTACAATTATATTTTTCTTTTCTTGTTAGGTGGATTAAGTGTTGTGTCACAACACTTTTCCTCTCTCTTATGTGGTTATAACCTATATAAGGGAGTTAGGGGTGGGACCCACTTATTGATAACTACCATAGAGAGGATTAAGGTGGGGTGGGGCCCACACGAGCCCAACTGTTTCATTTCCTCTAATTAACACACCCGCACCCCCTATTAATGAAGTCAAACTGTGCGTTTATTCTAGTTAAGAAACGCCTCATTAATTTGGGCGGTTAAATCGTTACAATTAATTCAATGAATTGATTGTTTCTTTTTGAATTTCAAAGGATGACTTGTGCGTTAATAAAATAAGATTGTTCTTATTTTTTTCTGTTATAGCTTGTGGCGTGGAGAGGATTTGGAGGAAAGAGTTCTTCTTCGACGAAAAATGCGAAGAACGCGAAGAATGCAAAGAACGCGAAGAATGCGAAAAACGTACCGGTCTCCGATTAAGAATGCCAAATCCTCAGAAATCAACGATTCTACTTCCGCGACGTTTCTTCTGTGACGATCCTTCTCTTCCGCGATGATCCTCTTCTTCCGCGATGGTTAATTCCGTGATGAACTCTCGTTCGACGAAAACGTTGAGGTAGGGAATTATTTTGAGAATGATTTTATTCCCTTGTTTCTTTCATTCTATAGAAAACAAAGAACACAGATCAACTTATTATCTAGTTGATCCGCGATCATTTTCCTTGAGGGTTGGGAATAATTTGTTGTGGGATGTTATGGGGGTTTATTTTATTGTTGATCGTGATCTCATCTGTCACATTTCTTGGTTTCAATTGGGCCGCTTTTTATCATAATAACGGGAGGAGGTCGGACCGCACGAACACAGCCGAACCTCCTCCCCCCTTGTTTGTATGAATTTTTTGGGGCACTTGAATGGTAGCGCGGTGCTGTTACACCACGAGGAAACGAGAAAGAACACGACGAAGAAGCGATGTGCCGTCGCGCCGCGCCAATGAGGCCAAACGAAACCGCAGGCAGATTCGGGGCTGCGGAGGAGATTTGAAGACCCTGCAGTTTTTTGTCGAAGTGCGGATGGACGGATGATGGTGAGGCGGTCCGTGAAGGCGTTTTGAAGCTTCCGCAGTAAAGTTCGGGTCCTGGGAGGACCATTGGCTAAAGCGGAGAGCAAATCGGACCACCGGAGTGCGTCCAGTGGTCCGCAGAAGACTCCGTCGGCACCGGCCGCTGGCACCAGCCGCCCACAAGGAGGTGGTGGCGCCCGGCGCACCGCCTGGGAGGGGCCGCTGTGGCTGAAGTCGCGCTGGCGGGCGGTTGGTCCCGCGGCCGCGCGGGACCAGTGGGACGTGGTATCGCGCCGCGTCCGTTGGCAGGGAGCGGCCCTGCGCGAGGGCCGCGGTTTCGTCCAGGGGGGCAGTCCCCCCTTGCGCGGCCGCTGGGCAAACTCCAACGAGCCAGCGCGCCGGGCCGAGCCGCCCGACCGGACCACCGGGCCGGGTTGCACCCCGCCGGGTCGGACCCGGACCCCGTTCGGACCGACCCTGGGGGGGTTGGGCCGGGTCGGTCCGGGCCCAGACCCCCCGTTTTCGGACCTCTTCGGTCTTTTACCCATAACATGGGCTACGAACCTCCGATCGACGCACCTTCAGTTGCGATGAGATCCTTGGATCGAGGTGGTCGTTTCGATATATTACACTGAAGGTTTTGGAGAACTTTGGGTTCGGCCGGGTTGGTTCGGATATGAAACCAACCGGGCCCTCGGAGCGAAAACGCTTATATCATGAGTTTCGGGCGTCCGATTGACACGCCGTCTGTCTCGTTGAATTCCTCTTGATGAGACGGAACTTTTGGCTTACTCAGCTCAAGATTCGAGCGCCGTCGGAGTGTGGTTGGGTTGGATCGCTCACGAAACCAACCGGGCCCCTAGAACGAAAAATCCAATAACTCACAGACCGGGCGTCCGATTGACGCGCCGTCTGTCTCGTTGAATTCATCTTGAAGAGACGGAACATTTGGCATAATTTGCATGAGTTTTTGATGCAGTTGGATAGTGGCCGAGTTGGATTGCACCCGAATCCAACCGGGCCCCTGGAACGGAAAAACCGATAACCTTCAGACCGGACGTCCGTTTGACGAACTGTTAGCGGCGTTGGTGATCTCGTTGAGAAACGGTCCCTATGACGATACCCTATGAGAGTTTGGGGTACAGTTGAGATACGTTCGGGTAGGTTCGCACACGAAACCAACCAGGCCCCTGGGACGAAAAGGCTAGTAACTCACAGACCGGGCGTCCGATTGACGCGCTATATGTTGCGTTGAGACCCCTATGATTAGGCGGTCCTTTGAGATACTTCTTCATGGGACTTTGAGATACTTGGAGTATCAACCTGTAGCTCGTGGACCGGACCCTCCCAGAGATGAGCATTCGGAGTACGGAGACCGTGTAGCCGGCTGAGACCTGAAGACTGCTTGACCGACTCGACTTGGAGTGAGTTGACTAGCCCAGTGGATGGAGCACTACTTTGTTTGGGTGCAGACCCATGGCGGATGGAGCACTACCTGTGTGACAGTGCAGACCTGCGGTACTTGTCCGGAGAGTACCTCTTCAGGCTACTAGGGGGTGTGCACTACTGTGTTTGGGTGGCATACCCCGGCTGGAAGCACTACTGTGTTTGGGTGGCTGGACCGCGATACTCGACAGGAGGATTACCTCAGCAGTCTTAGGTTAGTGAGCAGTACCTCGGAGTCGTGACAGGACCATTGTACACTACAGAGATGGGGCTCTTCGGAAGTTATGGTTTCGATAATGAAATCCTGGTTTGAGCTGAGTCTATGACCTTTCTGTTTACCTCATGATTGAGACGGGGCATTTGATAACTTAGGTATATGTACGGGCATATACCTGGGTAGTGGTTATCCGTTGATTTCGTAATCTCTGTGTTTCCTCATGATTGAGATGGGTTACTTGATATCTTAGGTATATGTATGGGCATGTACCTAAGTAGAGGTTATCTATTGAGATCTTCTTTGTGGTTATCTTTGTTGGTTTTAGTGAGACCTTGAGGGTCTCAGGGTCCCTACTGAGTATCATATACTCACCCTTTCACGAGTTATTCCCACACCTCGTTGTGTTGGTTGCAGTCGACGGGCAGTGCTGACAGAGGCCGAGTATTTGAGGACTGGACGCTAACCGGAGGTAGACCACACGATGATTTAGTATCCGGAGGTGGACTTCACGGTGAGACAACACTTAAAAGAGGTTGACGGGTGAGAGCATTGTGGAGGCTATATGTACCTACCCTTCAGGTAGGATCCGTGGTAGACGATCCAGGAGCTGTGCTATCTGTACCTACCCTTCAGGTAGGATCTATGGTGGACGATCCACGAGCTGCGCTATCTGTACCTACCCTTCAGGTAGGATCCGTGGTGGATGATCCAGGAGCTTCCCTATCCGTACCTACCCTTCGGGTTGCATCCGAGGATGATGACCCAGGAGCTGCTTCCTTTCTTCCAGATGATTGTCTTTTTCTGTTGTACTTTCGTTCAGTTGTAGTTGTACTTTAAGTTGAGTTTGTATTCTGGCCCATTTACTTTTTAGCACTTTCTTTTATACTTAGTGTTTTACTTCCACTTGTACTCTGTGGTGTTTTGTTTACTTTTATAAAGGAAATGCCTTCCCAGTTATCGGTATTTATGCCTTTTGTGCTAGTCGCCAGCCCCTGGCCTATGGAAGGCGGGCTTGGGGTAGTCACGGCACGGGCCCCAAGGACGGGTCGTTACAAATTGGCATCATAGGAGTCGGTTCTACCACAGAACATAAGGGTACCGAGTGTGGTCTTCAATTAAGGAAGTCCATTTTTGGTGCAGGCGGCCGACGTATCCATACACTAGGACCCTGACAACTGATTTTCGACTTTGTGCATGAAAACACTGATTGTGTGTTGGTTTACAGAAGTTTTATTTAAATATCAGCTCAAACCAGGTCAGCTCACCAGGTATAATCGTTTTACCGTGTCATGTTGTTTCTTTCAGGATGCCTTTTCACGGACGACCAGCTAGACCCCAGAGGGATGTGTGTACTGATAGCCTGTCGAGCGACGAGGCTTCGGTACAGGGCCCTCTTGCAGTTGAGGCACCAGCGGAGGCACCAACGGTACTACCATACATTGGGCCACCGATGCCACCAGCCCTAGCAGTAGGCGATGCATGCCCCTTGAGCACGTTGCATGAGTTCCAGTGCCAGAGGCCACCCAGGTTCCGGGGAGAGACGGACCCGCATGCGGTTGAGGATTGGCTGGAGGCTGTGGTGAGAGTCTTCAGGCTAGTGGGGATGCCAGCAGACTTCATGGTGATCTTTGCTGCCAGCCTTCTTCAGACAGCAGCAGGTAGGTGGTGGAGCCACTTGTTTCTGTTTTGCGACGGGATGGCCTTCACATGGGAAGACTTTGAGACCTTCTTCAGGGTGGGGATTGTGCCAGTATCTCTACACCCTAAGCGTGTACAGGAGCTTCTACCTTTTTCGCAGAGTTTTCGATCAGTAGTCGAGTCATCTATGGGCAGTAGAAAGATGATGCAGAGGTCCAAGAGGGCCAGATCCAGTTGTACGATGAGCAGGAAGTGTTATGAATGTGTCGGGAAGGGTCACCTGGCACATGGCTGTTCAACTCCTCGCAGAGTCGATCCGCAGGCGTTGGAGGAGCCACCGAGACAGAAGCAGTGACGGGTGATTGATCAAAATACGAGTAGTGGACAAGGTAGCAGAGCTCCGGGAGCAGGTGGATAGGAGCGTAACTAGTGGATACATCCCTTGTACTTCTAGTTCCATGTTGCTGTTGTATTCGTGTCTTTGTACTATGAGCTGCAATAATAAAAAGACACTTATCTTTGTGATGTTTGCTTTCCTATCCTTTTGTTTGGTTGATACTCAGTGGTCCCAGTTAAAACTGTTGACTTGACCCTCACTTTTGAGATTTCTACTGGAGGAGACCCAGTGACCTCACACTGATGCCGACAGTGTGACTCCACCCTTGGAGGCGAGAGTGACAGTTGGACCTCTTGGTAGTTACGTCGAGGCCGTACGACGTCATCCATGGCGTGAATGCATCATTAATGTTAGGATTGGATGTATTAGGCAATGGGAGTGGTTCATCTAGGGGATGATACCGAGATTCTCTTTTCGGAAAAGGAGAAATCATAGCAGCTCTTACAGATCGTAGGCAAAGAAGGGGCAGATCGTCCATGGGCGGATGAAGACTGCACAGTGCAGTAAGAAACAGGAAACCGGCGCCAGTCTTAGAGACTCGAGCGTGTTAAATGTTTCAAGAAGATGAAGCTTTAAGGAGAGATGAGTCTACGAAGCAGTAGACGTGGAGGCAGAGCTAGGAGAACAGCACGATGTGGTGTACATTTTAACATGCTACAACCACCCGCCTTAGTTATCCCCGCCAGTCTTAGGGAGCTGGAGATGGAGGAAGAGAGTAGCTGCATGCGGTCAGGGAGAGTGACCCAATGGCTCTAATAATGATTCAAGGGATATTTTGTATCCACTACTAGTTGTCGTAGTAACAGACGTCGATATGAATCATTCCTTCCATCCACAAATCTTTTCCCAGACCTAGAGTTTTTGGTAATCCATAGACTTGACCCTCACGTCTGGAGATACCTTGGGAGAAGACTCGATAATAACATTTATGCCGATGGTATGGTCAGACCCTCAAGGTGAGAGTTTCAGTTGGAATCTCTTGGTGGCAGCGTCGAGGCCTTACGACGTTGGTTTGATTATGGACTGGGCAATCACAGTTCATACACAAACTGACGGTATTAGGCAAAAAGGGTGTGGTTTAACTACGACATCGGGAGGGGTTTCCCTTGGTCAACGAAAAGGAAACCCCATGCATCATAGGACAAACTCATGCCAGGAGGGTGCGATCGATTGCTCTTGAGTCTGTCATCCTTACTCTCATGGCAACAGTCGTTTTGTGTTTCAGTTCTAACAGGAATTGGAGACCTCTAGAGTTCGAGGATGACGATCACGTCCTTATACGGGTCTCACCTCGACGAGGTTTACAGAGATGTGGCCGAGGCGACAAGTTATCTCCGAGGTTCAACAAACATTTCTAGGTCCTCAGCTGGGTAGGCGAGGTGGTTTACCGCTTGACCCATCCACCTCAATTGGACCTAGTGCATGACGATTTCCACGTATCTCAACTGAGGAGATACGTGCTCGACCCTTCACATATCATCGACCATGGGGAGCTGGACGATGGAGATGGGGTGACTTTCACGGAGGTTCCAGTGCAGATCGAGGATCGATAGGAGCAAATCCTACGAGGACGGTCGATTCCTCGGGTGCACTTTCTTTGGCAGTAAGGGAACCTCCAGGTAAGCACGTGGGAGCGGAAGGCTCAGATGCGTGCTCAATTCCGCTTTTGTAACCCTAGTTTGTGTTAAAGCTTTATGAGGACATAAAGCCCTGAGGTGGGAGTAATGTAATGACCTGTAAAATTCAAGGGAATTTTTTTAATTTTCTTGGGGATTTTACAAGAACACAGTTTCTGATGGTGCCTGATTCCGAGGCCCGGTGTGCCCAGAATTAATTTCTGATGTTTAGCTCGGGTACGTTCCGTGAACGAACGAGCGTGTTTTTCTAACTTTTGAACCGGTGCTCGGAATCAAAATCTGAGGGCACCGATGAACTCACAGTGCCGGTAATTTCTTAAGAAGACCCCTTTCTGGAGTTACATTTTCTCGGGTTGAGTTGTTTAAATTAAAGTGAGGAATAATAATATAATTGTTTTACAATTATATTTTTCTTTTCTTGTTAGGTGGATTAAGTGTTGTGTCACAACACTTTTCCTCTCTCTTATGTGGTTATAACCTATGTAAGGGAGTTAGGGGTGGGACCCACTTGTTGATAAATACCATTGACAGGATTAAGGTGGGGTGGGGCCCACATGATCCCCACCATTTCTTTTCTTCTAAGTAATGCACCCGCACCCCCTATTAATGAAGTCAAACCGTGCGTTTATTCTGGTTAAGAAATGACTCATTAATTTGGGAAGTTAAATCATTACAATTAATTAAATGACATGATTGTTCCGTTTTGAATTTCAAAGGTTGAATTGTGCATTAATAAAATAAGACTGTTCTTATTTTTTTCTGTTAGAACTTCAGGTGTGGATAGGATTTGTAAGAAAGCGTTCTTCTTCGACGAAGAATGCGAAGAACGCGAAGAACGCACCGATCTCCGATGAAGAATGCCAAATCCTTGGAAATCAATGACGCTCCTTCTGCAACGTTTCTTCCACGACGATCCTTATCTTCTGTGACGATCCTCTTCTTCCGCGACGGTTAATTCCGTGACGAACTCTCGTTCGACGACAACGTTGAGGTAGGGAATTATTTTGAGAATGATTTTATTCCCTTGTTTCTTTCATTCTAAAGAAAACAAAGAACACGGATCAACTTATTATCTAGTTGATCCGCGATCGTTTTCCTTGCGGGTTGGGAATAATTTGTTGCGGGAAGTTCTGGGGGTTTATTTTATTGTTGATCGTGATCTCATCTGTCGCCATTCTTGGTTTAAATTGGGCCGCCTGTTATCATAATAACGGGAGGAGTTCGGACCGCACGAACACGACTGACCCTCCTCCCCCTTTGTTTGTTTGAATTTGTTGTGGCATGTGAAAGGAAGCGCGGTTCCATTACACCGCGCGGAAACGAGAAAGAACGCGGCGAAGAAGCGCAGTGCCGTCGCGCCGCGCCTTTGAGGCCGAACGAAACCGCGGGTAGAGTCGGGGCCGTGGAGGCGATTCGAAGACCCTGCAGTTTGTTGTCGAAGTGCGGATCGACAGACGATGGGGAGACGGTCCACGAAGGCGTTTTGTCGCCGCCGCAGTAAAGGTCGGGTCCTGGGAAGACCATTAGCGAATGCGGCGAGCAAATCAGACCACCGGAGCGCGTCCGGAACTTTTGGCTTACTCAGCTCGAGGTTTGGACGTCGTCAGAGTGCAGTCGGGTTGGATCGCTCACGAAACCAACCGGGCCCCTGGAACGAAAAAGCCAATAACTCACAGACCGGGCATCCGATTGACGCGCCGTTTGTCTCGTTGAAATCCTCTTAACGAGACGGAACTTTTGGAATACTTCGCTTGAGTTTTGGATGCAGTTGGATAGTGGCTGGGTTGGATTGCACTCAAATCCAACTGGGCCCCTGGAATGGAAAAGTTGATAACCTTCAGACCAGATGTCCATTTGACGAACCGTCAGCGGCGTTGGTGATCTCATTGAGAAATGGTCCCTATGAGCATACCCTATGAGAGTTTGGGGTACAGTTGAGATACGGTCGGGTTGGTTCACACATGAAACCAACCGGGCCCCTGGGACGAAAAGGCTAGTAACTCATAGACCGGGCGTCCGATTGTCGCACTGTCTGTTGCGTTGAGACTCCTCTGACGAGGAGGTCCATTGAGATACTTCTTTGTTGTACTTTGAGATACTTGTAGTATAGACCTGTAGCTCGTGGAGCGGACCCTCCCAGAGACGAGCGTGTGGAGTACGAAGACCATGTAGCCTGTTGAGACCTAACAGCTGCTTGACCAACTCGACTTGGAGTGAGTCGACTAGCCCAGTGGACGAAGCACTACTTTGTTTGGGTGCAGACCCATGGCGGACAGAGCACTACATGTGTGACAATTCAGACCCACGGTACTCGTCAGGAGAGTACCTCTGTAGGCTACTATTGGGTGTGCACTACTGTGTTTGGGTGGCATACCCCGGCGGGAAGCACTACTGTGTTTGGGTCGCTAGCCCGCGGTACTTGACAAGAAGAGTACCTCAGCAGTCTTAGGTTAGTGAGCAGTACCTCGGAGTTGTGACAGGACTACTGTACACTCCAGAGACGGGGCTCTTCAGTAGTTACAGTTTCGATAATGAAATCCAGGATTGAGATGAGTCTATGATCTTTGTGTTTACCTCATGATTGAGATGGGTCACTTGATAACATAGGTATATGTATGGGTATATACATGGGTAGTGGTTATCCGTTGATTTCATAATCTTTGTGTTTCCTCATGATTGAGATGGGTTACTTGATAACTTAGGTATATGTATGGGCATGTACCTAAGTACAGGTTATCTGTTGAGATCTTGTTTGTGGTTATCCTTGTTGGTTTTAGTGAGACCTTGAAAGTCTTGGGGTCTCTACTGAGTATCGTATACTCACCCCTGCATGGGTTATGCCATCACCTCGTTGTGTTGGTCGCAGATGACGGGCAGCGCTGACAAAGGCCGAGTATTCGAGGACTGGACGGTAACCAGAGGTGGACCACACGACGATTCATTATCCAGAGGTGGAATTCACGGTGAGACGACACTCAGAGGAGGTTGATAGGTGAGAGCGTTGTGGAGGCTATCTGTAACTACTCTTCAGGTAAGATCCGTGGTTGACGATCCAGGAGCTGCACTATCTGTACCTACCCTTTAGGTAGGATCCGTGGTGGATGATCCAGGAGCTGCGCTATCTGTACCTACCCTTTAGGTAGGATCCGTGGTGGAAGATCTAGGAGCTGCACTATCTATACCTACCCTTCAGGTAGGATCCGAGGAGGATGACCCAGGAGCTGCTTCCTTTCTTCCAGCTGTTTGTCTTTTTCTGTTGTACTTTCGTTCAGTTGTAGTTGTACTTTCAGTTGGGTTTGTATTCTGGCCCATTTACTTTTCATCACATTATTTTGTACTTAGTGTTTTACTTCTGCTTGTACTCTGTGGTGTTTTGTTTACTTTTATAAAGGCAATGCCTTCCTAGTTATCGGGATTTATGCCTTTGGTGCTAGTCACCAGCCCCTGGCCTATGGAAGGTGGGCTTGGGGTAGTCACGGGACGGGCCCCAAGGATGGGTCGTGACATTAATATTCAATTAAGAAATCTGTTTTGATGAATTAATCGATTTTTTATTTAAACAATATTTTAATAAAATATTATTACTAAATTAATTTTTATTAAATATAAAATATCACATAATTTTTATAAATTCAATTGTAATTTTTATTAATGTTTCAAAGCCCTTTTTTTCAAAACACACGAATTTTTTATAAATGTCAATTTTTATTTTAAAAATAAAAGTTCAAATATTTTGAAAATTATATAGGTAAAATGACTACTATTTTTGGAATCAAGATGTTGATATTATGCCACTGTTAATTTTTAATTATTTTCTGAGACAGTGGAATATTTGGGTAATAATTAAATATTGTTTAAATATATAATGTGTTTTATGACATCATAATGTTCTAATAATGATTTAATAAAATACTAAAAAATTATTTTCTTCCAATATATGTTTTAAATTTAAAATAATGTGATTTTAGGATTTTTTTGATTTATTTTACATAGCCTTAGTGGACACTCTAAGACTTATAAAACAATTTAATATTTTAAAATGATTTCCTTGAGAGTGTGACTCACCTCCACATAAAAAAGCTTAATATATTAATAATTCCATCCATTGGCCTTTTAAAATAATTTTTTCCAATCCAATGTCGAAAAAACAATGGGTAAAAACTATGGTATAGAATGTGGTTTTGATTATTTTAATGTGTAGTGTCCAAAACCTAAATAATAAAGAATTCTCTCTCACTTCCTATATAAATCCACCCAAGATCCCTCTTCCTCTTCACTAAAAACCTTTGTATCTCAACCAAAATCTTCTGTCCTCTCTCTATAATCCTCCCAATTCACCCCAAGATCCCAATAATCCTCTCTCAAGCATCTCCCATGCCATTGGGATCACCCTTCCTTGTAAGGGTTTTCTTCCTTTCTCACTTGTGTCCAAATTTCATTATGTTTTTATACCCTTTTTCAATTAAAAATGTTGGGGTATGATTTTTAACACCCCCCCATACATCCGTCCTTATGTTTAAATGATGTTATACTCCATTCTCTGTCATTAATACCACCCATGATCACCTGTTACCATGCCAAAATTCGGTAAGGTATTTTTCTCTCCCTATTTACATTTAAGAAATTATTTTATATTATGATTCTAAATTCCATTACATATGATGGTAAATGTATATATATGACTACCTTAATTTCCATTTCATGTACATATGATGAGATACCCCTTTATCTCTTGTCAACCATTTTAATGAAATCTTATGTCACATCGTTATAATGCCGAAATTGCACTGCGATTTTCCACGAAAAAGTCATTGTGTAGTGAATACCATGCCCATGTTTTTGTCATGGGTATTCAACTTCATGATCATTTACTTATTGATTTTATAGTCTCATTCCACATTCCTTTGTCATTCAATAAATTGTGCTATTTAATGAATCCATGTTGTTTGATCTATGTGGCACACTTATTAATGAAATTAAATAATTAAGAAGGGTGCACCCTGGTAGCGCTCCAATGAATTGGGTAATGATTAGTATCATGATACCTCATGTGTGATGAGGGGTTACCCATGGTCATTCAGGTGAAATGAGGGTTTACTCATGTTCTCTGGGAAACGAGACTTGGATCATGCTAATATCATGTTAAATGTTGTTTCCGCATTTCCATGTTATGATAATCATGCTATATCATGCCTTTATTTTGATTTTTCTCTTGTGATCCATTAATATGACTATTGACTAACATGTAAAATATTCATTATGATATGCCTTGTTTACTCTTTTACAAGGCTTTATAGATCAACCTTTTCTTATGCATGTTTACTCCCTTACAAGGCTTTACAGATCACTCTTTTCTTATGCATGTCCTCAGTTTATCCGAGGCAATGTTCAGTACGAAGGAATGTTGTGGAAATGTAAAAGAAGGTTTCAATAATGATGTTGTGTTTTATGTTGTAAGTTGTTATTTAATGTTCCTAATTTCCCAAGACCCTAGACCTATTGATCCTTAGTGTTTTCTTAAGTGAATTTTTATGTAATAAATCATGTTTGTATGTGTAATAAATTGAAGGGTTGTTGTGGTTGGTATCAAATTATAGGTTTAGTTATTTTGGGATTAAGACTAGAAAACCCCAGTGAAATCCTCACGAATAATAGAAAGTATAATAACGACATCCCTAAATTTTGGTGAGTATTGATTAAGTGGTTTATCATGAAAATACATCTTTGTCTGGATACAAGCAGATAGAGGCAGCTCTGGCACAGATGTATCTAGGGGTAAAACCAAAAATACTATGCTTTAAGCTAGACTTGAATAGGAATTGGTGCATGAAAATGGGCCTTTCTGCACTCTTGGTTACGACACTCCTAGGAGATGTGCTTTAGTAAATTCATAAGCATAATATGAACCATTATTAAGGGAATTAAAAAAAATCCTCTAAGAATATTTGTTGGGAATTTGATCATGGATAACATCGATAAATTAAGGAAATAAATGTAATTTATAAGTTATCTCTTTTTTTCATTGGATTCTAATTTATGTGTTACCTCAAACTTTCCTTTCATTCCAGCCAATGGCCAGTAATAGGAGGACTCGAGCAAACAACTGACGTGAAGATCAATGTGATGACCTCTCTAATGAGATTCCCAATCTGATGGGAGCGAGAATCGAAAACTTTTTCACGATTATCTCTTAATAAACTCATTTTTTGAATAGAAACATGGGCTAATATAAAACTTCACCACCCCAAGAAATAACTAGACAAAATCAAGAGCTTCATGAGACAAAGGCCACATACTTTTAATGGATCATCTGATCCATCAATCGCCAAACAATGGATCAAATCCATTCAGAAGATATTCTACATCCTTCAATATTTTGAACATGAGAATGTACATATGGCTACTTATCATATGGAGGCTGAAGTATATCAATGGTAGACATTAATATAAAATAAAAATCCTGAGGAGGATATGGAAGTGTTATAATGGAAAGATTTATGCAAAATGTTTTCCAACAAATATTTTTTTAACAACCTAAATCATAATATGGAATGGGATTTCCATTTCCTCATGTAGAAAGGAGAACAAATCCATTGGATCATATAATGAATAATTCCTATGTGTTTCCCAATATGCGTCCGACTATGTCGTTATCCCTGAATGCAAGGATGAAATCTTCTTTAGTGGGTAAAACCTAGCCTAAAAAAATCACTTGAGATCCATGACATTGAGAGAAATGAGGAAACTATCTGGTGTTCCCTCAATGTTGAAATGGAGATCGGTGAATCTCAGGTGTATCGTGGGGATATGAAGCAGAAAGTTGAATTTAATTCTAGTTGTCTGATGGATAAGTGCAATGGTTCTATGAAATTCCAGCACCCCACATGTGTAAGGTGCATTAATAAGTACCCCGAAAATTGCCTTAAGGGGATGAAAAAATGTTTTAGATGTGGAAGAGAAGGGAACCTTTCTATTTACAACCAACCTGAGAAACCCACAATTTCAATAGGGGATATAAATGCTCTGTTCATACCTCAATGCATTGTTCATTTCTTCAACTGAAATGAACCAGATCACATGGAAAACTAGTTCCCTAAGACAATGGTTTTCTAGGGAACCCAACAACATCCAAGGTAGTAGGGGAGATCTTTTTCCATCAGTACTTCTAATGCGAACTTCGACAACAAAGTGGTGATAGCCACATTAGTTACTCATACAATAATATTGAACATACTTTTTTATTATAGTTCAACGCATTCATTTATATCCCGAATGTTAGTATAACAATCCTAAAACCACCAAGAATCATGGAATTAGAGATTTCAGTGAGAATGAAAAATGGTGAAATCATTGAATCCCATGAATATAACTCCACCAATGTCATAATTTGTGGATTGAATATCCTAGTGAACATTTTCATACTCCCTATGGTGGAATTTGATGTAATTTTTATCATGGGTTGTCTTTCCTTATATAGAGACAACATAAATTTCCATGAGAGGAAAATCACTTCACATACAGAGAATTGACCCCTGATTCTATAAAAGTGCAAGGATGATGATGAATCATCTTTAGCACCATCATCTCAAGTGTGGATATTAATACCCAATGATCATGCATATCATGCTCATCTGAGTGAGTCTAAGGAAGCAACCATCCTTGAACACATGCCTATTGTGAGGAAATTCGCCGAAGTGTTTCTCAAGGAACTGTCTGGTATTCCTCTTATAAGAGATGTAAAAATCTAGATTGATCTTATACCTTGGGTGTTGCTAATAACCATGAATCCATATTGAGTGGATATTGTTGATCTGGAATAACTGATGAAAAAACTACAGGATAATTTGGGTAAAGGGATTATACACCCAAGTGCTTCACCATGGTGTGAACCAGTCATCATCATCAATAAGAAGGTTGGGCCAATGCGCCTTTGAATAGATCATCGCGAGATGTTCTAAATCAAGATAATGAACAAGTATCCTCTTCCCGAAATTGATGACATGTTCGATCAACTATGTGAAGCACAATACATTTCCATGATGTATTTTCAGTTGGGATATTACCATGTAATAGTGATGAAAGAGGATATCCCTAATACTGCATTTCGTACAAGGTATGTGCATTATGAAGTCATAGTGAATCCTTTCAGACTCACTTATTCTCTAGTAATATTCATGGACTTGATGAATAGAGTCTTTAGAGATTAACTAAACATTTTTTTGGTAGTCTTTATAGACGATATTCTAATATACTCCAAAACCAAGGAGGAGCACGAATAGCATCGATGCACTATACTAGAGACCCTACGAAAGGATAAGATCTATGAAAAGTACAACAAGTGTGAGTTTTGGTTGAATTAAGTCTCATTATTGGATCATAACATCATAATAAATGAGATATATGTGGATCCCTCCAAGACATCTGAAATTGAGGGATATCCAAGGCCAACATCTGTGATGGATATCTGTAACTCTTGTGGGTTATCTAGATATTTTCGACGATTTGTGATAAATTTCTTATGATTTTCAAACCATCTTTCCAAGATTACTTGGAAGGGATTAAATTTCTCTTGGAGTGATGAATGTGAAGAGAGATTCAAGGAGAAGAAAATGAGGCTTATCATTTATCCCATTCTTACACTACCCACAAGTGGAGAACTTTTTTTTGGTATTTAGTGATGGTTTTAAGAAGGGCATGGGTTGTGTGTTGGTGAAAATTTACAATGTCGTTTCATATACTTCAAGGAAATAGAATGTTCATAAGAAAAAATATATAACAAATGATATAGAGTTGGATATAGTAATCTTTTCATTAAAAATTTGGTTTCATTACCTCCTTTGGGAAAAGTATGAAATATATACGTATCACAAAAGCCTCAAGTATATATTCACACAGAAAGAGTTGAACATGCGCCAATGAATATGGTTAGAGCTGATCAAAGACTGTGACTTCTCAATCCATTACCATCATAGGAAAGAGAACAAGATTTTGGATGCTCTATGTTGAAAGGATCCATCAAATCTATCATTGATGAGAATAAAAAATGATCCAATCATCTTAGATTTGATGAAGATGGACATGAGAATAATAAATATGGGAACATCATCAATCCTTTCACAAATGATTTCTCAACCGTTTATTTTGGAAATGTTAAAAGATGCTCAAAAAGATGATGTAGGAATTCCAAAGATAATGGAAACTATCAGAAAAGGGAAATCCTCAGAATTTAATGTTAATAAATAAGGAATTGTGACATTTGGGACAAGACTATTTGTTCCATAAAATGTAGAGTTAAAGAAATAGATTTTGGATAATGCACATATTTCAAATTTCTCCACTCACCAACGAAACAAAATGTGATTTCATGATCTCTAAGACCATTCTTAGTGGGATAACATGAAGAATGAGATCCCTGAGTATACATTAATCTGCCTCATATGTCATCATGTAAAGACAGAGAGGAAAAATTCTAAGGGGATGATGCAATTATTAACTATACCATTGTGGAAATGGGAGAACATCACCATGTACATTTTCACTAGACTACCAAAGTCATCTAAACGAAACAATGATAGCTGAGTTGTTTTGGATCATCTTACAAAGACTGGACACTTTATTACAATTCGAAAGTATTTATCATTGGATGAACTGGAAAGGACATACATCAGGGAAGTGGTTAGGTTGAATGGGGTACGACTTTTGATTGTATCCAATCGAGATCCATGATTATTCTCAATGTTGTAGAAGAGTCTCCAACATGCTCTGAATAATATCCTAAACTTTAGTATGACTTATCATCCTCAAATTGACAACCAATCTGATAGGACTATCCAAAAACTTGTGGACATGCTGAGATCTTGATCCATGGACATAAAAAAGGATGTGATCAACATCTTCCTTTGGATAAGTTCTATTAAAATAACAATTTCAACTCAAGCATCCAAATGGATCTTTATGAGGCCCTTTATAGGAAGTGGTGCAGAACACCAGAATGTTGTGGTGAAGTTGGGGAGAAAAAACTCCTATGTCCAAAAATGGTAGACGAAATGGTGGATAAGTTTATCAACATCTAGAAGAAAATTAAGGAAACTCAGAGTCGGCAAAATAGATATGATGATAATAATTGACAAGAAATGGATTTTGATGTCAGATACATGGTATTCCTCTGCATATAACCACGGAAGGGGGTTATGAGATTTGGAATGAAGGGAAAGCTTAGTCCTAGGTAAATAATCCCTTTTAATATCCTTGATTGCCTTGGAGAAGTGGCATGTCAACTAGAACTCCCACCAAACCTATCTCAATTACATGATGCATTCCATGTATCACTCTTGAGAAAGTACATACATGAATCATCACATGTACGAAATCTATAGGTAGTACCATTGGAGAACGTTTTCTCTTATTAACAGAGGATGGTGAAGATTTTAGATAATAGGATAAAATTTCTGTGAAATAAGGCACTGATCCTCATTAAAGTGTTGTGAAAAAACAAAAAGTTTGAAGAAGTAATATTGGAATTAGAGGAAGTGATGAAGTACAGTTACCATCATCTGTGTTTGTGTGGGAAAAGGAAATTTTTAGGGTGAAATTTCTTAAGGGGGAATATTGTAATGACCAAAACAATTATTAATGAAAATTCATATTGATCCAATTAAAAGTATTATTATTTAAAATGGTTATATTTAACATACGAACTTATTTGGTTTTATGTTTTTGGATTTTTAAAATACCATTAGGAATTTTTACCCATGATAATATAGCCATTGAACTATGATCACATGATTAATATAAATATATTGCTTTAACAAATCTAATTTACTCAGATAATTGAAGTGGTGTCCCCATCTAGTATAATTACTCCATATGAATCCCATTTGTCAGATCTTGGAAAGGAGGTAGCATTGTTGGGATTCTCTCTTGACCAAGCGCTATTCTAGATTCATCACGTTCATCATGAATAGAACTGCCTACGTGATAAGTGGAAGTTAATAGAGATTACTGCCTGAGAGATTTATCTGAGACTCCCCAAGAGGTTGTTACCATTGCACACCTTACCCTTCTGTCTTATGAAGGTGTTTTAAGGGGTTAGGTAACAATACCCTAGAACTATGATTATGTTCATTATTTTTTGTACAGAATAAATAATATACAATAATTTTATTATTACTACTTTGTAAATAGTTTTTATAGGAAAAATAGTATTTTCTTAATATTCAATTAAGAAATATATTTTTATGAATTAATATATTTTTGAATTAAATAATATTTTGATAAAATATTTTTACAAAATTAATTTTTATTAAATATAAATGATTGAATAATTTTTATGAATACCATTCTAATATTTATTAAGTTTCGAAAGATGTTTTTGTTGAAGCCCATGAAATTTTGAAAAATGTCAGTTTTTATTTTAAATGTAAAATTTCATATATTTAGAAAATTATTTAGATAAAATGAATATTATTTTAGGAATTAGGATGTCAAATTTATCTAATGGTTAATTTTTCATAATTTTCTGAGATAGTCAAATTTTTTGGTAAACATTAAATATCGTTTAAATATATAATGTGTTTTATGACATCATAATGACCCAATGGTGATGTAATGGAATTTTATAAAAATGATTTTCTGACAATAAATGTTTTACCTTTAAAATAATGTGATTTTTGGTTTGTTTGATTTAATTTACAAAGTCTTATTGGACCCTCCAAGACATATAAAACATTTTAAAATTTTAAAATGATTTCCTTGAGAGAGTGACTCACCTCCAAATAATCAAGCCTAATATATTAATAAGTTAATCCATTGTACTTATAAAATAATTATTCCACTCTACTTTGTCAAAAACAATGGGAAGAAACAATGGAATGGTTTTTGGTTTTTATTAGATTAATGTGTAGGGTCCAAAACCTAAATAATAAATAATTCCCTCTCCCTTCCTTTATAAACCCACCCAGGCTCCCACATCCTCTCCACTAATTAACTTTGTAGATAGACCAAAAACTTCCCTCCTCTCTCTATAATCATTCCAACAAACCCCAATCCCCCAAGAATCATCTCTAAATCCTCTCCTAATCCTTTGGGGTCACAATTATATGTAATGGATTTCTTCCATTCTCGTTTTTGCCAAAATTTTATTATGTTGTCATACCCTTTTGTTATAAATTATAAATGTTCGGGTATAATTTCACACAGACACCATACTACCCTCTTTATTTTTTAATAATGGGAGACCCCCTCCCCTCTCATTAATTCTTTTCGTGTTCACCTATTAGCATGCTAAAATTCCATAAGGGATTTCTCTCTCCTCACTTACATTCAAGATAATATTTTATATTATGCATCTAAATTCCATTAAATATGTTGGTAAATGTATCTATATTACCCCTTACTGTCCATTTCATGAACATATGATAATATACCCCTTTATCATCAACCATTTTTATGAATTCTTATGTCACACTGTTATGCTGCCAAAAGTGCACTGTGATTTTCAATGCCAAAGTGATTATGTAGTGAATACCAAACCCATATCTCTATCAAGTTTAATCTACATCATGCACATTTACTTATTTATTATATATTTTCATGTATGAATTACACATACTTATATCATGTAACCAATGATTATGTTTAATGAATCTATGTTGTATGATCTATGTGTCCCACTTATGCATGAAATGAAATGATTAAGAAGGGTGAGCCCTGATAGTGCTCCAATGCATTGGGTAAAGATTAGTATCATGATAAGTCAAGTGAGATTAGGTATTTTTAATTCTAATTCAAGTGAAATGAGGTTTTACTCATGATCCTTGTGCAACGATCCTTGGCTCATGATAATATCATGTCAAATGTTGTTGCCACATTTCAATGTTTTGATAATCATGCTACGTCATTCCATTATGTTAATGTTTATATTGTGCTCCATTGATATAAATATTGTCCAACATGTAGTATATTCTTCATGTTATTCCTTGTTTACTCCCTTACTGGGCTTTATATCTCTCCCTTTTTATGCTTGTCCTCAGGTTATCCCATGCAATGTTAAGTACGAATGAATGTTGTGGGCAGGTAAAATAAGTTTTCGATACAAATGTAGTGTTTTATGTTCTAAGTTGTTATGTAATGTTCCTAATTTCCAAAGGGACTAGACCTCTCAATCATTATAGTTGTTTTAAGTGTAGGTTTATGTAATAAATCATGTTAATGTTTGTAATAAATATAAATGGTGTTATGTAGAACACTCCACTCTAGGATGGTTTATGAAAGAGTGGTATAAAAGGAGTTCATTTCCATATTCGGACAATGACTCAGTGAGTTACGTTTTGGAAAAAGCTGTTAAGTGTTTCATGATTGGCTTTTTTTCCATTGTCTCTAGTGTTGGTGGGGGTGGCTGATGTATCAAAACACCATGACTCTTGACACCTGCTTCCTGACTCATTATATTAAAACATTGGTTGTAGGTAAATGAATGGTACATGAGTCATATAGGAATGGTTTGTGTTTTACATATCCTTCTTAAGATAGCTCTCCAGATATAGTTTATTGAACATGGTTCATCTTGATCTATTTGAAGATTCCACCATAAAGAAAGCCATATAGGATTCTGTTGCATGAACATGATGATGGTATTCTAATCGATGAGGTGTTAGTACATAGACTAGTGCAAAAGATTCCCCCCCCCCACATGTGAGGTGAACTAGTGATGCCACCACCCATTAATTAGTAGTTTCTATTAGAGCTCCTGGTAAAGGATACACATAGGATTAGTCTGTTGCATGTGTTCCAGAGGAATCAACCTCCTAGGTTCTGAGGGGAGATAAATAATTATGTGGATGAGGATTGGATTGAGGTAGTCATGTGTGTCTTCCACCTTTTTAGGACACTGCCCTACCAGATGGTAGTACTATCCATGTGCCTTCTTTCGGGCTCAAAGAGATGATGGTAGAACTTAGTGATTCCAAAAAACGAGTAGGTGAAAATCTATGGGAAATAATTTTATAACCACTCCAGGGATGAGTTCATTCCGGATGCATCATGCTCTGTGCGTATAGAAGAGATATTGTACCTATAGTAGGGAATAATAACTATAGTAGATTACATGGACAGATTCATGGACTCAACATACTAATATACATACATGGTGCAAGACCCATACATCTGGGCCTAGACCTTTTATAAGGGACTAAACTGATACATCAAGATGTCAATGATATCCCTTAGCATTTTGACGTATGCTAGGGTGCTGGAGTGAGCTTGGGTGATTGTGAGTTTTCTGGATGATGAGAAAATGGATGTGACCTATAGTTGATGTCAGGAGATAAAGGCGCCTCTAGGAGCCGGAAGACGATAGGTGATAGGATCACAACATATGATCCATACCAATTCTTGAACATAGAAATGTGGGTCTCTGGTGTAGTAGTAGCACCGAGGTGTAGGGTAGTCATGTGAGAGGAGTTGATACGCTTGTGATTGCCAGAGGCCTCTCACTAATGATTTCCCAGCCCATCGTGCTGCTGGAAGAGATTCGGTTGATGAATTTCCTTAGTATATAGGGTTCTTAGAGCAAGGAGTTCCATACGATGGAAGGCGAGGTAGAGGAGCTAGAAGGGCAGCATGAGGTGACAAATAGTTTTTAGTGTTTCCACCACTACACCCAGGTGGTCCACACTGGGATCCCGGAGAATGAGGCTGTGGGAGAGGAAAACTGCATTTAGTCATGGATTATGACCTAGAGGATCTTGGATAGATCCAGGTTATGATCTGGGTCTTTTCACTTTTTTGTCATACTAATGGACATAGGTGCTAGTTTTTCATTATCATTCATGAATTTTGTTTGAGACTTATAGGTTTATGTCAAACCATGGACTTAACTTTCATTCTTAGAGACTCTTGTTAGAGGAGACCCAATAGTTACACACTAGTCCAGATAGGGTGACCCATCTCTTGGAGGAGAGATTTGTTGTTTGTATTTTTTACTCATAGCGTCGAGGTCTTACGATGTTATTATTGGTATGGACTACTACCGTTCATGCCGGGATTGAAAATTTCAGGAGAAGGGTGTGACGTGTCTGTGATGATGAAATAGGGTTTCTTTTTATGTTATTGGTAATCCTAGGCATCATAGGGTTGACCCTCACAAATTTCCTAAAGAGAAGGGGGTTCATGAAACCCTATTTTGAGGTATGGTGGGAGAAATCCTTGGCCTTTCATATTATGGGTTAAGTTTTGTGATGAAGTGTCAAAGAAGATCCTAGCCCTACAAGTGGAGTTTTTCTATGTGACTTTTTCTACTTGGGATAGTTTCCTATGGATGTGAATGGTGGTGTGTGACAACTGAGTTTTGAGGACATCATAGGCACCCGGCCTTAACATGGACATCAGGTCCTGGCCTGCCGGGTACCACCAGCTGCCCTACAGACACGTTGTCCCTGCCCAGGGGCCCACCCACATGCCCAAACGGGTCTTCTGACTAATGATTATCCCCACATTCCAACACATGTCCTTTACACTATGAATTTTCCTCACTTACACATTCCCTATGAAACGATCCAGAAGGTTACCCATCCAGATCACTACTCCATGCCAAGCATTCATAACCATGGAGTTCTAATCATGTAGGCTCCCGAAAAGGAAGGTGAACATTGTTGACATTAGTCATATCATATATTCATTTAACCCTTTATCATTCTGGGGTGTTACAATCACCCCATTTAGTGCACGACGTCCTCATTGTGGGCCCAACATCTCAACCCAGGATGTTTAATGCACATAAGGTTGAGTTGCTCCTCTGATACAAAATGTGACAACTGGGTCCCGGTGACAGCACATACACCCTGCATTAACATGGTCATTGGGTCCTGGCCTGCCAGGTACCACCAGTGGCCCCACAGACATGTGGACCCCACCATGGGGCCCACCCACATTCCCGAATTGGTCTTCGGACTAATGACTATACCCACAGGCCAACACATGTACAATCCATTGTTCTTTTTCCTCACCCACATGCTACCAAGGAAACATCCCAGTAGGTCACCCATCCAGATCACTACTCCAAGCCAAGAATGCTTAACCATGGAGTTCTAATCAGGTAGGCTCCAAAAAAGGAAGGTTCACCTTGTTGACATGAGTCATTTAATTTAGTCATTTAACCCTTTATCATTCTGGGGTGTTACATGTTGTTCCATACGTATCTGTATCAGGTTAGCATGGAAGTAAGCCACTAGACCCCATGACAACATATGGACTGCGGTGTTTGGTGCTTTCCCACTTGTCTCTCCAGGTGAGACTTTTCTGTTGTTTCAAGGTGTTGTCCTAACAGAATCTAGACATGAGAGTTTTTGATCAATGTTCTTCCTCTAAGTGAATTCATATAATCAGCAAAGTGACCCTTGTTGATGCTGGCTTGGGAGCCTAGTAGGGAGTTCAATTTTTCCTCCCTTCAGTGTAGGGTTTTTCTTTTCAAGGATGATAATCCCTAAGGTGGGAAGAATATAATGATCCATATTTTCCCTTAATTTATTTTGAGAAATTATTTGGGAAAATTATCAGACTTGGTGATGAGACGGCTAGAAATTCTATGGCTCGATGTTCCTGGAAGAAATATTTGAATAAAGTTTGGTTTTTATTAAAGGAGCTCGGGCGGTGAACATTGAACTTTTATATCATTCAAAGGGATGACTACATTAGAAATATGAAGTCATTGTTGAATTCATTATAGTGAATTTACCCTCATAGTTTCCTAATATTGTCTAAAATGGGTTAGATGAACAAGTTTTATTTTGGATGTAGACAACATTAAAAATTTAAAAAAACTAATTTTTTTGACATTATAGAGATTTTCTTTTAAACTAATCTTCATCAGAGATCCAAGGTTATTACCATAACCTTGGTTCTCCTCCGAAGGGAAATAGGTGAGGCTCTCTCTCAATGTCAAACTCTGGGGAATCAATTTTGGAAATTAGAGAAATGATTGAGATCGTTCTTCAATGTATCGACCACAACAGTGACGTAACTTCTCTCTTCATAAATGATTGAATATGATCTAGGAATGGAGTTTAGATTTGACCTTTCTCCATTCATGATTTCTAAATGATGAATGTGGATCAACCTAAAAACAGGTTTATCAGTGAATCAATCATTCTTGTGGGATGGTTTTGACTGCGGGATGATTTTTGGGAATTGAAATTTAGTTCTAGTTTGTTTTTATAAATCCTTCTAATAGGAGTGGATCAACACCATTTCAAATAATGGCGGAGGATCGTTCCTTAATTTGTTACTTGTGTTTTTATTCTCCCCACTGACCCATTCATTCTTTGTGTTCTTGAGGGGTTATAAACAAAAATTCGTTATATATCTGTATCACTATAGAATGATCCCATAATAGAGATCAGACCTCATGATGACCTAACATGGGAATGAAAGCGATGACGATAGATGGATCAATGTGATTCTGGAGATACCACTATTCAAAATATTTTCAGCAGGATGGGTCAAAATAGGAATTAAAACCCCTAGAAATAAAGAAATCGACCCGAGGATCCCATAAACTCTACCGGATCAAAAATCGGACCACCTGATAGAGTTTAGTTGCCTGTGAAAGAAACCATTGGCACACCAATGGTGACAGGCGACGATGACCATGTGCCTATGCAGTGGAGGTAGTTCATGGAATAAGTGCACATTAGGGGAGGTGTGACATGGAGGTGGCGAAAGCCACACCACCCTGGATTCTTGGGTGGGAGAGGGTCATTTCTTCGTGCTGCGACGGGGCGAGTTGGACCTGCATCTCAAGCCACAGATTAGTGATATTGGCAGTTGGCTGTGTAGGACACATGGCAAGGAGAGGACTTGGAAATATTTACGTCTGGTGAAGATGGAACCTGACCACTCGAGAGGTCTAGTCCTAGTAGGTTGGATCTGACTAGGGTATGGCTGGTGGGCCCGACCCATGTCGGGTCGGTCCGGCTAGGACGTACCAGGCCATGATCCAACTGACCCCTTTTCACTTAAATGACGGAAACATTCAAATAGATCGTTCATTTCATGAGTCATCTGTAGAGTTGGAACCCTTTTGATGAGAAGGCCCTTTTTAAAAAATATCCATGAGATGTTTTTGGATGTTAACAGACTTTCTAATGGTTTGAGTAGTAAGTGCTCCAGGTACAAGCAGGCCGTGAGAGAAATTGGGCCGGTTTATATTAATGGAATCTAGGATGGTACTCCCACGATGATTTGGGGTGTGGGTATTCCTTATCTTTCTTCTTAGGTAGATATAGATCTCCCCACGTCATGGGTATGGGATTTTTTACCATTGGGTAGTTTCCAATAGGGGTGTTAGTCACCTAATGGACTAGGGCCTGTGTTTCCCCATAATCAGAGTATCAAGAGTGTAGGTACTCCCTTAATTGGGTACGGTGTGGGTCCTATATTATATGAGTCGTTACTCCCATTTAATTCCAAGGAGTGGGTCCTATAGCCTGGGGTCGGTACTCTACTGACGTACTAGGGTGCAGGTCCACCGGAGCAAGCAAACTAAAAGAGTCAATACTCCCCTTACATACCAGGGTGCAAGTCCTCTAGTCAATTAGTGGTACTCCCATACTGAGTAGGGTGAAGATCCTCGATAGACGTATTAGTAATACCCTTTCGTATAAGGGTGTGGGTATTTAATGTGTATCACACCCCTATTGGAACCAGGGCATGGTTCCTCACTTACTAGGTCGTACTACCACATCCCCGAGTAGCGGCGGGGAGCGTGCCCTCTATTGGAGTTGAAAATCCCTTGACTATAGGACACAACTACAAGTAGAAGGCCCTTACACATGATGTGAATGTTACCTAGATAGAATATGGTGCTCCCTCAATGGATTGAGGTGTGGGAAACTACTTGCAATAGAGATTGAGGTTTCATAGCTTAGTCTGGAGTAGTGATCCCTCAACTGTATGTAGTGGAGTGGGGTGGGCCTCTTCACATGAGTTTACGTAGTCCTTTGCGCACAAGACATTGAGGACTAAACCTTTGATGATGGAAACAGGAGCAAGACCTTGTAGGATGTTCCAAATAGAGCATGTCCTCTCAGATGTACCATTATAAATGGTAAATTTGTTCCTGGTGGAGTGTATATCTAGGGCAGATGCCATCCTAAATGGTTGAGGTCATGGAGTGTGTCCTTCTAGTTTTATGGTTTATGACTTTGGCCTTCAATGGGAATCCTGATGTTTTCTATTAGGTTGGGACCTCCTGATTATTATTGTCTAAAACGAGTATATATAGATATTTTTGTTATATGCATTGGCATATACCAATATAGAGTTAATGATGTTTTTTTGTAATTTTTCTCTTATGATTTACCTTTGTGATTTATGGGTGTCCTACTGAATATTTTCTTACTCACCCCTTCACGGGCCTTTCATGCACGTGTTGTATCTTATGCAGATAAATACCACTTTGATGTAGTCTAGGTAGGACTATGACTAGGTGGTTCTCAGTGAGAACATATGTACGGGGCATACTCCTATGAATTCAAGAAGCTACCCATCTCCTACCTTTTAGGAAGGGTTTTTGGCGGATGTTCTATAGAGACATAGTTTTTTACTTGTGTTATGTATTTATTTTGGTAGGATTTCATATTGGTCGTGGTTTTTCACCCATTACATTACTTTTTGTTGCACTCTGGTTGTGTTTTACATAGTGGTCTACATGCATAGATTTTGTGGTTTTTAAATTTTCATAATTTATAGTCTTATAGAATGTGTGTGTGAATATAGGTACACAAGAAATTCCTCCCATGTTAGTGATATTCATAGTCAGTGCTAGTCACCAACCCCTGCTTATTGGAGGCAGGCTCGAGGAGTCGCGACATGGGCCCCTCTGGGACGGGTTGTGACATTTATTCACAAGGTTTCTTCCATAGAGAAGTGATTTTATTTATATTCTAATTCCATGTTCACAATTCAATTAAATATTACCCTTGGGGATGTAGATGTGATCCATGTTTTTAAAGAATAGATTTTTAAAATGTGAAATATAATATAGATTTGGAAAATTAATAAAGGATTTAAAATTTTTGTAAAAAACCTAAAACATGATATTTTAAATGGGAAACATATAATTTTTTGTGGATAACATTTATATAATTTATGACATCACATATTTTATTATTACGATTTCATAATACACTACATATATTTATACCGTATATAACATTTACCTTATAATTCATATGACTCAAAAAATGATGGAAAATTAATTATTGGATAAATTTTAATTGATGAGTTATAAGATAATATTTATTTTAGAAAAATAAATAACTAGTTATTTTTATTCTCACTTTTAAACCATGAATCAGTATTTATATATAAATGAGGGGCTTTTATAACATCTTTTTTTGAACCATTATAAAAATAACATTTTAATTCATAAAATTATATTTTCATTTATATTCAATTTTAATTATTTATTTTTCTAAAATAAAATAAAATTTATTTTTAAAATTAATGAATTTATCAAAAAAGAATGTATTAATTGAAATTTCATTTTACACAAAAACGTAATTATTTTTATCCAATAAAAATCAAAATCAATAACAAAGTAACGAAAATAAGCAGTAAATATATTAAATATTCTATAATATATAAATACTCATATTATTAGGGTCCTAATACATAAAACCTTATTACGATATAATTATCACTGAGGGTAAGGTTTTTTATGGTGATATTTTATGAGGTACCTTGGAATACATGGTTTTTCCATGAAGATGATGTGATTTAATGTATCCATTAAATTGTATTTCTCAATATTTTGTTGATGGATCTATACATGGTCATGGTTAGTGGAAAATACCAGTGATTCTATATCCCTTTAAACCTTTGTTAATGCGGATTTATAGGGTTTGATCTTGCAGTTTGAGTTTGCTGCATCTTTTTTCCTTTGTTGGTTTAATTAATCATAAATCTGTATTTATAGATATCATATGATTAATTTTTGATTACTATTATTTAAATTGTTATGAAATAAGTAAACATGTTTTATATAACCATAATAGGGATTTAATTCAATCACCAAGTGAATTTTACGGATAAATTCGAAGATCATTATAATACATTTTTATTTTCCATAGGATTATGATGTTATGATTATTTATGGAATTATGAAATATAAGTTTATATGATTCCATTTGAAAAAGGTATGAAATCCATTATCTTTAAAGGGTGGACAAACATGTATTTTTCAAAACTTATAGGGTGTAAATGGTTGGATTTCATCAGAAATATATATATTGGAAATACTTATAAATTTTCACAAGTTACATGGTTAACATGTTGTTATTTTTTCACAATATTAATGAGTAGAAATACAAGGATTTGTTAACAACATGAAGGGTGTGCATGATTAAAATTTCTCACAGTATTATGTTTTCCTTTTCTCATGTTATACGCTATTGTTATACTTCATTGATCAGGATTATTTTCTCATTTTTTGGAACTACTATTCCATGGTATATGTTTGTTCATTTGAGGTTATATGGACTTTTATAATTCCATAAAGGAAACTGTTGATGTTCCATCTTATTTTAATAAGATATATCCTCCCTACTCAAATTTTATCACATGCTTATGATCTATTCCATTGTGACATATTGTTGAGTTTCCCCCTCAATGATAGTTTCAGCTCACCCATTTTAAATTCCATAGGTTATTAAGATTTTTATAATGTATGAGAAGTTTTTGAGGGATTATAGAGTTGTTAAATTATGGTGAAATGTTAACAATTATCATAATGTAAGTCAATTATGTAACACATCTTCAAGAGATAAAAAACCTTTTTTTGTTGGGATTGAGTAATTATTTTTAGATGAAATGATCTATATTTGGAGACATATGTATATATATCTTCGGTCATCTATCTTTGTATCAAATCCATTTTATAAATAATTCATTTTCAGCATCATATCTAAGACTACAGATTCAGGGTGCCTCAATACAAGTTACTCAATAGCCACCTACACCCACATTCTAAAATCAAGAGGTTTCAAGAACCTAAATTGCATTAAAATAGATTTTATAATGATCCACCTGCCATTAAATAATGACTTTATGAACCTAGGAAATATAATTAGTGATCAATATCTTGATCAAAATCCAAAAATTCTAACAAACTCAAATTTTCAAAACCAATTTTCCAAATTTTCATCCCAAAATAACCATTAAAAATTATAGAATAATATACGTTGTTATAGTAATCATATGTGATGAAATAAATAACCACACATAATAGTATATATCATATTATATGATATATTAAGTTATATAATATTAGTGTGTATGATACACCATTCAAACACCTAGAAGCTAAGACATTTGACCTTACATCATGGAAATAATTTTTTGAAATGAACTATCAAAAATGATTTAATATAACATAGATGACAAGTCATTTCTATGTCACAACAATTTACAACATACATTGAAATGGAATCCAGACAATAAATATTGCAATTCAATGACTGAAAGAAATAAGGTTAAAAGAACAACCCTTGTATTTTATGTTGCTCAGATGTTAGTCCTTATATAGTGGGCGAACACTATAATATATATTATTGAAAAATATAATATGATTTCAAGATAAAAAATTACCATGAAAAAATATTACCACTATAATACTTAATGTAGTGTCTACCCAGTGAAATTAATATCACTGTCTTCCAATTTTTGTGGTCAGATGTTCACATATATCCGATTCTCATGAGAATCCAATCACTCAGTCCAATACACCCACTGCCACAACTCCTTATTCTGGTGAAAAGTTTTCACTTCTAAAATATATATGAGTTAACTCTTATATATCATCTCTAAGAGACTTATGTATTCTATTTTATATAAAACCACTAGGTAAATAACATTAAATATCTATTAATATGACTATTAAATAATCCTTTTCCATCTCCACAAATCAACATTAGAGACATGATAGGGTAACTTCCAATATCCTACCTTCGACTATCATTATTTGATCATCTATATTATATACTTATGGATATTGTAGCAACCATTACACCATATCCATTTAGGAATCAGAAATTATACATTCAATATCTCTTCATTCAATAGTTCTAATCAAATTTCCATAAAATTGTTTTCTCATGGATAAAATTTAAAATATACTAATTTGGAATCATTTAAAAAGGTTCACCACTTATTACTCTTTCAGTATCCTCGAAACAAATTCCTCTGTAAAACTTTCTTATAGTTTCATGGTTACCTCATCATGAATCCTAACATCCAAGCTCAAATAAGGGAAAACACAACCTCAACACATCCCTAAATATATCCTTATCCTGTATTATATATTCTTAAGTCTTTATATGTTCCATAGATCAATCACACTGACCTATAATAACATCTTGATGAAGTGATACTTCAAATAATTATGATTGTTTTCTTACAATTTTTAAATATGTGAATAGCACTTTGTGAATCAACAAGTAACACCCATTTATTTTTCATCTTATAAGATTTCATATAACCTCCTCCAATGCTATGAAATAAATTATAGATTCTAATAATGAAATATACAATGATTCTTCTTTATAAAGTGAAACAACATATATTTGTCTTTACATATAACTCAAATCCATGCCTCTGAATGTGCACACACAGTTTATTATTGTGTTCCAGGTATATGATTATCCAATTAAGTCCAAATAATAAAATCATTATAGTTAGCCTTATGTCCAATAAACATAGTGAAAGTACCATATATCCATAGAGATAATATTTGATCCACATTAACACTTACAAGTACTCTATTCTTGGATTATCCATGAATCTACTAAACACTCCCAATTCACTCATAGAATCCAGCCATGTACAAACCATGTAATACATCCTTCATTTGACTATCAATATAAATTAAAACATTGTTATGTACGAATTGAAGAATCCCATAATAAGAGGGGAAACTAGTTGCATCTTAGTCATTTAAAAATTGTTAAACTACATTCAAAGATTTAGTTAGATGAAATCAGGAATAATGTTACAGACCATGTGTCAATTAAAATATATATCACCTTGATTGTATTATAAGTATTTATATCCTTCATATCAGAACATGTATTATATTCATATTTCATTTAATCATACATTTTTATCGTATTTATATAAATATGTTTATCATCAATATAATGAAGTTGTATAATGAAGCTCCTATCATTGAAAAAAAATCAGAAAAATAAATTATCAACATTTCTCTCAATAAATTTTTTTCTTCCATAATGGATTTTAACGTCTAGTTCTATTTCATTATTTATTAATTCAACACATAAAAGAGATAATCCGTGTAGCACTTAATATTTAACATCCATTTATAAAAATACCTCAAACTGATCATGATAGATTTCATTATTTATGTTCTCATAATGAAATGTAATCTTCATGCATAACAAATCGTGATATAAACCTTCCATAGAAACCATTTTGAACACCATCTAAATAGCAATGTTTTTTAAAACAGGAAAAAAGATCTAAAAAATTAAACCATCTATTTTATTGAAACACCTTCATGATAAGTCTTTACATATATATAATTATAACATCTACTACTTCTTTCTACTAATAATAAAGTTTATTGTAATGTAACATATTCTGAGAAGGTTATTATATTAGCTTATATTTCATGAACAATGTAAAGAATCTATTTCAATCCACATCATTAAATCTCACTAACTAGATTCATTTAAACATGATTCCTCTTTTAGGACATCATGATATTTATCTTCCATGATAATTGAATGATGAATGTGACTTGTATAGATATTCCATTTGTAGAAAACCATAGTTGAACACCATTACTATACTTGTATCTTATCTCTTTTAGAATCATTTACATCTAAAATGTTACCTTTAGAAGATATTACTCATGATTCCATAGTCTCATGCCACTCTCGTACATTTAGAATATGAAACACCAATGGAACATTAATATTATTTGAAAATTATTCTAAATAGTCAGGTGTTCCCATAAATGGAATCTTCCAATTATTGACTAGAACATCTACAACTTTCGAAAAAATATTTTGTTGAACCAAAAATTCTGTTGATACATTGATCTCACCAATAACTTCTACTTGGTTCAAATGTTTCTAAAATAACACATCATTGAAATTTAATTTTATCTTCCAAGACCTTTCTAAATTGTTAATTATAATGAAGAAGATCAAATTATTTATTTAAATACACAAAAAAGTGATATGTTGGAGAATTTTCATCTATCTTTTCCCATTCCATATGATCAACATTGATATAGTCTCCAATGCTGAATACATGGAGATGATAGATTTTAAAATTACATCTAATTAAATTGTATACTTTATTTTCCTACTCTCATGAAGATTATTGGATCATATTTAATAAGTAGTACATACAATTCACTACATCCACCCAAAACTGCATTGAAAAAAAATCATAAATCCCCTTGATTCATACACTCTCATCTAAAATCTCATTGAATCTCCACAGAACCCCATTTTTTTCTAGAGTGCTTGGAATTGTATTCTCACACCGTATTACCTTTTTCAAGACAATCTTACAAAACTACCTACATATATACTTATAACCTTTATTAAATCGTATTTTTTTCCTCAGGTGTTCCATACCACCATTGAACCTCATCAGATAATGGTTCTGAATACCATAGACGTGTTCTTAAGATATAATACCCACACCTTACATGTTACATAATAGATAAATGTAATATGATATATGTGCCCCTATATATAAATGAATTTATGCCACACCCAATACATTTGTATGACCCACCTCTATATTTTGGTGATTACAAATCATACCTTCAATTTAGAATGAAACATTATACTTCTTCCAATGAATTAATTCATTAAATTTCTAGTCATATATTCTTCTAATATTTATCACTATTTTAAAATCTAGGATACAAATTACTTTCTCATTTTTTTGAAATGAACTTATATGCAATAAATTTCCAGATGTTATTTTAATTATATGTATTACACAATGAAAAACTCATATTAGTACAACATTCCATCTTTCACTTAATTATCCACCACCATGGAATCGCATGTGACTTTACATGATCTATTCCTAATGGATATATAGAAACATTAATTATCTCATTTGATAACTAATTTCATGTATTTCCTTAACCTCAATATTTTTCATGGTCCTTATAACTCCAACTAGATTATTTTCTATATCATGATGGAAGAATCACCCTTTCCCAAAATCACAAGAGTTATACACTATATTAGGAGTACATTTTCATATATTTTGGAAGTATAATTAATCATATGTATTTTACCATATATATCATAAAATATAGATATAGAGTTTATAATTTAAAACTCAAGTAAACTTCTGATACCCAATAGAGTACCACTCATATTTTCTGATTTGAGATTCATATATTCAATTCTAGAAGACTATCTTCTAGAGTTGACTCTTTTTTCATTATAGTATTTCTCAAGATAAAAATTGTTTATATAATTCCAAATCATATGAGAAACTTTTTCTAAGAAACCTAGAATTTTAATTATCATTATTTTTACATTACTATGTTTTTTCAATGATAAGAAACCGATCCTACATTCGATACTATGTGTATTTCTAGTTTAATGTTTGATATAATTTAGGAAAATTACATCATTATCAATAAGCTTCCTAAAATTAGATAACATCAATTCTATATTATATATCAAGTTACTCGGCCATGTAACTATCGCATCCCATGATTCCGAGAGTGATAAGAATAATATAAAAAACTTATCTAGATCCCTAATGCTCACATCACCAATTCCTACTCTAAAATTATCATGTCGAACAACCTCTGCATGATAAACACTCTATTCATTGTTGTTGACATTTCATAAATATTATTAGGTGTATCCACAATTTCTGAAAAAATATCCACCTAAAAATGTTAAAAGACACATTTCATGATAGTAACTTATAGATAATCACAAGTGAATTCTTATCTTGAATTTCTTGTTCTTCCTTTATTTTACACATCTAGATTGGTTCCCGTAAATGTATTATTGAGATCTTTCTGTAATAGATAATCTTATATTTTTATCTCTAAAAATAGAAAATTGTTCCCTTAAAACTTTTCCATGTATAAATTAACCTTGTAAAACACTATTACATATAGATATAATGAATTCCTAATAAATTTGTGAACATGTAAGAGATATCTAGAACCACTTACCTAAATTCTATTACAATTATAAGGGAAAAATGATACCACCAAACTGATCTCTAAAACACTTTTCTAGGGCCTTGTCATCTAAATGTCAAAAACAAAATATTATATACCACTTTTTCTGTTGATTCAATAAGGTTTTCCTTATGACTTTTCCATTCCTTCTTGTTTTGAAAATCACAAACACCTTATCTTTAAAGAAAATTGCTTTTATAAGGAAAATTACTTTTATAAGGAAAATTTCTTTTATAAGGAAAATCGTTTTTATAAGAAAAATTTTCGATATCATATTTTCATCCATATTTTTCTTGAGTATAAGATTCGAATTCATTCCTATATTCTCGGAATTGTTTGAAACTTTGATATGAGGTATTCTGTTTTTAGGATCCGAATTCTGGACCAGAACTGTAATAAAGTTTCACTCTGAAATCCAGATGAGAACTGTAATAAAGTTTCAATCTGAAATCCGGATACTAACTCTAATTAAGTTCTATATCAGATTCAGGATGCGAATCCTTATGAAGTTTGACAACGAATTCTGATATTGAATTCTCATTACAAATTCTGATAATGAATTCTCATTACAATTTCTGATGACGAAATCTCATTACAAATTCTGATGATGAATTCTCATAACGAATTCTGATGACGAATTCTCTTTCCGAATTCTAATTCTGAATTCACCTTTTAGACAGAAGCTGGTCATCTTTGTTTTATGCACTCCAAATTTATTTAGACTCCGAAAATTATCATTATTTAGACTCTGAACTTTCATCTTTCTTATGTTGTTATAATCTGTCTACTCTTTATTTTTTTCCCCTTACACTCCGAACCTTCACTCCGAAGCTTTCATTCCGGACTTTTGAGTTAGAATTAAAATGATGTTGTACATTCTGTTACACTTGTTTTGTTATAAAACGATGTCATCCATTCTGTTTTAAACTAACCATTGGCTAAGTGACACGTGTACAGGTCCCTCCTATTTTTAAGGAAAATATGACCGTTGGGAAGGAGGCCGACCTTACCTATAAATAGGAGCTCATTTGAAAGAGCTCGGTGCTGAAAGGATGACTGATCTTCAACTCATGTGATTACATGCTTGAAGTGATTTCTAGAGATATAGGCTCTTATTAACTCTTAAAGATTCGTGCGACTCCGAATGTTGGTGATTACATTAGAGGACTTCCGGGGATAGGAAGACAGAGGTGCCGACTACCTTGAAGTTCGAGGGCTTCCTTGCTGAGGAAGACAGAGGTTGCCAACTACCTTGAAGTTGAGGTCTTGCGGGGATAGCAAGACAGAGACACTCCAATCTTCGTATCGAGGGCTTACCCTGGTATGGGTAAGACAGACTTGCTTGAAAGTATAAATCAAGGGACCTTTATCCAAGGTTGTTGGATACCCTTCTCTTTGGGTTAAAAGACAATTATCTTGTTACTTGTAGTTCTACTACTTTTTTATTTATGCTGCATTTTGTATTATAAGGAAATTATAACTTTCTTATACTTCCTTATTTGTACTCTATTCCATTTAGATTCTATACGCTTTAAGGTAGAATCTCATATTGTAATTTTTTTTAAGTTTCAATTTCCGGAAACATATTTCCGGAACCCACCTTCAGAATCTCTTTCCAAGTTTTCATTTGATATTAGAGGTGTTGTGAATTTGCTTAAGTTTAGCTTTGTTAAACATAGCCCTTTCCTTTACTCGAGGGAAACATAGTTATTTGTAACTAACTTTAAAGGTTCCAAAGGAATTTTTAAAGTATACAATTCACCCCCCTCTTTTATATTGAGCATCTACATCACTATTTCGATCCTACAATTGGTATTAGAGCAGGTCTCTGAAATACTTATACTCACGTATAAGTTTTTCTTGCTCACTTTCTCATTCCGAACTTTTCCATTCCGAACTTTTCCATTCCGAACATTATTATTATGAATCTTTTCCACTAACAAGTTTGTGTGCTGAAGGTTATTTTTAGTATGGTAGGAATTAATGTTGGTTCAATTGATAATCTAAATCCTACAAGACCACCAATCATTGATGGTAATGACTATGAGTACTGGAGAGATCGAATGAAGACTTTTGTTATCAATACTGGAGTAGACAATTTTCTTATGCTTACTGGTGATTATAAAATTCCTGACAAGGAAGTTAGAACTTTTACTAACCAGGAAAAGATAGAATATCAACTCAATTATAAGGTACGCAATACTTTATTGTGTTCAATGACAAGAAATATATATAGCCAAATTTCTTCTTGTGAAGCAGCTAACTTTATCTGGAAGAAGTTAGAAGTTACACACTTTGGGACTTCTAAAGTGATTGAGACGAGGAGAGCTATGCTCAGAGCTGAATATCATGGCTTCAATTTTCCTTATGGAGAACCAATTTGTAATGTTCAACAGAGATTTATGACTATCGTCAACAGCATACAGTCTATGGGAGAGAAAGGTTTAGATGATGAAGCTCTTGTGGATAAGATAATTGATATCATGCCTAATGAGTGGGAATCCAAAAGAACGGCTATAGATGAGAACAGGAAAGTGGGTCAGATTTCTCTTGATGAGCTTTTTGGAACTCTTCTCCAACATGAAACCAGAATGAAGAGAGATGCTGACAACATGAAAAAGAAGAATGGAAATGGTATTGTTTCTTTCACAACAACATCAAATCATATGAAAGCTAAGACTCCTGAGAGAATAACCAGATCTAAGTCTAATAAGATAGTATTTCAGTCAGATTCTAGTGAGAGTGAAGTCTCTGAAAATGAATTAGCAAATCTTGCTCGAAGGATGAACAAGATAGCTGGCCAGAGAAATTTCCAATCCAAGTATAAGAAAAAGGACAGGAAAGATAAGAAATATGGAGAAGTTACTTGTTATGAATGCAAGAGAGCTGGACATATAAGACCAGATTTCCCTATGCTCAAAAAGAAAGAAAGGAAAGAAAGGAATTCAAACAGGAACAGAAAGAAGTATTATAAAGCAAAAGACAAGAGTGTTTTGAAATCTAATGACACCTGGAGTGCCAGTGGTGGTGAATCTTCAGATGAATCTTCTGATTATGAATATTCAGAAAAGAAGAATCTTGGTCTTATAGCCAGATTACCTATTGATAATCATTGTTTTATGGCTAAGGTACGAAATGCTTAATCATTGACCAATGTTTCTCTAAATTCTAATAATAGAAAGTATTATAACTCTTCTGATGAAGAATCATCTTCTGATGAGGAAAATACTTTACTTACTTATGAAGAAGTCTCTAGGATTTCTTAACTTCTTGATATTGAGAATTCCAAACTCAATAAGAAACTTGATAAGGCAAACTCTAGGAATTCTATTCTTACGAAAGAGATATCAGATCTTTCTAAAGATCTTGATAAGAAAAATGCTGATTTTGAAAGTATTTCAAAAAATCTTGAGGAAGTAAGTTCTGAGAAGAACAAACTTTCTAAAGAATTAGAAAAAGTAATTTCTAATAAAAATGTTTTCGAGCCTACCTTTAGTTATAAAACTAATGATTTTGAGGATAAAAACTTGGTTGTAAAACTCAAGTCTGAAATTTTTTCCTTAAAGAAGTGTTTATCAAACATCACCCATGGTAAGTAAAATTTTGATAAAATGTATTCCTAAATACGACCTTTAAGAAATTAATCCGGATTTGGTTATACCAATGCAAAACCAGTTTTTAGTAACAACTATTTTGTTCCTCAAAGTGCCCCATTTTGTACCAAGTGTCAATGTGGTGGTCACTGGGCAAAGGATTGTTCATTAAACAAAACCCAATCTTTAGGTTTTCACAATACTTATTTCTCTAAGATGATGTGGGTACCTAAAATTTTATTGTCTGGAAATCTCGGATCCAAACAAGTTTGGATTCCGAAAGTCTAATTTTCTTCTTAATTTCATGAAAATAAAGAGAGTACCAGCATCAATACATGGTACATGGATAGTGGACGTTCCCGGCACATCACTGGTAACAAAAGATTTTTTGGAAAGATTATCAAAACGAAAGGAGGAAAAGTAACTTTCGGAGATAATTCTAAGGGTGAGATTGTTGGTATTGGTAATATTGTTTTTCTTGGTAAAACATTGATTTCAAATGTTCTTTTTGTTAAGGGTCTTAAGCACAACCTCATTAGCATAATTCAGTTATGTGATGAAGGTTACCTTGTGAATTTTAGGAATGATAAGTGCTTAGTTCACAATTCCAAGGAAGAATTTATTCTCTCAGCCAATAGGCAAGAGAATGTCTACACTTTGAACCTAGAAGACCTCAAGAGCCAAGATTTACCTTGCCTTAGTGCAATGGAAGATTATTCCTGGTTATGGAATAGAAGACTAAGTCACTGTAACCTTAGGAACCTATGTAAACTCTCTAAGAAGAAACTAGTTAAGGATCTACCAGATCTTAGATTTGATTCTTCTAAAGTTTGTGATCCTTGTCAATATAGAAAAGCAACATAAATCTAGTTTTAAATCAATCGGTGAAGTCTCAACAACTGATGCATTAAAGTTAGTGCACATGGATCTTTTTGGTCCAACATAAACTGGAAGTATTGGAGGAAAATACTATGTGTTTTTTCTAGTTGATGATTACACTAGATTTACTTGAGTTTATTTTCTAGCAAATAAATCTGAAGCTTTTTCTTATTTCAAAAGTTTTAGAGCTCAAGTTAAAAATGAGAAAAACCTTCCATTGAAAACTATTCATAGTGATCATGGTAGAGAATTTCAAAATTCTGATTTTGAAACTTTTTGTAGTAGAAAAGGTATTACTCACAATTTCTCAGCACCTAGAACTCCTCAACAGAATGGTGTAGTTGAAAGAAGAAATATAATTCTTCAAGAGATAACTAGAACCATGTTGAATGAATATTCTATTTCTAGAAATTTCTGGGCTGACGCTGTAAGTACTACCTGTTATACTATAAATCGAGTTTTAATTAGACCCTTTCTTAATAAAACTCCTTATGAGTTATGGAATGGTAGAAAACCAAGACTATCCTACTTCAAGGTTTTTGGTTGAAAAATATTCATTTTGAATACTAAAGATAACTTACATAATTTCACACCAAAATCTGATGACGGAATTTTCTTAGGTTATTCCACAACATCTAAGTCTTATATAGTTTTTTAATAAAAACACTTGTACTGTTGAAGAAACAGTACATGTAAAATTTGATGAGTCAGATCGTTTTGTTTTTAAAACACCTTATCCTACATCCTCAGATGGGTTTTCAAAAACTGATTATTAACCATTGATAGAAGAACCTTCTGATAAGGATAATGTTCAAGAAGATATTCCTGAAACATTTACCCTAGAAGAATTTCTACCCTATGTTGATGAACAGGCTTTTCAAAACCCAAATCAGGTGTTTCTTAAGAATCATCCCAGTGATAGTATCATTGGTGATGTAAATCAACCTATAAGGACTAGATGTTCCTTAAGAAATTAAGTAGAACATCTAGCATTTCATTACTAATTAGAACCGAAAAGCACTGATGAAGCTTTAGGTGATGATGATTGGATCAAAGCCATGCAAGATGAACTAAATGAATTCGAAAGGAATAATGTCTGGACCATAGTTGAAAGACCTAAGGAAACTTCTGTTAATGGAGTCAAATGGGTTTTCAGAAATAAATGTGATGAAAATGGAGACATAGTAAGAAATAAAGCTAGACTTGTTGCTAAAGTCTATAATCAACAAGAGGGAATAGACTATGAAGAAACCTATGCTCCAGTAGCTAGACTTGAATCTATCCGTATTCTACTTGCCTTTGCAGCATTCTTTAATTTCAAACTTTTCCAAATGGATGTGAAATGTGATTTTCTTAACGGTTATGTCCAAGAGGAAGTTTTTGTTGAACAACCTCCTGTCTTTGAAGATACAAAACATCCTGATCATGTTTTTAGACTTACTAAAGGTTTGTATGGTCTTAAAAAAGCCCCACGAGCATGGTATGATAGACTCACTGGATTTTTGCTTCAAAATAACTATGTTAAGGGAAATGCAGATCCAACACTTTTTATAAAGAAAGATACAAAAAATGTTTTTATTGTTCAAATTTATGTTGATGACATCATATTTGGTTCAACTGAGCAATCTTTGACCGACACTTTTCAAGTCTAATGAAATCTGAGTTTGAAATGAGTATGATGGGTGAGTTAACATTTTTCCTTGGTTTTCAAATTTCTCAAAAACCAGAAGGAACCTACATATCTCAACATAAGTATATTAATTATCTTCTTAAAAAGTATGGTTATGATAATACTAAGAGTATAAGTACTCCTATTGTTACCTCAAACTCTTTAGATCTTGATGAAGCTGGGAAACCAGTAGGTCAAACATCTTTTAGAGGTATGATAGGGAGTTTACTTTACTTAACAGCTAGTCGACCAGACTTAATGTTTTCAGTATACTTATGTGTAAGATATCAATCCAATCCTAAGGAATCTCACTTAAAGGCAGTAAAAAGAATATTTCGCTACCTTAAGGGAACCATGGATCTAGGATTATTTTATACATCTGGAAATTATTTTATCCTAAAAAGCTTTTCTGATGCTGACTTTGGTGGATGTAGGATGGATAGAAAAAGTACATCTGGAACTTGTCATTTCTTAGGAGATTCATTAGTTTCTTGGTCCTGCAAGAAGCAACATTCTGTAGCACTCTCTACTGCTGAAGCTGAATATGTAGTAGCTAGAAGTTGTTGTGCTCAAGTGTTGTGGATGCAACACACACTCACTGACTATGGCTTGAGTTTTACTAAAACTCAAATTTTGTGTGATAACACGAGTGCCATTGCCCTTAGTAAGAACCCTACAAATCACTCCTGTGAAAAACACATAGATATTAGACATCACTTTCTTAGGGATCACACACTTAAAGGATATATTATTCTTCAATTTATCGGAACACAAGATCAACATGCTGATATTTTCACAAAATCTTAGCCTTGTGATAGATTTGAATATATTAAATAGAAGTTAGGAATGATAACAATAAGGTAATCCTTCTTAATTAACTTTCTGTTAAAAAAATCTCCTTACAGTAATAAACTCATTTTCATAGGGGGAGTACATTTGTTTGATAGAATAACAAAGTTTTTTCAAAGTTTTTTTTCAAACTTTTTAGAATGAAGATTTCCGAAATGGAATTTCCGGAACTACAATTTTCCAGAATGGACATTTTCGTACAGAATACTTCTAGAATGGAAGTGTTCGTATTGAAAACATATGGATTGGAAAATTTCGTACTGGTATTTTCATAAAGGAACTTTCGTACTGAATATCTCATAATTTTTTTCCCTTCAATTCTTGGAATTTGTTTTTCGTACTGAGTTTTCCGTAATGAGTTTTTCCGTACTGAGTTTGTTTTCCATAGTACAGTTTTTGAGAAATTTTTCTTTTCATAATAATGATTTTTTCGTAGTCATTTTTATATTACCCATTACGAATAATCCTCCTAAGCCAATCCAAAAGGTATGATTACCGTACTCATGTTTTCGTAGTCATATTTTACTTGCTGGCATTTTATTGTATTTTGTTTTCGGATTATAGTTTTTCTTAATTATTTGTTTTAATAAAAACCTAAAAAAGATTGGATTCAATTTTTCTTGAGAATTTGTTTTCAACCGTCAGATCTGATCTCAGCTTATCACAATCGTTCGATCAATCGTGGAATTTGAACCTTCGTTTCATTGCCTATATAAAGGGGACCCAAATACTTGTCCCACATTGATTTCAAGCTCCAGCATCCTGAAGCTCTGTCTCTCCATTTTAAGGCCGTTCCGAACTTCAGATTTCTCCGTTCCGAACTTCTCAGAGGTCATTAGATCTGAATGTCTGTCGAGTTAGCATCTCAAGAAATGTCATCCTCTAAACCTATTTCACAAAGGTTAGTTTACAGAGAAAGGAAAGTCCATCCAGATTTCTTCAACAACTATGATTCTCTTATTTTGAAGAACATTAATTTGAATGGGTGGGAAGATATTGCTGTGTCCAAACCGGGGAATCAAGATGATGATTTTTCGGAGTTACTTGTTGAGTTCTATGAAACAGTTTCCTTCTTTAAGGAAGATAATAGGTAGAAATTTTCTTTTAATTCTTATGGAAAGACTTATAAGCTTTCTTATACCAAGGAAGCAAGCTTGGTAGGGCTGACCTATGAAGGAGAATCAGAGTTCATATCTTATGTGTTTCCAGATTCTAATGATAGCTTCGAAAAGGAAAAATCCTTGAAAACTATCGGACTCTCAGATGACAAAGCTCCTAAGATTGCTAGTTTTCCTACAAATTTCCGTATTCTAGAGTTGTGGGTACATGGTCTTATCGTACTGAGGAAAGGTGATAAAGACAGCCTAAAGAAGAGTGAGATCTATATCTTATATTTCCTGATAAATATAAGTAAGTTTAACTTCATGAGGCACATTCTTATAACCATTGAGAATCTTAAGAAAGGAAATCTCAGAGCCCAGATCGTAATGTACCCAGCAATTTTATCAAAGTTGATAGTTCGGTTCCTTGAGTCCTTCAAGGAAACTTGCAGATCTAAGCCAAGGGTTTTCAAAATTTTGTTGGTCAGTGATGATACCCTTAAGAGGATGGATGTGGCTATCAACAAGGAGACTGGTGAGTTCTTCGATTTACCTAATCAAGAAGAAGCGGCTCCGAAGGCTGCTAAACCGGAATCATCTAAGCCAGTAAAGAAAAGAAATTTGAAAGAAGTTGCAGCTGAAGTACAGGATCCTAAATCTAAGGAAGTTCAAACCGCACCTCCCAAACCAAAGAAGAAGAAGGCCTTTCCTGATGAGGTTGTTGCGAAGTGGAGAGCAGATAAAGAGAAAAGGAAAGAAGGGGATCCGCAGTTCGGATTGGACCCTGCAGAGGCTAAGGCCTTGAAGGAGAGAACTGCTGATGAGCTTGAAAAACAAGTAAAGGAAAAGAAGCTCAAGAAGAAGATGTCAGAAGCTGAGGCAGTCCAAGCTTTGTTAAAATTTAATGAAATAGTATCCAGATGCATTCCAGTTCCGAGATCTTCCTCCTTGTAATCTCTACCTGAGACTCCAGGAAGAAACCTAGTTTTTCCGGAAGAGATTATAGCTGAACATGTTGAGAAAATCGAGCAGATTCAACAAGTGAAAGAGGAAGGAGTAGTTGCTGAAGGAAGTGGTGAAACATGAGATTTATTGAAAGAAGTAGATGATTATAAGGGGTGGCCTTCGGAACACCTGTCACTCTGAACATAAGAGGTTGAATCCTCTAAGTTAGTAACCCTAGAGAAGGATAAGAATGAGGAAGATGTAGTTCAAAAATTTGTTGATGATATTATTCAAGTATCTACTAGCGAGCAGAAAACTCCAGATCAAGAATCGATTCCAAAAACAGACAAGGGAATGCAAATTCTTGCTCATACTCCGAGTTCAGTGGTGGTAAAAAGAAAGGAAGTTGGTAGTTCTTCAAAGAGAAAGCTTTACCTTATTGAGGAAGAAAATTCTCCAAGAAAATTTTCGGATTCGGAGTCATCTTCGGTGGGGCATGACTTTGTTGTCCAGCCTTTGAAGAAGTTGGTGGGAACCATTCCGACCTTCTCAAGTATTGACTCAAGATGCCAGATGCTCCAACATGCTTTAAATCAGAAATCAGACTCCGTATCTATGGTTATGGACAAGTGTGTTGAAGGTGAGGCTCAGTTCAAATCCTTTTTTGTTGGCTACGAAGCTCATAGAAAATCTTGCAAGAAGATGAAAAACTGGTCGAGGAAGACTGTAGAAGAGATGAGGCTATTCGATGAATTTCAAGACAATGTTAAAGATGCTTTTGAGACTGAGGACAGGAAGATAAATGAGCTGACTTCTTCCTTTGAAGAGAAGCTGACAGATAAAAAGATCTTTCAGATTCAAGAAGTCAGAGATCTGAATAGGAAGCGAAATTCTGTCTCTCAAAACTGGAAATTTGAAAGGGATCATCGCATCGAGTTTGAACAGAAGACGAAGGCTCATGAAGAAAAGTTCAAGGCTCAGGAAAAAAAGCTGAAAGCCCATGAAGAAAATATTGAAGCTCAATCTACAAGAATAGTGGTCTTAGAGAATCAAGCTGAAGAAGATCATAAATACCTGAAGAAGATCAAGACTATTCTTAAGGGTCTTATTTCAAAGGAAAAAGATCTGAAATAGCTAAATCTGATCTTTTTGTTGTATCTAATGTTCTTTGTTGCCGAGATTTCAAACGTAATGAAATTTGTGCTTGTCGTTTCTTTTGTTGTTTTAACTAATGTTTTAGGTACTTTTTTATTTTTTTCCATTCCCTCGAATTGTTTTTGAAAATCACAAAGGGGGAGAAGGAAAAGATACTTAAGAAAAAGAACTCTAATAAGAGTTTATCTAAGGGGGAGTTTCTCATTAAAGAAGACCTTCTTATTCGTAATAAAATGTAACTCCGGAAATCTAGAATACGATCATTAGAGTTTTAAAGCCTAAGGGGGAGTTAGTCATATTCATCAATATTCTTAAAGCAAAGGGAGATACGCCTTAATGTTTTTTCTTTCTTCTTAGAATTTATTTTTCATAAGTATGTTTGTGCTTTCCAAAAAGGGGGAGATTTTTGAGTCCATAAGGTTTTCCTTATGACTTTTCCATTCCTTCTTGTTTTGAAAATCACAAACACCTTATCTTTAAGGAAAATTTCTTTTATAAGGAAAATTGCTTTTATAAGGAAAATTGCTTTTATAAGGAAAATCGCTTTTATAAGAAAAATTATCCTTATCATATTTTCATCCATATTTTTCTTAAGTATAAGATTCGGATTCATTCCTATATTCTCGGAATTGTTTGAAACTTTGATATGAGGTATTCTGTTTTTAGGATCCGAATTCTGGACCAGAACTGTAATAAAGTTTCACTCCGAAATCCAGATGAGAACTGTAATAAAGTTTCATCCGAACTTCGGATACGAACTCTAATTAAGTTCTACATCAGATTCAGGATGTGAATCCTTATGACGTTTGACAACGAATTCTGATAATGAATTCTCACTACGAATTCTGATAATGAATTCTCATTACGAATTATGATGACGAATTCTCATTACGAATTCTGATGATGAATTCTCATAACGAATTCTGATGACGAATTCTCTTTCCGAATTCTAATTCCGAATTCACCTTTTAGACAGAATCTGATCATCTTTGTTTTATGCACTCCAAATTTATTTAGGCGCCAAAAATTATCTTTATTTAGACTCAGAACTTTCATCTTTCTTACGTTGTTATAATCTGTCTACTCCTTATTTTTTCCCCTTACACTCCGAACCTTCACTCCGAAGCTTTCATTCCGGACTTTTGAGTTAGAATTAAAACGATGTTGTACATTCTGTTACACTTGTTTTGTTATAAAATGATGTCGTCCATTCTGTTTTAAACTAACCATTGGCTAAGTGACACGTGTATAGGTCCCTCTGATTTTTAAGGAAAATATGACCGTTGGGAAGGAGGCCGACCTTACCTATAAATATGAGCTCGTTTGAAAGAGCTCAGTGCTGAAAGGATGACTGATCTTCAACTCATGTGATTACATGCTTGAAGTGATTTCTAGAGAGGGAGGCTTTTATTAACTCTCAATGATTCGTGCGACACCGAATGTTGGTGATTACATTCGAGGACTTCCGGGGATAGGAAGACAGAGGTGCCGACTACCTTGAAGTTCGAGGGCTTCCTTGCTGAGGAAGACAGAGGTTTCCAACTACCTTGAAGTTGAGGTCTTGCGGGGATAGAAAGACAGAGACACTCCGATCTTCGTATCGAGGTCTTACCCTGGTGTGGGTAAGACAAACTTGCTTGAAAGTATAAATCAAGGGACCTTTATCCAAGGTTGTTGGATACCCTTATCTTTGGGTTAAAAGACTATTATCTTGTTACTTGTAGTTCTACTACTTGTTTATTTCCGCTGCATTTTGTATTATAAGGAAATTATAACTTTCTTATACTTTCTTATTTGTACTCTGTTCCATTTATATTCTATACGCTTTAAGGTAGAATCTCATAGTGTAATCTTTTGTTACGTTTCAATTCTCGGAACCATATTTCCGGAACCCACATTCGGAATCTCTTTCCAAGTTTTCGTTTGATATTAGAGGTGTTGTGAATTTGCTTAAGTTTAACTTTGTTAAACTTAGCCCTTTCCTTTACTCGAGGAAAACATAGTTATTTGTAACTAACTTTAAAGGTTCTAAAGGAATTTTTAAAGTATAAAATTCACCCCCCTCTTGTATATTGAGCATCTACATCACTATTTCGATCCTACATTTTCAACAACACCCCATGAATTTTTGGGATATTTTTTTTAATTTCATTTATTTAATGTGTTGTAAGATACATCAAATATTATCTTGAGTTATACACAATACCATATTTTCTTGCAGTATACACAACACAATTCATGGCTTGTGTTACAGACAATTTTGGGTTTTTTTATTGAATTCAATTCATGCATAAATTAGTATAGATTTTTTTCAATGTATAAATGAAATCTATTTGGATTATTTTATATTCAACACCGAAGGAAGAATGCACTAAACATAACATTGACTTGGCTTTCATTACACCCAAGAGCGACCTTCCTTGATAGGTTGCATTGTATGGAATACCAAGTCTCACGAAACAGTGAAATTTTATTAAAACATTATTATTTTAGGGGATATAAACAAGATGTTATTAGTATTAATAACCAAATTTTGAATATTATATAACATTAACAATCATCTTTTTTTTCTAAACATGATATAAGAAAAAATTAAAATTTTTAGATAAAATAAGTAATTTTTAAAAAAATGCAGTTTTTCCACCTCTTGATGATGCACTCATTTTAAATAGAGGATTTGAAACTTTCTTATATTTAATATGAAAAAATAAACTAATTATTTTATTTAGGAATATAAAAATTTACATTGTTTGAAATTTTGGTTTGTTTCAGATAAGTTTTATTTTTTGCTAAATAGTGAAAATAATGATTTTATTTTATTTTTAAGTCATTAAATCATGAATTTATGTTTTGGATTTTTTTTAATTTGTAATGATTTAATTTTCATCCAATTAGGTTTTTTGAAAATTATTTTATACATTTTTTTATAAAAGCATTTTTCTTTTTAAAAGAGGCTTTTTTTAACTAATTTTTGTGTCATTTTAATGGTTTTATTTTAAATTTAATTAAGAAACATCTTTGTATTGAAATTTGAAATATGGATGTAAAAAATTGGATTCAGGATTTAAAAATTTGTAATGTATGTCCCTTTTATATTTGAACAATATGAATACTAACCATGGAAAATTTTATTACCACCGTAAAGGGTAAATTAGGTAATTTAAGTTAAAAATAAAATTTTAATGAATATAAAATGACCAAAACAAATGGAAGAATTTTATATGATGAATTTAATTCTACCCATATCATTTAAGGATCGAAATTATTTCATTTAATCGACACTTGTCCATGAAAATGACTTAAATATTATTTAAATATATAAAAGGCAGAAAGTGTCATTTTCTTTGTCTTTAATATATATTATGTATCCACATATTGACAAATGGGTAGTTTCAACATATATAAATTTAATATTTATCTTAATAAACCTATTTCTTTAATATAAAATTATTTTTATGTCTTGGGGAAATATGGTATATATTATGGTTGTTATGATATTTTATTTAATGAAAATTTAATGATGTCCCATTCATGTTTTAAATAACATATCATTTTTAAAATAAGGTAAAATGGAAGCTAAATTCTACTCTAAATGCGTATTTGAATGCTAAAATCATATGGTACTGGGACTGCACAGCAGAATCCAGTGGACCGGGAATTTAAAATTTTCTGTATCACCAGAGTGACATAACCCTATCAACTCTGGTGATCCTGTCCAGGTTCGGTCCGAGGATCACCCAAGGTTTTAAACAGAGCACAAATAAATTGAATATGTACCTAGCTCAGTTCTGTCATTTCAAAGTCCACCGTAGGTCTCTTGCGATCATTGCTCGAAGACTCCGACATCGAAGCCCTCTAGATCATCCACACACGCCTCAAGAATATACTCGTGCACTATTTGTTTAGATCCATGTGCTAGCGTGGATCATAAACGATCACTTAAACCTAGCAACGATCACTACAAGGCAAGATCCTTCAATCTCAGACGGATGAACATGAAGGTATTCTTTCTCTTGAGAGACTCTCTCTCAAGATTCCAAGAGGATAGGGTAACTCTCAATCACAAAACATGAATAGTTCCATGGGAGAATCCACTCTTTAACTTATATAGGGAATGTTTAAAACACGTGGTATGGATTCCAGTACACCGTGTAATAATCATCTGCTATATAATTATTATAAATAACTATTTATGACAAATAAAATTATGCGATAAATAATATTTAAAATTTTTCACTTACTTGTAATATATTATGTGATAAATTTGAGTCTTTAACTTGACTCACACCTCCTAATAATATTAAACGAACATAGGATATTAAAATCCATTCGAATAATATTTATACTTATATTTACTATATAACTTGTAAATACATGTTATAAATAAATTCAATTTTTTTTTATAAACATGAATAATTAAAGAATTTATTTATTCTTTGGTGATTAATAAAACATGGATTGTACTCGGACCCTTTGGCGGGGCCCAACAAGTTCTATATTCCTATTCCTAGAATAAGGCTGCTTCTCAAAGCGCTATTGTGTGTGACCCTCTAGGTCCTTATCTCAATAGTAGTGAATAATATCCACCAACCAAGAGTGGGGTCTAAGAACCCATCGAGACCCCTATATAGACAATTTAATTTCATTGAAATGACTACCTTCCTATGAACATGGTCCGTGTAATATAATCTCTTAGTCATCGATATCTCATAAAAGTAAAATACACACTAGTGTCATCATTCTTTATCTTTCTTTATTTCATTTGTCGATTTTTCCGGATGGTCTAACCTTCCACTACCATGGCCATGGATTTAATGAAGGTGAAACTGTCCTAATCAACGAGGCCCGACATATCTCTTCTTGAACTCGGAAACGAAAAATCGTTTCTCGATCATTCAATCAATGCCATTCCATTAATGACATACCTGACAAAAACTACCTCACCACAACATTGTTTCCATGGCTTTCTCTGTGCATCAAATGTATGTAATTAAATGACATCCATTGACAATGATCTCTAGTCTAAAGGCCATTACACAAGTTCCTAGATAGAAATGACCAATTAAACCTAAAACATCTAGTGTATCTATTATGTGGGTATGTCCCCATGATCTCAACAACTAGAGATGGTCAAGTGAAAACTTCATGAGAAGAAGTCTCAATGCTTTTGAGCCCCTAGCACCTGATGGTCACATGTCATCTGTGTCCTTTCAAAATGATGTAACTGGACCATATGACGTTACATTAAGATAACTGTCCTAGCATCTCAGGGTTATCATTATAGCCTGGGATCAACTATAACACTTTGATGTGACAGGTAATCTAGGGACATTACCATAAACAAAGTGGATTTAGAAGTATCTACCCTATTATGGCCAGATAAACATGTGTATTATAAAAAACTGAATACATGTAGTGGTAATCAATGTAAAAAACAAGTTGGGTCTAGGGCACCCACTTTCAACACTCCCACTTGCTTTAAAGACAACTGATAACAGGTTTCAATCCGCTAGCTCTCACATGTGAATCATGCTTCTACTAAGAAATGGATTTATTTAGGTGGGGTCTACCATGTTGTCCTCTGTGGCTACTATACTAACATTCACTTCACCTCTTTGAGTAAAATACCTCAAGAGATGAAACTTACGAAGAATATGCTTTGTCCTCGAGTGAGACATGGGATCCTTGGAAAGCACCACTGTAGTAGTATTATCACAAAATACTAAAACAGGGTCTGAACTGCTAGGTACTATAGCAATGTCTGAGATAAATCTATGTATCTAGACTTCTTCCTTTGCTGCATCAGAAGATGCAATATATTTGGACTCTGTAGTAGAATCAGTAACCATAGATTGCTTCGCGGTCCTCCATCTCACTGCACAACCATTTAGGAGAAATATGTAACATGACTATGATTTCATATCATCATGATCTTTGTGAATACTAGAATCAGTGTATCCCCTCCATACACTAGGAACATATCCTTAGTACACCTCAAGTACTTTAGGATATTTTTAATAGATGTCCAATGCAGCTCTCCGGGATTGGCATGATATCTACCCTCCATGATTAAAACAAAGGCGACATCAAACCTAGTACATAGCATGACATACATGATAGAACCCACGACCAAAGAATAAGCGACTCTACTTATTCTGTCAATCTCCTCTTGTGTTTGTGGACACATTTTCATGGAGAGATCTACACCATGTGACATAGGTAAAAATCCTCTCTTGGATTGTTCCATACTGTGCCTTTTGAGTACCTTGTCAATATATGTACTTTGACTTATCCCAAGAAGCCTTTGAGATCTATCTCCACTGATATTGATCCCTAGAATGTAGGTTTCTTCACCCAAGGCTTTCATGGAGAACCATTCATTTTACCATGTCTTAAATGAATATATGAATTGTACCTCATTTCCCATAATTAATATGTCATCAACATATAATACTTGAAAAACTATGGAATTCCCTTCAACCTTTTTATAGACACAAGGCTTGCTTTCATTTTTGAAAAATCCAAAATCTCTTATGGTCTCATCAAAATGAAAATTCCCTGATATTGATGCCCTCTTAAATCCATAAATAGATCTTTGCAGGTTGCATACTTTATTGGCATTCTTTGACTTAACAAACCAATCGAGTTGAGTCATATAGATTTCTTCAACCAACATCCCATTTAGAAAAGTAGTTTAGATATCCATTTTCCAAATTTCATAATCATGAAAGGCTCATATTGCAAGAAACAATCTGATGGATTTAAGCATTGGTACAGGTAATAAGGTTTCATCATAGTCAATTCTTTGACCTTTCCTGAAACCCTTTGGAATCATTCTTTCTTTAAAGGTATTAACCCGACCATCCATGTACAACTTCTTCTTGAATATGAATTTGCATTCAATGGGATTTACATTAGTTAGAGGGTCTACTAAAATCTAAACATGATTTTGGTACATGGACTCCATCTCAAAATTCATGGCTTTGTGCCATTTAGAAGATTCATTGCTTTCTAATACTTCCTTGTAGGATAGAGGTTCATCATCCTCAAGGACTAATGTTTCACCTGACTCAGTAACAAGAAATCCATAACGCACTGGTTCTCTAACCTCTCACATAGACCTACCCAGTATCTGCGTCTCAGGAACAACTTCTTCTTCCACTTGTTCTTGTGGAGATTGTTCCTCTACCATCTCATGTGCGTCTGGATATGTAACTTCATCGAAGTCAATATTTTTCCTAATATTTCCAATACAAATTTTTTCACTTTCTAAAAATGTGGTGTATCTTTCCACAAAGAATTTTCAATCTAAAGGGTTATATAGGTAGTATCATCTAGTTTCCTTAGGATAACCTATAAAGAAGCACTTAGTGCTTCTAGATGCTAATGTTTCACTTGGTAAATCCTTGAAAATTGCCTCTCACTCGCATACATGTATGTGTGACATGTTGGGTTTCTTTCCATACCATAACTGATATGGAATCCTATCTGCACTTTAGTTGGTACTCAGTCAAGGGTATATGCAGTTGTCTGCAAGGTGTATCTCCAAAAGGATAATGAAAGGGTTTCATGACTCATCATTGATCTACCCATATCCAGTAAGGTCATATTCCTCCTTTCAATAACACCTTTCCGTTATAGTGTATAAAGAGGAGTGAGTTAGGAAATTATCCCACACTCTTTCAAGTGATCAATGAAAGATTGGTTAAGATATTCTCTACCTCAATCTGAGTGGAGTGCTTTTATCTTCTTACCATGTTGATTTTCTAGTTAATTTTATTATTACTTTAAAATAAAAAAGGAATTAGACTTATACCGCATTAAGAAGATACAGACATGCCTACTACAGTCATCAGTAAAAGTAATGAAGTATAGAAAACCACCCCTTGACTCTACAAGAAATGGAATACATACATCAATATGTATTAATTCCATAACTACATTGGATCTTTCTCCCTTTCCTGAGAAAGGTTCTTTGGTCATCTTTCATTGTAAACAAACTTGACATACATCTAAGGGTTCTAACTATACCGATTCTAGATACCCTTCATGATGAAATCATCTTAATCTCTTATTGTTTACATAACCAACCTTGGAGTGACATAGGTTGGTGATATTTGAGTCATGTTGGCTATTCTTGTCATTGATTTCCATTACCGAGTTCTCTAGTTCCAGCATATATAAACCAATGTTAAGATATGTCATACCATAAGATATGATATCCCTATAAAAGTGAAAACTTTTATTTTTAATCATGAAATTAAAACCTAGAGTCTCTAGACTTGAAACAAAGATAACGTTTAGAGTAATAGATGGTACATATTATCAATTATTTAAAACTAGAACCAAACCAGTTGTCAAGGTTACATGATAGTCTCCCAATGCCAAGGGCTCCAGACTAGCACCATTTGCAACTCAAAGATCCACTTGACCTTTTGCAAACTTCTTGAACTTACATGGTTCATATATATGAATAAAAATGTATGAGCCACATGGTGTATCCAAAACACAACATGTAGAAAAATATAGATTGAATTCATTGACAAAAATACCTGAAGTAGAAACAACAGTTTGATTCTTCTTCCTAGCTTTTCAATTCTTCTTCCAGTGTCCTTTCTTGCCACATCCAAAGAAGACAACTTCCTACTCCTTACTTTGCCTCTGAATGTTTGGCTTCTTTGCAGGATGATGTATTGGTGTCTTAGGCCTTGACTTGGACTTAGAACCCTTTTACATGCCCTTGTTTTTCTTGTTCACCATAAGGACAAATGAATTGGTATATTCATATCCTTATCAGCTTGGAGAAATAAATCCAAAAGTCCCGGGAGTACTTTGTCATATCATTCATATTATAATTGACAATAAAAGTCGAGAAGCTTGACTGTTAAGAGGAAGGAATGAGATCCCATGCTAGTTCTTGGTTTAGTTTAAACCCCAGGGTTTCAAGCCTCTCAATATACCCAATCATCTTGACTACACGAGGACAAGCATGGTGCCCTTTTTCTAGGCTAGACTTATAATGCACACTTGAGATCTCATACCTTTCTTGCCTGGCCCTCCCCTAATATAATTCTTAGAGATGTCAAAGAATCTTGTAGGCCTCCTCATCCTCATGCATTTTTTGCAATTGGCTGGACATGGTTGACAACATGATGAATTGTACATGAAGAACATCATCTATATACTTTATCCATTTATTTTTTTTCGTATTTCTTGCTCCTTGATGATGCTTAGCCAGAATTGGGAATTCCAGCACATATAACTTTTTTCGTGGCGTAGTACTACACGAAATCACCTGTACCATTCCTAGAAGTTATTGCCGGTAACTATATTTTCTTTATCCTAAATCGATCATAGTGATAAAGTACTTTTGGTGTTGATGATTTCCATTTTTAATCTACAAAAGATAAACATTTAGAATTTAGTACTTCGTCTTGATTACCTTTTGACATTTATGATTAATAAATTATTATATCATTTAAATGTATCCCACTATTTTGGAGAACCATAATAGACCTCACTATTAGATTCAGAATACTCTATCGCTTGAGTATTCTAGTGGAAAGGATCCTCGCAACATCCCTAGTAGTCTACAAGCTATGGCTACGCCGCTGCTTGGAGGGTTTCAAGGTAGGCTCTTGGCTGGCCAACCACATGGCTTGTGGTTACCTGCATTGTTGAGTAAAGTCCCAGCTTTTGGAATCCGAACATGATTCCCTTAACCTATTACCTCTAAAGTAATAGCATGTTTTCTAAGGTTAATCCTTGACAACTCTCTTTAGCTATGTCAACCCAATTCTCGCATGAAAACTCCCCTTTAGTAAGAGGCACTCTCAACTATGGCTTACAGGCACCCCAAACAGCCAGTTTTGTTTAGATGTGAGAAATGAAAGGCTTTTATCATACTTATTATATCTTCGGGGGATTTTTAATATTTATTGATGAATACAATCCATTTCTATTTATTATGATCAAACTAGATCGTCTTTATCACAACTAAACATGAAATAGAATATAATTCGTCACATCTTTATGAATTTTATCTTGATTACTATTCTATGTGATTATGAAATAATCATGCAGATGCATAAAATAATAAACTAATCATAATGTAAATCATGCAATTTGACTGGTCTTGAGAATTCTATAATGATTGATCCATAACCGATCCAGAAATACCTAGAGGAATCCATACCAAAGTCGAAATGTGACTCGTGTCACAACTGGCCACAGTGAAAAGTGCTCAACTACTCTCCTGACTACTGCCTCGACATAGCAAGGTCTACATCTCATATCATCACTATATAATTACAAATATACTCGCTCACAATTGAGGGGGTATGGGGTACTAAATACAACTAGTGCAATGGACGCACATGCCCTTATACATATTTGAATCAGAAGACTATTCATAGACCATTATTCATCTAATTAAATATTACAATCATTACACGCATTGAATAAATACTTAATTCAATAAAGTCAGACATGCATGGGTCAGTCGCTGGATTAAGACCAGTCAAGGTAAAAATGCACAATAAAATTAAATTGCAATAAATTTAAATAGTGAAATGTCTTCTAATAAATTAAATGAATTTCATTATATTAAATGAATTTATTTATCAGTTCCATTTATTTTATTTTATTTTAATTCCAAAAATTAAATTGAACCATTAATTTTATTTTAATTTTAAATTAAATTAAAAATAGGGATTAAAATAAATTTAACCCCCCAAATTAATTCTAATTAATTTAATTTAAAAACAAAATAAATTAAAATTGATTTAAGAGGGGGTTACCTCTAGATGGGGAGGAGTCCGGAAGGACTGCAAACCGCCACAGAGTGTCATCCGGGAGTAGGGCCAAATCATAGAATAATAGTGGCATGACTATAGCGTGACCATGGCGTGACCACAACATGACAACATCGTGACCACTACATGGCCGCAGTGTGACCGCGGCATGACCGCGGCGTGTTGGTCCAGTCCAGAAACATCTGTGGGGCCGCATCTTCTGGTCAGATGCGAAGGGAGCAGGAGGAGGTGGGGCAACATTCTGGCCAGCCACATAGCGGGCACCCGCTGCTTTGGCCAGCCGGCTGGGCGGCGGCCCAATCTTGAACAACCAAAACTGGTGGCAGCCTGGTCCGGCATGGTTGGGACTGGTGATGGTCATGGTGGGGCCCAACCTGCGTGAGAAGGAGGGACAACTGGGGTGGTAGCAGCGCGACGCAGCTGTCTGGTGGGGCTCGGTCCGAGGTGGCGTGACCAGGCCAAGGTGGGAGCGGCACGATGCAGCGGTGTGGCGGGGCTATGTCCGACCGGGGTAGAGTGGTCTTGGGCGGCTCCTGGGGTAGCGGTCCATCACGATTCAATGAGGAGGGCAGTGTGGGCGGAGGTCTGGCATACAGGGAGACTGACTAGGGTTTCGCCACTGAGTGTTTTCGGCCTCTACGTGAAGAAGAAGACACTCTTTTAGGTCTTATATTTTATTTAAATTTGCCTTTATACAATACACCCCCACCATGTCCCATTTTCTAAAATAATAAGATGAAGACACCAAAATTGGATCTTGGCCTCCCTTCTTTTTTATAACCTTTGTCCAAAATATTATTCCACACCCCTTTTGGGGAAAATATTTTTCCACACCTATTTAATTAGGAAAATATTTTATAATAAAATATTATATTATATTTTATAATAATGAAATATTAAAAATTTTTTATCTCAATAATGATTGATATTAACATCAGATGAACGAAAAAACTACGACGTCGATCCGATTAAATTTTTTAAATGATCGTAGTTTGATCATTTGAAAATGAAATGACGTGCAGTCAGATCCGAATGAACCATTTTAACACCCGTCACTTAAATTTAATTCATCTTAATTTTTTTTCTCAGATAAACCATGAGATACTTTTTATACCTCTGTAATGTTACCAAGGCGGTGCAGTGAAAGCCAGTGGGCTGGGAATTTTAAATTTTATACATCACTATAGTGACATGACCCTGTCAACTCTGGTGATCTTGTCCCGATTCGGTCCATCGATCACACAAGGTTTTAAATGGAGCACAAATAAATTTAAATGTTCCAAGTTTGGTTCTGTCATGTGAAAGTCCACCATGGGTGGCTGGCGATCATTTCTCAAATACTTCGACATCGAATCCCTCTTAATCATCCACACATGCCTCATGAATCTACTCGCACGTCGTTTTTTGAGACCCGGGTTCTAGTGCGGATCTTCAACGCACACTTCAGCATTGCGACGATCACCACAAGGTAAGAACCTTAAATCCAAGATGGATGAACTTGAAGATCTTCCCTCACTTGAGAGACTCTCTCTCTAGATTTTAGGAGGAGAGAGATTCTCTCAATCCCATCACTTGAATAGTTCCATGGGAGAATACTCTCTCTAACTTATATACACAATGGTTAAAACATGCAGTATGGATTCCTATCCCCCTTGTAATAAACATCTACTATATAAGTGTTATAAATAATTATTTATGACAAATAAAATTCTTCCATAAATAATATTTATAATTTATCACTGACTTATAATATATTATGTGATAAATTTCAGTCTTTAACTCGACTCACACCTCCTAATAATATTAAATGAACCTAAGATATAAAAATCCATTCGAATAATATTAATACTTGTATTTAATATATAACTTGTAAATACATGTTGTAAATAAATTAAAAGAATTATTATAAACTTGAATAATAAATGAATTTAATTATTATTTGGTGATCAATAGATTTTGGATAGTACTCGGAAACTTTGGTGGGGCCCAACAATTTCTATATTCCTATTACTAGAATTGAGAAGATTCTCAAAGAGCTATTGTGTGTGACCCTCTAGGTCCTTATCTCAATAGTAGTGAATAATATCCACCAACCAAGAACGGGGTCTAGCAACCCATCGAGGCACCTATATAGACAAGGTAAAGTCATAGCAATAACTACCTTCCTACGAACATGGTCTGTGAAATTTACTCTCTTCATCATCAATATCTCAATAAAGTAGAATGCCCACTCATATCATCATTTTATATATTTAATTATTTTATTTGTTGATTTGTCTGTACAGTCTTACCTTCCACAACCATGGCCATGGATTTAATTAAGGTGCAACCATCCTAATTAACCAGGCCTGAGATATCTCTTCCTGAACTCAGAAGCGACAAATCCTTTCTTGATCATTCAATCAATGACATGCTATTAATGACATACCAGATAGAAACTACCTCGCCCCAACATTGTCACCATGGTTTTCGCCTTTCATCAAATGTACGTAATTAAATGGAATCCATTGAAAATGATCTCAAGTCTAAAGACCATTACAGATGCTCGTAGATAGGAACGACCAATGACACCTGAAACATGTGGTGTCACTATTATGTGGGGTTATCCTCATGATCTAAACTAATAGATATAATAAAGTTCATACTTCATGAGAATAAGTCTCAATGCTTATTTTCCCCCAACACCTAATGGTCACATGCCTTCTGTGTCCTTTCAGAATGATGTAACTGGACGTTACTTTAAGATTTCTTTCATGGCATCTCAGGGTTCTCATTATAGCATGGGTTATACTATAACCCTTTGATACGACAGGTATTCTAGGGACATTAACATAATAAAGTGGATTCATAAGTATCTAAACTATTATGGCCAGATAAAAACATGCATTATAACAAACAAAATACATTTAGCAGTTACAAAAAAACAAAAAAAGCTGGGTCTAGGGAAACCAATTTCTAGAAAAATATTTATATTTTTAGTTTAAATTTATTTATAATTTTTAGAAAATAAATTCTTTCCTTAATGTTTTATATATGGATTATGCATAAATTATTTATTCAATGAAAAATAAATAAACTAATAT